>JAAKBH010000279.1:1297500-1897500 GCA_019776075.1 Amaranthus palmeri
GGTCTCACAGTGAGATTTTCTTTATTGGGCTGACTTAATATACAATTTTTTTTATCTTAAAGTGCTCATTTATAATGTTAAAGTGATTACTTATAATTTTAAAATAATTACATTTTATAGTTATAAAGTGATTACTTATAACCTTAAAATAATCACTTACGATCTTAACATAATTAATTAAAGTAATGGGCTGAATATATAGACTCGTCTCTGGTGAGACGGTCTCATACACACGACGAGCTATTTTAATTATTTTTTATTAGTATGAAAACTCGTACAATGCACAAAGTTGTTAATAAAAAAATATATGAAAAGTAATTTCAAAACACCTCATAAGATAAAGTGGCCTAATAGCACTGTTATTGAAATACACAAATTCTTACTTGAGACCGTCTATACAATAGACGTCTTAAGTTTTGAAGTTGACCCAATTGATAAATTAAAAAAAAACCAATTAGTGGTTTTGTAAGTTAAAAGGGAGATATGGACTAGGCTCTTTAATTAAATACGTCTATAGTATAGACGGTCTCTCAAGAGAGGGTCTCAAAATCTAACTAACACATGCTTAAAAAGCTATGTTTCGATCATCAATCATTTAAAGGTTGTAATCTCAAGAGTCCATGATCAAGTATATGGTGATTGGATTTGACTGCTCCTAATGAATCATTTGAATAAATTTTTTTTTTACTTTCTCCCTAAACATTAATTAAAGAACAAGAATGGAATCTATTTTATCATGACAAATGATCAATCAAACTTTTTTCAAGAACAATTCTTTCATTGATCCATTATTTCAGGTGATGCTCTTCTTTATGGGTATGAGTTGTCGTTGTCTTTCCCTCCCTAGATCCTGACCATAGTTTTCTATGGGCGGGATATATTGGGTACGGAGATGATGATGATGATGATGTGTGAATATATATTGATTAATAGAACGTAAAGCGATTTGGTCAACAGTAAAATTTAGGACGGCACCAATTTCTTTAAATCTGTTCTTTCCAAATCTCTTCTCTTTATTTCCTTCTAATTCTTCCGATTCAAGCAAACTATTAAAAATCAACTATCCCATATCATATACAAATGTACATACTCGCTCTATTTCATTTAATTTACTAGATTTGCTATGAAAAGTTCTAATGTAACAAATTTAAAATTTATTTGAATTGAGAGTAAATGTTTAAGATATAAAAAATCAAACTAATAAAACAAAATAAGATCTGATCCTATGAAAAAAAGTAATTTTATCATTTTACAAGTATCACAAATTGGTTTGACACTATAAATCACCAAAAAAAGTGTATAAAAAATAAAAGGGCCACGAAGCATTGTTAAAGTGGGCTATGTAGTAAGTTGTACCAACAATAGTGAGCCAACCGTCTAGAAGTCTATCACTTTGGTAGATTCATTTTAGTGGAATTGTCATTTTCATATCCTCATCCTAAACAATGCCCAAAATTCTTCGCAAACCAATAGTAGAAAGTTGTTGAAAATAAATACTTTACATGTGAGATAAGATCTCACATCGATAAAAAAGTGGGTTGTGGACTTGCATATATACTTGGTGAGCTAATCCTCCTATTGCCATATGATTTTGGGAAACAATGAACCTCACCGAGTGTATGTGCAAGTCAATGCTATTGATCACCCGTGGGTTTGTGGGCCCGAGCCCACGGGTGTCATGAGTGGGCCACGGTGAGATTATGTGACGAATTGTCACGGCCTAATAAAAGTGACCAAATATGTACTACCACTCATAATAGAGACACCATTTCAGATTTTCACTCTGAATTTTGCCATATATGTGTTTATTTTCAAAAAAAATAAAATTATATGTAGTATAAAATATAGATGATGATCACTTAGTAGCTAGGGGCTTGAAACATTTGAATAACTATTATTTAGATATTTACCCGACTTTGTATAACTGATTCAACTTTAATATGATCCGATGATCCAAATGAATACATGTAGGTTGTAGTAGGGGCTTTATCACTTTTTCTTAGAACTAGTGTCCATTGTTGTCACGCATCATACCACTATATAACTTGAGGAATAACTCCTACTATCAATTTATTTTAATAATGAATTTTAATTAAATTTGTAAAAAAGTTATCTCTTCGTTTTCTTGTCTAGATCACGCAATTCTAACAAATTAAAATGTAACACTAGAATAGTAGAAGTGAGTAGATACCTTAGACATTGTTTACGTGTTTTTTTGGAATCTTTGATGTGGATGTCTTATCACCAACCTTAAGCTAGATAGTGGCCTATTATAGTTATACCTTTAATTAAGATGAGATGATATTTTGAATCATGTCTAGTGTTGAACTAGTGCTCTCTTTTTTATTGATTTAGGAATAAGAATAAGTGAATAATATAACGTATATAGACAACATAAGAGAAAAAAATAATTATCTTTTTTGTATTGGTAAGCACTAAATCCTAAATATGAGGAATTGAGGATGAAAGATGAAATTTTTAATGATCATCAGTTTTACGTTTATTTTTTTAAGTTCGAATTTATTATATTTTTAGTTTATTTTATGCTAGAGCCTTAAAATCGATATATTCATATTTTTTGAGTAAGAACACTATAAATAAGAAAAGGACATATAAATGAGAATCAGATTTTGTTTTAGTTAATATGATCTTCCATTCTTGACCTACCTTGTACGTAATTAATCATCATAAAAAATAAAGAAAAGAATAAATGAAGAGGTTAATAAAGAGGAAGGAAATGAACCTGCCATGTCCACTCATCAAGGCCATGCTTATCAACATGAGTGGTTATATCAAAGCAATTCAAGTTTCCAGAGTAATTGTAGTAAATGTTGGCTGCCCCATATAACTTGGCAAAAGTATCATCTCCTAACTCTGGATTGTCTATTGCTTTACACATCTGTATTAATTAATAATATAATTTAGAAAATGGGTCTGGGCAATCCAAATAAGAAGGAAAAGAAGTAGTCAACTCATAAATCCAAAGAAGGTTCACTACTAAAACCAATTAGTGATAGTACGGGTTACTCCTTGAGTTTATAAAGTGATGCATATACTCTTCTCTTTCTTCGATGTGGGACAACTCACATGTGGATAACATATAGGCACTTCAACAAATAATGTTAAAACACAAATACATGCAATATTTACAATTAAGTGATTCCAATTATCACAAAATTCAATAATTAAACATCAATAAAATGAACCTTAAGGATCTTTTTTGAGTGTAAGCTATAAATATAATTAATGTCTACTCGTTATGCAATACACTTTTGTCTTAAATTTAAAATTTACTTTTTTTAAAAAAATGTTAGAAATTTACATGTTTTCATTTCATTATTTTGCTTGTGTATTGGATATTCGACTTTAAAGTGTATCGGCTATTTGACCTTCTAATATGAAAATCTTAATTTTCTTTTATCATCATCGTAATCATACTCATATATTCCGCATTTCCGCTCATATAAACAATGATCATGATCTGAGGAGAAATGAAAGACAATAAACCATCCATAAAAAAAATGCAGTCAAATATAGTACTTATATATTTCTATACTTATAATATATATTATGAATTTATTAACATAAAAATACCTGTTTAACTGGGTAAGCAGGCAAGGGATTAAGAAAGTTGGAAGGAGTAGGATAGTCTGTCATAGCAGTATATATATAAGCAGTACCCAACCAACTCTCAATATCATCTGTAGTAATGTTAATATTCCTGTATTCAATCAAAAAAAAAATTAGAATATTCACTAGAAAAATTATTTTTTTTATAATCTTAAAAATTTAATTAGGAGTAAAAATAAGCATTAAAATAAAATAAAGCAATATAATCTTACTTGCAAATTTTAAAGGATGATCTAAGCTTTTCAAGACCTCCTTTCTGTTTTGCTGATTCTTCGATTTTTTTCCATGATCCTTTTATTACTTTATAACAATTCTCGCTTTCACTCTGAAATTTCATATTAATGATATTTTCGTCAGTATTTTAATTATTGCACTATTTTAATAATAAATATATAAACATTTTGCAGCGCGAATATGAAAAATATAGAGGAATATGTTTATCTGATTCTCCAACAAAGTATGAGCAATTATCAATTTCTTTTTGATCTTTCGTAATGCTTGCACTATTTGGTTCTCAAAAAAAAAGTATATAACGTAACAAAATGTCACGGGTTCGAATATCAACTATCTCTCATTTAAAGTGGAATATTTAGCGCCAAATATGAGAAGGATTTGTGCTACATCTACACTTCTAATTCAAAGATCCACGCTTCTGCTGCATCCATACTTGCTAGCGTTGCTTATATTTGAAGCACTAGCTAGCTGCTTTAAGAAAGCAAGATGAGTTCTACAAAGGTAAAAATTTCCTAAATAATGAATAATGATTAGTGAGTTGAATACTTTTAATTTAACGTATGGTAATGGTAGTATATGGGACCATTAGCCAATCATATTAAGCTTGAATGATCTCATAATTTATTCCGCCTTTATTAGGTGGCTTTCACTATACAACATTAGTAAATCAACAATGATACTGATTAAAGTGCTATCATTCCAACTTGTCCTACGCCTTTTCATGTATCCAAATTCCAAAACCTATTTGGTAAACCCTTTAGAATGCAAACCTTATTAACTTGTTTATATTTTTGTTCATCTTTTTATGTTGTTTTTTAAATCTGGTTAATGTGGATGTGTATTGCAGGTGTCTTTATTTAAAGACCTTTTTGAATCGAGGGACTCTTTGACCGCATTTTTCTGTATGGGTATGAACTGTCGTCTACCCTCCCCAAACCCTGACCATAATTTGTATATGATCGCGGAATACACCGAGTACGATGATGATGATCATCATCATCATCACAAGAGTAAAACTACATCTCAATTGATTTTACATTAGTAGAAATTTAGGCTTGTGCTGTTGCATTCTTATTAATATAATAAGATAATGAAATGTTTGTCAAGAAACCAACTCAAACCAAAAGGTTAACTGCTGAATATTCCACTTTAAATGAGGTACTTGAGATTCACATCTGTAACCTATAGTCACGTTGGCTCTAATACCATATCAAAAAACTAATTCAATTAAAAGTTTAAACTAATGGTTAAGGCTCCAAAATATGTTGTATAGTATAACAATGTTGTAAATATAAAACCTTAGCTTGTAATCATTTGTGACTTATCCATTGGAATAATATATAATGTAGAGAAAAAAATATAAAAAAAAAAGAGAGAGAGATAGAGAGACCCTGAAATCTCGAGTGACAATATTGTTAAAGGAGAAAGGAGAAGTAAGGTTTCCAAAGTTGAGGATTGGTGAAGAAGAAGCCAAAGCTCCAATAGCAACATGTGGATACTTCAACCTAAACCAAGCGGCTAGCACTGCAATATACCATAACAAACACTACTATTTCATTCATTCATTACAATTTCCAATAAACACTACAATATCACAATAAATAAATAAATTACTATAAAAACACGGTGATGAGCTCAATGATCAAATAAAAAATATACTCCTATTGATTTTTATGTATTTTTATTCCCTTTTTTCATGGATCTTTGATTAATTTATCCGTTGTATTATTATTTATGGAATATGGACCATTACTCATAATCGGCTTTAGGCTTAACAAGACAACAATATATGTTATGAGATGTTTGAAAAACGTGTTTTAGTTCACCTTTTGTTTTTGTGTTCTTAGTTTGTCAAATAATAAAAAAATATTTGGTAATTAAGTGACCAGTTATTAAAAAGAAAAAAACAATTAACAAGTAATTTTGTCAAATATCTATATAACAGTTGGCCTAAATAATTGACTAATTAAGAGCTAGCGAATTAACTAATACTTTTAGTTAATTAAAGCGACCAATAATAATAATCAACAACCATTTGCTAAACAAAATTTGTAGTAATTCTCAACAGAGACATTTGTGAGCTCAATGTTGCACTACACTAAAACGAAATGTTATAGAAGTATAATACTATAAGAAGATTGTAACATTCAAATTTCCTTCTGTCATATGCGAGTTTCTGAATTTCTGACCACTTATACAAAATTAAACTCGCATATAACAGAAGAAAATTCGGGTGTTACAACTCCTCTACCTCACACAGTTAACTATATTTGAGTCAAAAACACGTATATTATTTTAATAAGTAAATAGAACAATTTTGGTGGGATAGAGAAGTAAAAAAAACAAGGTATATTATTAAATTAGTAAACGTACTTCCACCATAGGAACCTCCAAAAACCACAACGGGACAATGAGCAGCAGTAAAATTATTTTTAAGGTCAAGTATGAGAGTTGCATAATCTGCCAATGCTTGGGTTGAACTAAGATACCCCTGTGTACTCGCATTTTTATAAGCTATCTCTTTATCTCCTCCATATGGAATTGATTTTCCATAGAACCTATGCTGAAAACACAACCATTTTTGTCAGAATTTGTCTATATTAATATTATAAACACTATAATATATATTACGTCTATTTCATAATAATATTGCTTCATTTTGGACTTAACACATATAAACACATTAAGTAAATAATTGCTAGCAAATATTTTCGAACTTTAAATAATGATAAAAGTGTAAGAGTTAATGAGGTATGAAGTAGGAATACAGTGAAGAAACTTGAACTTATGGAACTGTTACATTAATTCCTCTAAGATTACTCATCATTTACAAATAACCTAAGTATATTTAGTTATTTACATGATTTAATTAATGTTTGCATATTAAACGAATGTCAATGATTAAATTTAAATTACCTCAAAAATTATTTATACATAAAATTACTTTTTATATATATATATAAAATTACTCTTTTTTTTTTTGAAATAATATATAAAATTACTTACAAGCTTGTAAATTGTGATTTGTGATCAGTCAAATTAAAAATACTGCCACTTAAAAATAAAGTGAAAACTTTCGTAAGCATAACAAAAATAATTTTAAAAGTAAGAAAATTATTTTGCATACAACAAAAATAATATCAAAGTATCAAACCCTCAACTAAAATATAGAATCTATTACAAAACTAAAATAAGTAAACATAAATAACCATTGAAAACTAAAATTATATTTTATGGACTTTATTTAAAAATAATATGTAGATAAAAAAAAGGAAGTTAATACAATTATTGTAAACACTAGTACTTCACAATATAATCTAAGCCTTCAAATAATAATGTTTATTACAAAACCAATATCTTTTCATCACAAAAAAGAAAAGTAAAAAATAAATTAAAGTTACATATTATGTATATATATAATTATATACCTCAATAAAAACCAAGAGGGCATTAAAATGGGGAGCAGTTTCAAACATGAAGCCAGTATTATTTGCAAACCATTCAATATCTCCTTCATTTCCCATATAAACAAATATAGGTGCATTTTTATGAGCTCCACCCCAATACTTGTCATTCATCAAATATCTTTGTTGAAAAGTTTGATAACTTTGTGGATTAAAGTTGAAATGATCTAGTATTTGTGTATAATACTTTGTTTTATAAGGCTTTGCTTCATCATCCCCTTGAATTTGTGCTAGTAGCTCTGGTCTAATGGTCGACGACGGAAATCGAGGAAAAAACTTGGCTAGTGTACATGTAGGGGAAGATGAGAACAAGAATAGTAGAACAAAAATGTATTGAAAGGTTGTGAATTGATGAACCATTATAATATAATATTGTGATTATATGAAAATTAAATTTAATATATTTTGATTGCTAAGAAAGAAGGATAAATGGGGTTTGGTGTGAAAAAAGAAACTTAGGTTGGATATTGAGAGTTGAGTAGGAAAAGAGAGGTAAGAAGCTAATGAATAATGATGTGGAGTTGTTTTAATAAGGTAAATTGGGAAGGAAAAAAGGTTTAAAGGTTGGATATTGTATGTAAATTTTTATGGAAAAATAGAAATATTTTGGTAGGGGAAAACTCCTACTAATTAATACTACTCTCTACGTACCATTGATAAAGCGACTAAAAATTTATTGTTAAAAATAAGTTGTAGTTGGAGATCAGCAAGATAAATTGAAGTTGATGATAGAAATTTGCGGTTAAGATGCTAGAAAATTAGTTTGTGAATGAATCTGCAGTGGAAGAAATATGAGACCGTTACAAAAATTGTGCTACTCATGTAATTAAGGAGCACGTCTGACAATTAGACTGTCTCATACAAAAATTTGGTTGTCAAGGCCTCCTTAGGCAGGGCAGGGCAGGGCAGGGCATTTGGGGCTTTGGGCTCTCAGTTGTTTCAGAAGGCATGGGCCGGGATGAGCCTGGTTTTATTATGGCCTCTAAATTTTAACATTCTCATAAGTGACTAAGGAGAAATAAGGGCACTCGTAAGTCCAAATTTTTGTGGGCTTAATTAAAATGGACAATACCATACTTTATTAACTCTTCTGAGAGAACATCTCTCGATAAAATAAAGAGCTTAAATTCTAGTTGTCCTCATAATTATTTTTTTTTTGTTTTGAATTATAATAAACTATTTTCTTTTTTTTTTTTTTTACTTTTTGCACAGTTTTTAAAGTAAATTTTGAGCCCCAATATCTCTAAATACGAATTAAAAAAATTATAAAAAAAATATATAATAAAAAACCATACATTAAGACGAATCTAATGAGATCATCTCACATGGATATAATTTATTATCTATGTATGTCATAAAAATCATAATGAAATTTCTCTCTCCAAAAACGGGAAGAACATTAAAAAACGGAGGGAATATATATAACGGTACGTCAAACAATCAAGTCCACTTCTTATTCACGTAAAGTTGTAAATGACATTTACTAATAAGGGTCAACTGAAAAAACAATCTGTATATTATCGTTTACAAGGTTAACGTTGTGCACATCTGATCATTCAAATTCTATATTAGGATAATGGAATGTTATTGTTGTTGTTTGGTTATTTTTATACTGTCAAAGCCAAGAAGCGGCCTGTACATCAATATTCTTAAGAAATTATGAATAGATTGTTCTTTTCTTTAATGTGATACTCCTATAATCTAGTGCAATTTGGCCTTATTCATCTACCAGCAAATTACTATTATTTGTGCTTTGACTTAATTCAGTCTTGGACTATTTCTTGCTGATGCCATCGATTCCTCTTCTTATTTTAACCAATTAACTCCTCCACTTAATCACCATAGCAGCACATTAATGCATGTGATAAAGGAATAATCTCAACAAAAAGGTACATTCCTTGTATCTGACGCTAAAGTTTTCACGACTAATTAATAACTTGTTTGACCAGCTATAAAATAGACATTTGATAATTGTAAGCCAAATATCAGATAGTAAAAAGATGTTTGATTATTTTTTATTTATAGGTTATTCAATAAAGAATTGAACCAAAATACAAAAAGTCAAAAGCAAATGCAAAATTACTCTGACAACTTTTTAATTTGGTTCAGATTCAAGCTTCTCAGTTGATCTAGCTAAAATTAGTTTACATTACATTAATTGATTGTGTAACTAGTCAATAAATCAAAAACCAAGAACATATTCCAAAAAGCTAGCTAAAAGTTATTTTTCGAATACGGTCTTAATTGAAATATCATTTTTCTAATTCGATCTTGATTGAAATAAAAAATGAATGAAAATCATACACGTAACAAACCCTATATCCACTAAACGGCTAAATAATAAATTTAGATTTGTTAGACATAATGCTTGCTTATTGGGATTACTATATTATTATGTAATAAAATTAAGATTAAAGAATACAGAAATTGGATAAGTAATGGTCAGAAGATCATGTATTCAACCATTTGTGACTAATTCCATCGCGCCGTATCATGGATGTTGATTGTTTGTTGATTGAGTTTGGATATTTTGTTGAGTTAAATTATTCTTTATTTATTCTGTTGTTGCCTCAAGATTCCCTCTATACTTGTTCATTATGTTAGGTACAAATCAAAAACCTAACTAAAAAAACTAACCGCAACTAACTTTCCGGCTCAAACTTGGTTAGAGAGAATATGCTCTACCAAATTTGTTGGCATCCTAGTTGCCAAGATAACTAGAGAAGTCTCCTCTACTTAACCACAAAATGCATGCTTTTTTAAGTTACTTTAAGAAATCATGGGTCTATATACTGGTTATGGACATAGTTACATGGAATGTGGAACGTAGCCACGTTTCGCGATCCAGGAACGTTCGTCCTTAATCACCACGAAACGCGTTCCGAATTGCTCAAGTTGACGTCCCGATGTAGAAGTCCTTTTTCAGAAGGTATTTAGGCCTTCATTTACAAATTAAAGAATAAGAAGAGAGAAAAAAAGAGATAAAACCTAGGAATCTAAATAAATTCGACTTGAAAATGATTTCTAACCAGAATACTCATTTCTAATTTCGTTTTCAAATATATATTTTATACATACTGCATCTCGTACCCAATCGTTCCCGAGTCAATCTAGGTTGCGTTCCGTGTTCCCGTTCTCCGCTCCAAACGCAAATGTCGTCCCAGGTAACGATGGTTATGGACTTTTTCTTTTACCCTTTGTGAGATGAGTTCGATGCTAATCATCCATGAAAGGACTAATTCTATTTTTCCTTTGTTTGTAGAGAGTTTCTCTAGCATTTTTTTAGCATAGTTCTAGTGATTTAAACGACAAACATTGGCCCCCAAATGACAAAGACAAAACAACGGCTAAGACCCAAAAATCATTCGTGGTAATAGTATAGACATAGGTGGGTCTTTTCACATGAAGCAAAAGTATTAAGAGATTTAGACCCAAAAATCATTGGCATAGACCCTTAAGATCTTACATGGCCTTGGTAGATGCTAATAATGTAGACAAGGTGGGTCTTTTAACATAGTCTACGCCCTACGGCTAATCCAATTAAATAATTAATGATGGGTTACAAGTTACAACATAATTCTAACGGACAACATGCATCTTCTACTCCTCGTCATTGTCATCGTCATCATACCCAGTATATCCCGCCCATAGAAAACTATGGTCAAGGTCTGGAGAGGGAAGGATGGCGGTAACTCATATTCATGAAAGAGAGCACGGCCAAAGAGCCCCTCGCTCGAAAAAGATTAAGAGATGTTCTAAGGAACAACATATGCATCTTCTACTATTATACTCAAATTCTTTAAATTGAACACATAATCATATGTAGTAGAAAAGTAATTTAACTTTGCCTATATATTTTTGAAATTGTACATTTTTATTTTGAGTCCATCATGTTTGTTTTGTTATAATTTTTTTAATGAAAATATCCACATTACTTATTTAAGTGTTATTCACACAACTCTTCCTCCCTATTAATTAATGACCATCAACACATTTTAAATCTCCATTCTCAGACCCCACAAGTATGGAAGTCTAAGGATGGCAACGGATGGATTTATCGGGACAAAATGGATTCGAATTCAGATCCATTTTCATAAGGAAAACCCATAGATCCGTGAGTCTACATTTCTAGGATCCAGATCCGTGTCTACGGATCTTAAGGATCCAAAATCAGGTTCGGAGTCTAAAATGGGTCCAAGCTAGTTATTAAACAAAGATTTCAAATTAATACTCTTACACAATAACACTTCGCACAAAATAAAACCCTAAAGTTAATTAGTTACATAAACTAACAAATAAATCAAAAATCCCCAAAATTCTAACCCTAGAAATCAAAAATATAAAATCATGAAAAATACTATAGATAAATCATGAAAAATCATTTAAAATTGCAAACCCTAACAATCAAAAAAATCAAATGTCATGAAAAATTTAATTACAATTAAAAATCAAACTACAACTGATAAATCAAAGCAAACCCATTATATTAAAATCGCCAATATATTATAGAGAAGATCGATAGAAAATCCCTATAATTTAACCCTAAAATTTTACAATAAGCAAAAAAAATGACAAGAGAAGAGTGTTGACAGGTTGTGGTACCGTAAGATTGAGAGGAGCAGCGAGAAGAGTAGATCGCCGTCGACCTGTGGTGGTCGGGAAGACCAATGAAGTAGCAAACCAGCGAGACTGAGATGTAGTCGGTGTTTGTGAATTAAGGGAGATATAGGCTGGATTTGGGAAGGCTGTGAACCTGTGGGATTCCTTTAGTAAAAAGTTTCACGAATTCGGATTAAGAACTTTTAGACCCGGACCCGGACCGGGACTTGTAGATTTAATATGGATCCAAATTTTAAGAGTCCAAAAAGATAGGATCCTATTAGAGGTGTTCAACAGGCTGAGTCGGGTCAAAATTTAAATGGGGTCAGGTCGATGTGAGTTATGTCAATTGTTAAACGGGTTCGGGCGGGTCAAAGTCCGTTTAATACGACCCTCTTTCACCTGTTTTTTAAAAGTTTATAAAATTGTTTTTTATTATATACTTTATGTCCCGTTGGGTCAATTCAAATATGTATATGTTAATATTATATAAAAATATATATAAAAAAAAAGTGGTAAATATTTTTTACGACCATTTCGTATAATAATCCGACCCGACTCGACCGACCCTTTCCGCTAATGACCTGATTCGTTATTGACTCGTTGGGTCGACCCAACCCTTTAAACACCTCTAATCCAAACACATCAAAACGGATTCGGAACTAGGAATCCGAATTGGATCTAAGATCCGTTGTTATCTCTACCCACAAGTAACTAAATTAACACAATGCATAATTTCTACTTACATTCTTTACATCTTGTGTGATAAGATACAAACTTGTGAAATTAGTGTCAACCTCACTCAGTTTTTCCATTGCAAGAACCACTCATAATTTTTTTTAGAGTTGAGGGATTCTTTTGTCGCGCTCTCTTTTATGGCTATAAGTTGCTGCATTATTTCCTTCCTCAGACCTTGTTTATAGTATTCTATAGGTGAGATATATTGGATATGTAGAGGATGATGATGATACTGCATTTTTGAATGGACAAAAGGTTGTAGTTAGTGAGAAAGTCTTAATAAATAACAATTATTTATGAAATTAACAAATCACTTTTATATGGTAGGGTTTGATAGTATGAGAGTTTTGTTATTTTATTTTACTTATTTTGATTTTGTTTATTTTATTATTATAATTTTTGTATTTTAGTGATTACAAATCATGATTATTGATTACTCTCTCTGAACCAATTTAGTTGTCCCATTTGCTTTTCACACTATTCATCAATCTTCTTAGCTGTCTCAATATATAAGGATTATTAAGATCAACTTTTTAATTAAGAATAATTTAAGATAGTAAAGATTAAAATATTACCTCGATAAGTGTGAAAAATTAAATAGGACAAGTAGGGTAAATATGAGCGAGGATTAATAGTAGTTAGTATCAAAGGGTAGTCTAAGTAATGGATAGGGTTAAACAAAGAGTACATCTACTAATCTACCACTTCTATACTTGAGCCTACACAAGGAATCTGCCAAAATGATTCAAAAATCAAAGCTATTCTATGACCAACTCTAACTACAGTCTACAATTCTTTTAAGTCCAATAACACAGAATTTTGACTTTTCAATTTGTCCATTCACATATTTCCACGTCATCTTCTCACATGACTCTTTTTCTCTCTCTTACTCATCTCTACCACCATCATTTGCCTGCTTTCTTTTCTTTTTTTTTTCCTTCTCTTTCCTTTCTCTTTACTCATCCCTTAAACGCCAGCTCTGATCACGTTTTGTCCGCAGTTTGTATCTTCATCTTTTTGTAATACCCTAACTTCCATTTCTTCATCATTTCCTCCATCTTCTCTCTGACACAAAAAAGTTCAGATTTTGATCCAAAATTCCTGTTTTCTCAGCTTAATTTCACATTCCTCATAAAACCCACTTCTCAAATCTTCCTAAAGTTTACCCCATTTCAGTAAATGTATCATCTTGCTTTGTTTTAGGTTCAGAAATTGTATAATTTCAATGTTTTGAGTTGCAATTGAAGTTCAATTTTTCTAGGTTACACTTATTCAAATCCCATTTGGTAAAGTTCTCAACTTTTTACTCTTTTTAGATTATAAATGGATTAATTTGTACATTTTGAAGTTGCTATTAAGGTTTTTCTTTCTGGGTATTTCCGAAAATGGAAAGAATAATGGGGGATTCTACTAAAATAAGGAAAAGGGGTTGTTCACCATCTTCGTCAACATCATCTGTGATCCAAAATTACAAATTCAAAAGAGCAATTTTAGCAAAAAAGAAAGGAGGGGGTTTGAATGGAGGTGGAGGATCTTCTACACCAGTACCCACTTGGAGAATGGTGGGTTCTCGATCGCCATCAATTGTTTTACGGGTATCAGCAACAACCGGGGCTTCACCTAGGTACCCACCGAGCATTTCGGGTCGATCGAGGTCCGGACAAGGCCAAGGGAATGGACAACCACCGGTGTCGGCCCGAAAATTGGCAGCCACATTGTGGGAGTTGAATGGTGTCCCATCTCCTAATCTAAGAGGGCAAGAGAATTTGAAGGAAAAAAGGCGTGGAAGAAGAGAGAATACTAGAAGGTCTTGGAATAATTCGGGTTCTCTTCCTCCTCACTTGTCGGATCCTTCTCATAGTCCTGTTTCTGAGGTGGGTTTTCTTTTTATTTAAGCCTTGGTGTAAAAATGCGGTAACTATTGCGATTGTAGAGTGGCAGGGTGACACGGTATTTTAGAAGCGATGTGGTTATCCTAACATCAAATATTGGTTCGTTTTCAAAAAACTTTTAAGCTTATGTGATGCAATCCCGTCCTTGTTTTTGCACTATATTTGGGTTTTTTCGTTTTGTACAACATTGCATAGCTCGACAACAAAGAAATTGTTTTCGAATTGAACAAATATATTGTCTTGAAATTAAGAACTTTCATATATTAATTTCAATGTGTGTAAGGAATTTTGATGAATAGGTCTAATATTAAGTGATTGTTTCCAATTTATGCTTTCACTTTGTATGTTCATTTGTAAAAGTATGAGAAGTGTTTAACCATAAACCACCTTATTATATACAATTTTATCCTCATTAGCGATAACAAAGAGTTTGTTTCCAGTTGATCCTTAGTAGCAAACGTTAATATACCTAGACCAGTAAAAATTTTAGTTGGACTTGCTGTTAATTTAACTTGGTGTCTTTTTATGGAATATGGTTCTCTATGGGAGCTTGTAATGGACTGTTGTTTGTGTTGCATAGCCTATTCTATGCTTTCCTTTTTGAGTGGCCTGACTTCGGGTGCCATTGTCCAATGCCTTTTTCCCCTTGCCGAGGTTTTTTATGCCGGCAGTCTTGGTTCCCCGTCCAGTTTTCCAAAAAAAAGGTTCTCCGTAATATTAATGCAATACTCTGAGATCTTCAGTTAGTTTGTTTAGCAGGTAATATGTCTTTTGTGTACATTTCCAATTGATGTAGACAGTCCACTTGATCAGGCCATGGTTGTGTTTTGTGGGCATTCACCTTGTCTTCTATTATTTAATATTTACTTGAATTGTTTGAATTGTTAACTTGAAGCTGTGCCAGGAAGTTGATGGAGTTCGTCGTGTTTGATAATTACTGGTTTCGACTCATTTTTCTTGTGTTAATGTTGCGATATTTGTTGGTTTTGTAGAGAATGGAACGATCTGGAAATAGTAGTCACCGAAAAAGAGAATCATCCATGTCTAGGAAACTAAGACTTGAGCATTTTGATTCTGTCAGTAATGCCAGCTTCATGGAGGTAAAATGTGGATCAATTTACATTTTCACAATGTAATGATTTTCGATATGAGATGTTTTATTACAAGGGTTTGTTTCGTTGAGTTGTGCCACGAATCTCGTACTGAATTTCATCTTGTCTGTTTTTGTCCAATCCTCATGACAATGTAGATAGAGACTAGATCACGATGCCAGACTCCTTCTGGGTCTGCAGCGGGTGGAAGAACTCGTCTGAAGGATGTTAGTAACGCGTTGACTACATCTAAGGAGCTCCTAAAGATTATAAGCCGTATGTGGGGTCAGGAACATCAACCTTCTTCGAGCATGTCTCTCATATCTGCCTTACACGCTGAGCTCGAGAGGGCTCGTTTGCAGGTCAATCAGTTGATCCAGGAAGATCGAGCAGACAGCAAAGAGATGAACTACCTTTTGAAGCGCTTTGCTGAAGAAAAGGCCGCGTGGAAGAATAAAGAAAAAGAGGCAGTGGAGGCTGCGGTTGAGTCCATCGCAGGAGAGCTTGAGGTGGAACGGAAGCTTAGGAAGCGATTTGAGAGCTTGAACAAGAAGTTAGGTAAAGAACTCGGGGAGACAAAGCTATCGTTGCTGAAGGCGGTGAAGGAGCTTCAGAACGAGAAGAGGGCAAGAGTGATTATCGAACAAGTTTGCGATGAGCTAGCAGGAAATATTGGTGAAGATAGAGCTGAAGCAGCAGAGATGAAGAGAGAGTCGATACGATTACAAGAAGAAATGGAGAAGGAACGAGAGATGCTTCAGATAGCTGAGGCATTACGCGAGGAAAGAACTCAAATGAAACTTTCGGATGCCAAGCATCAATTTGAGGAGAAAAACGCAGCAGTTGATAAGCTGAGAAATGAGCTCGAAACGTTCCTTAGGACTAATCCAAGTAATGAAAATGGATATGATCCTGTTTACCAGAGAAGGGACGGAGATTTGGCCTTTTGTCGAAGTCAAGCCAAAGAAAGTGACAGGGGCGAAGTAGAAAATTCAACC
This sequence comes from Amaranthus palmeri, assembly GCA_019776075.1. NCBI lineage: Eukaryota > Viridiplantae > Streptophyta > Magnoliopsida > Caryophyllales > Amaranthaceae > Amaranthus > Amaranthus palmeri. The sequence continues at coordinate 1,314,147 of JAAKBH010000279.1, forward strand.
GATGATGATGAAAACTCGGGTGAAAGTGATCTTCATTCCATAGAACTAAACATAGATGATCCTTATAAGAACAACTACAAGTTGACGAGTGCGTCTATGACGCCTAGAAAATCCGAAAGGCATTCGGTTGATGAGCAACTCAAAGGAAGGAAATCGATATTCAATCAAGTAGCTCGAAAAAGCACTTCTTTACTTAGAAGTGTGTCGCATATAGTCGACTGGGGTAACGGCTCAAATCATGAAATCGACAAACAAGTTCCAAGGAGAAGTTGCGGGGATGAGATACAGCGGTATAAATCAGGAAAAGGTCAGCGGGATCATGCATTGCCTAGTTCTAGGCTCGGGTTTGAGAGAGAATATGCAAGTCCATCGAGCCAGCAGGGTTCACCATGGCCTTCTCGGGAACCATGTAATGTCTCGTTGCAAAGACCTATGACTATGGAAGGGAATGGAACTAGGGGAAGGCTCGACGAAGGAAGAGTTGACGGTGGTCATAACTCGAGGAGATTAAGAAGATGATATAAATATTTCCCTTTTCAAAAGTTGTTTTTCAGAGCAATTGTCTTGTTGCCTGATGTGTTTTTTCTTATTGTAATTGTATCTTTTTTGTAAAGTAGGAACTAAGAAGTATGTTTATGGTAATTGTACCCTTATTTTCTCCATGAAAGCATATCTTGGAAACTATTAGAGCAGTGTACTCATGAAAATTATGTTGAATGTTGATCAAGTATTCAAGTTTAACTTCTAATGGCATTATATTTCATAAGAATAGAATTAATATGTTAAATGTAATCTGTTGATGTAAAAAAAAATCCAGAAATTGTAATCGAAGGAATTCCTGAAAGAAATGATCATTCATAGGCCGAGAGCTCTTCATACCATGTAAAATTTCCCAAAATACAGAATTTGATGGATTTGTAGTATATACTTCAGTACAATCACCAATAATCACAGAATGACTTAATCTCTCATCTAATTAACTCAAGAAACTTACAATTAATTTATTCCATGATTCAACCAACAGTGAAAATGAAACCTTAATCGATTAAATCAAAAAAAAAGTTGCATAAAATGAAGGCAAAGACTGCAGGTGCGAATCAATCGTCCAAGAATTTGCGAAGACGCTGTTTGAGGAAGTCACTACGGGCTTTAGCACGGGCTTGCTGTGGAGCAATGTTGGCGAAGGAGAGGTATGCTCCAACACTTATCATCGTTATTCCGATGCTAACCCCCACCGCCGTCGCCACCAATTGCCGCCTTGTAGGTGGATACGCCCCCAACATCTGTTCAACTTTGTGTGAATCGTTTTCCAGAAGACTGAGTTCCTTCCGCCGAGTATTCACTTTTTGGGATTTGGAAACCCTAAAAATTTCCGGCAAAGATTTCAATTGCGAATTTAGGGTATTATGGGTTTCACATCATTACATGCGAAGTACTAACCCCAATTCATTAACAAATTTTCAAGTGAGAAGATGAAGTACTCCATTTCCATTGGGCCGGTATCATAAGACTTGGTGCAATTCATGTATCAACACTAAGCAATTTGTGATTCTTGTATACCATCTTCGTTCTATTTGATTTACACATCTTTCAAAGCGACGGAGTAATTTATAAATAGTATATTAAATGCTGTTAAAATAATAAAGAGATTATAAGAGTGAAGAATTTAATTGATTCAAACCAAAAAAAGCGATTCAAACGTAGAAATTAGGTGCAAATTAAATGAGATAGAAAAAAGATTACTTGACTAGTTAGAATTTAAATTTGAGGTGTAACGAGAGTGTCTCGATTCGTTTAAAACGAGTCAAGCCCTCTAGTTTGCTATAAGGGTTAGACTATTAACATATCAATTTAATTAATATACAATCAAGATGGGTTATTAATATCTCGTTAATTTAGAATGATCCAATTTAAAAGGTTGAAAATCAAAAATTAAAAATTAATATACACAACACTTGGAGTTACTTCTATGTATATACCAAATGCAATTAGATAGCATAGAACAAGTACATATCATTATCTAACTTGATCTAACTTCATATGTTAATTAGTATTCAGCACATAGCACTTGAATTATTGCTATATAAGTAAACACCAAACATCAACCAAAACATCCTAGATTATATGCTGGACTATTGCAAATCATCGACAGTACTACCCTTGCATAGAATGATACTAGGTCGATAACCAAGGCCTTTAACGGACTTGTTAAACTTAGACGCAGTCCATAGGACCGCCATGCTTTTGCAAGTAAGAAATCGCAAATGCAGCATGAAATGCAGCTCCAACCGGAAAAGTTTCCTCGTCAACAAAGAAGTACGGAGAGTGCAACGGCTTATCTGATTTTAGAGTTTCATTCTTTATTCCGAGAACAAAGATAGAAGCTGGCATTTTCTGGGAAAAGAAGCTAAAATCCTCCGATCCCATTGTTAATTGAAAAGCTTCCAACTTGGACTTGCCAACCAGTGCTTCGATGACTTGTGTACCGTGCTCATGGAGCGCCTTGTTGTTAATCATCACTGGCCATGGCATAGGCGTGTCTTCCGAGAAGTCTACAACACCATGGCACTGATGTACAGAAGCTTGCATCTCTACAATCTACACTTGTACGTTTATATTTTGATTCGTCAACTGATTTATTTTTGGCGTAAAATTGGTTTAGATACTTTTAAATGCGTGTGTTTTTACCTCCTTAATCCTGTTTCTTAGGTAGCTCAGGCCTTCAGGGGTCAAGCTTCTAAACGTTCCTCCGAATTCTACCGACTCTGGAATCACATTTCTGGCTTGGCCTCCTTTCAAGTAGCCAACACTCACAACCTGTATGATCCATGGCAGAAACAAATTAAGTAACCATCAAGTAAATGCAAATATGCAATATGATGTTAAATTTTCGGCCACTTTGCTACATTACGACTTTGCACCCACATCATAAAAGGTGAGAATTGCACATGATTTTATGAGACAGTATATTCCATTGTATGAAACCAATGATCTATAAACCTTTGTCTCCATTGAGAATGCTAAACATATGGTTTAACAAAATTTTAGCCATCTAATATACAAAGAATGGAATTCGATAAAGTAGCAATTCTATGTGATAGAGTAGGCTGAAAGCAATAGATTCATTTGTGCCAATTCTAGCATGGAGTTACAAAGAGGTACTTACTCCTGACTCAAGAGGATCTGTTTCTCTGGAAATGATCTGCTGGAGTGCAACAATCGCCGAGGAAGCCGCAAGGATGGGATCTCGACTAAGATGTGGCTGTGCTCCGTGTGCACCTACACCTTTAATTGTCGCAGTAAACAACCCAGTACCAGCAAGAACAGGACCGGCTTTGGAACCGATACTACCCGCAGGCAAAGATGGCAAGACATGTATGCTTATGATGGCATCAACATCATCTAGGGCACCTTCTTTGAGCATATGGTAAGCGCCCGCATAACCTTCTTCACCAGGTTGGAAAACCAACTTGATTGTACCCTTTTTTTGTATTCACAACATAACAAAATCAGACCATTTCAGCATATTATATCACATGATCTTGGTTAAAAAAGACTTAAAAATCTACAATTAACCTTTAGTTGATCTTTCCTTGACTGGAGTAGCTTGGCTGCCCCAAGCAGCATTGCCACATGAGTATCATGACCACAAGCATGCATTTTCCCATCATTTTTGCTCTTGTATTCCCAGTCCACCCTTTCCTTCAAATACCAAGTAGAATTCCAAATATCAAATTTTTTATTTCAACCAAAGAAAAGCCAGTAGCAATTAGGACTTGACAACAGATTCAATCATTTGAGTGGAACAAAACTCTAAACAAACCAACTCAATCAAAAGTTTTAAGCTAATCGTTGAGGGCTCATGATATATTAAATAACCTAACACGCTCCAACACACACGAGAGCCCTTTCGGCTAGAAGTGCGGATGCAACACATACCCTCCTCATACCTGATGCTAAATATTCCACTTTAAATGAGGGGTTATTGAGATTTGAACTTAATCAAAAGCTTAAGGATACATATGACATGCTAAGACTCACTCACACCCAAATAAAGCAGTCACTTTCCGGCAATTTAGAACAGCAATTATAAAGCAAAATGAACAAATTGAAATGGAAGAAAACAGATATATGGAAAAGTGAAAAGGAAAACCTGAAGAGCAAGTGCATCCATATCAGCCCGAAGAGCAAAAATGGGTTTCTTACCCGAACCAATTGATGCAATTACCCCTGTCTGAGCAACAGGCCATGCATACTCAATACCCATTAAGTCAAGTTCCGACCGAATGAGTTGACTCGTTTGATATTCTTCAAAACCCAGTTCCGGATTCTGATGAATCGTCCTCCTGACTCGTTTCATCCAACCCAATACCTCGGGTCGACTTGCCTCTTCAAGAAGTTCATGACTCAATGATTCAAGGTTGGAATCAACCCATTTACAGTGAATCAGGATTACTAATAGAACTGACAGCAGAAAAGAATTTGTAAATGTTTTCATCTTTTTAGAGGCGGTTGTAGATTGAGTTTTGATGTAGAATGAGAAATGATACCATTTTTATGGCGCAAAAGGCCAACATTGTGACTTGTGATGTGAGTCAGTGACACCAAGGAGGTTTACTGTTAATTCCATATTAGGAACTACTCTAACGACTACAATTAGCCTTAAATATCGGTGGTTTGCATTACACACGCAACACTATAGTGTGACTAGTCCAATTTTGAAAAAAAATGCACCTATATACGTGGCATATGGTAGAGCCGTAGAGGTAGATGTTCAGTCGGTATTTTGAGTTTGTTCTTGAATATGACAAAGTTGTTTACTCCTTAATGCTTTTTAAAATATAATTTCCTTTGTTTTATTAAAATTGTCGCTAATAATAGCATTTTATCTAATAATATGTTAATACTACTAGTAGCAAATTCAAATAAACCAAAATAATTAGTTATATGAAGTTTGTCGTTAGTTTGTTATATTCTACAATAACTAAATAAAATGATTATACAAGTTTTTTTTAGCACCATTTGAAGAATTGATTTGAACAATTTATATACGTCCAAGAGTTAAGTATACGATGGTGGAAAAATGATTAAAGAAAGATTAAAAGATTAACATGTAGAATGCAAAAAGGATAGTTAAAATGCTTAAAAGTCTTTAGTATAGCCTATATGTAGAGGCGAATCTAAAACAAAATCAAATGATGTTGATAATAAATAAGTAAAGTCGATATTGCAAAGTTTATGAGTCTTTTTGGTAAGACAGCTTTATTAGGCAATTTTAAGCTTATCATGAAACAAATAGATAATTGAGTGTTCAAACCATCTAATAGTAGTATTATTAAGTAAGTTTGTTGAACAAATAGATTTTCTATCTATAGAAGTATTTCTCAATCATAAATTCCTAATCATTTATTATGATTTGTAAATCATTACAAAAAGAAAAAATAAATAATAATATAAAAAAAGTAAGTTTAAATCACAAAAATCTCCACAAACAAATTCTAATACATTAGTTTGATAATTTCACAAATAATCGTTATTTACCAAGCACTCCTACGTTAGAATTACAAAATGAATCACTCACTATAAAGCCTGTGGCGGTTCCACAATTCTAAACTCCACCATTTTTCCTCCGTTGCCTCTCATCGTCCCTCGCAAAAACCGACAAACTTTGGGAATTAGGGTTTTTCATTTTTCCTGATCTCACACTCAATCACTTCTTCTAACCCTAATTTCCGATTAAAAATTCCCTAAAATCGACATTTTAGAGAAGAAATCACTACTACAATGGCGGAGCATTTGGCATCGATTTTCGGCACAGAGAAAGACAGAGTAAATTGTCCATTCTACTTCAAAATTGGAGCCTGTCGCCATGGAGACCGCTGTTCTCGACTCCATAACCGTCCGACAATCTCTCCTACTCTTCTTCTCTCCAATATGTACCAGCGTCCTGACATGATAACTCCTGGAATTGATGCTCAAGGTCAGCCGATTTCTCCGGAAGCTCTTCAATCTCACTTTGAGGATTTTTATGAAGATATTTTTGATGAACTTAGCAAGTTCGGTGAAATTGAAACTCTGAATGTGTGTGATAATCTAGCTGATCATATGATCGGAAATGTTTATGTTCAATTTCGTGAAGAAGATCAAGCTGCTGCTGCGTTAGGAGCTTTGCAAGGGAGGTTTTACTTAGGGAGACCGATTATTGCTGATTTTTCTCCTGTGACGGATTTTCGTGAGGCTACTTGTCGACAATTTGAAGAGGAGAGTTGTAATCGAGGTGGATATTGTAATTTTATGCATGTTAAGATGATTGGGAGGGAGCTAAGGAGGAAATTGTTTGGCAAGTTTCATAACCCTAGGTATCGGAGGAGGAGTAGAAGCAGGAGCCGGAGCAGGAGTCCAAGGGGTTCACGTAGGCGAGAGAGGGAGAGGGAGTATGACTCTCGTGGGAGTCGCGAAAGGAGACATGATGATGGAAGAGGAAGAAGTGGTGAAAGGAGGAGGAGCAGAAGTCCTCCGCCTGCTAGAGATGGCAGTGAGGAGAGGAGAGCTAGGATTGAGCAATGGAATCGGGAGCGTGAGGAAAAACAATGATTCTTAGCTTTTGAGATTTGGCTTTTTTGCTTGATTGCTGATGAATTAAGCTGTCTTTTGGTGGAATTATTAGTGTAGCTTTGTTGGTGCTTATTCTGGGGTTTATTAATAGACGAATTATGTTGTCTCTTATGTGGTATTTTCAAGTTTGTGGGTTATTGACTTATTGTATTGCAATATTTGAAAAATTGGATCAAAATCGTTTTTTATTTGGTTTACTTTGTGTTGGTTAATTAGTAAATGTAGTAACATTGCTAGTTTCTTATAGATTTGCGCATCAATTTTCCCATGTTGAAATAGCAGTGTAGTTGATGTTTTAATGTTACTAATGTTGACTGAATAGCAGTATGGATGTCTTATCTAATTAATGGACTTGCTCAATCAGTTTATCACGTTTCTTGATTATATCAAGATGAATTAACACTTTGGAATGCCATGAAGGCATGAATGGCACTGGTTAGTGAGAAAAGGAATTAACACATTTGAGGAAAAATTTTTGTGACCTTGGAGTGCAAGTGTGCATAAATCCAAATTCTTCTTGATTGCTTCTTTGGAATATCTTTCATAGCTGTTTTGATCTAAACAAGGAAGGTCTGAGGAATTTGTTCTACAATCACTGCCTTCGTGATTTGTTCATTAATGTCTTGCTACTCAAATGCTTTAGAAGTGCAATGCTTTTAAATGCTCTTGAGCTGGAATGGTTTTATACATTTACAAAGTGTCAGTTCCATTTTCCAAATTACTTGATTGCTTGCTTTAATCTGATTTCTATTGTGGGATGTTTATGTTTTTCTCTTGTCTCTTGATGCTTTGCACAAACTTTCTATATTTATGTGTTGTTTTTTATGCACTTGATTATCTTGCTGTTACCTATCATTTTATGGTCTCTCTTTCCTTTTCTATATACCAGTTTTGTCTGTGACAAAGGTTTCTACTTTCTAGGTATAGAACTTTATATTGGCTGTTTAACAGTGTTGGCTTGAGCGTAAGGACTTTTGAAAAACATGGTACTAGGATTTTTTTTTTTTGAATAGCATACTCGAGTTTACTTTAAAGGTTGAGACTGAGTACTTGCATAGTCGTATAACGCATAAATGTTTGCCCAATTGTTTGACATGGAAGATTTACAAACAATTGTATGATTTTGTTGTTCCAAAATGAAATGGTGAAGAACCAACACCCTTGTCGGCTGTCGCAATGTCGATGATTATACTTGAGGTTATGTGAAGAGTCCGCCTAACAAATAACGGTATGCAAGTATAGCTGAGATCCCTCTCTTGTGGTTGTGGGCAAGAGTGATTTTTAAATCTGATAAGTGCTCTTTGCGGCCTAAAGTGGTGCTATTTTTTGTCTAGTTTCCTTTGTAGTACTGATACTTAAGGATCGATGGTCAGTTAATGACAATAGGAGCATGCAAACTTTCCTTTGGTACTTCGACGGGATAAAATACCATGTTCAGGTAAATTACTTGCTGATTATAAAACAACACATGTTTTAAATGTTTCAAGCTTTGATGTATTATTGCTGTCCAACTTATACTTCCATGATAGCCTGTCACAATTTTTTTATATATTATTTTTTAGATTTCATTGACTTCTTATCTCTAACCATTTACGTTGACTCCTAGGAACTTCAAAAATTTTGATTTAAGAATTTCATATGCCTTCTGTCAACATTGGCCTGTAAGATAAGCATGCCTCTGTTGTCATTCATGAAATTGAACATTGCATTTCTCTAGGGTCTGTATTGAAGCAATTGTTCCTCGTGATGCCGATCACTTCTAATGGTGGAGTTTGATTTTTGGTATTTGAGAGTGTCCCATTGTGCATGGGGTCTTTTCTGCTGTTGTGTTGCCTATTATATCATTTTCCTCATGGTTTCTTGGAAAGCACTAAGGAACATGTTATTTTTACTCTTGTAGGAGCTTGAATGTTTGCTTCGCAAATCATCCAGATAATGGCTGTTTACATGTACTAGTTTTTGAATTAATTTGTTAAAGAGCCCAGAGGAAGTATAGGCTATGAAGGTGTTAATGTGAGAATTGAATAGAACAAAACTGCTTCATGGAATGGGTAAGATCCTATCCTTTCTTTCTCACCTTTGATTCCTCCTTCAATTGTATTCTTTCGTCCAATTGATTTTGCTACATTGTGAGTTTGTTATTTTTTTATTTTGGTTAATGTGGATTGAAAAAATTTATGAATAAGATGAACTAAGAGATTCAATCTGCGGATGAGATTAAGAAAGAGAATATGATGGTTGTATACAAAACTAGAATTGTAGCATAATTTAGAGGGATATCCAACAAAGGAAATTATAACAAATTGATTGAGACAAAGAAGTAGAGAATAACTCAAAGGGAATAACATTAGAAAAGCATTTAGATGTTACATGTGAATGAAAAATCTGACTTGAAATCGGAGAACATGGTGTGTAGTCTAAACTCAAAATGATCAAGACTACTTTTCACTCAATTGAAACAATTATGGGCATACATGCTAGGTTATTGTATCTACTAAGCAATGATAGGGATGGAGAAGAGTCTAATACTATTGTTTACTATGCATCTTTCTGTTTGTACTCTGACTATGGTAAGTTCTGCTCTGTCGATGTTTTATATTTTGGCTCTGTTGGATCATTTTTTTCATAAATATGGTCATGGATGTTTTTTCTTACGTAGGTACTAGTTTTTGCTGTTTCAGTTATTGTTCTTTGTTTGATAGTCATTCCATTTGGAACTTGAACAAGTCTTATGATACATACGAAGTCTCTTATAATGTTCGTCTTCAAAATAAACATGTCATTGGTAGTTGTCACTTGTCACAATTTGATCATTGAGGTTCTAGGATTATCTATGGAGGTAGTTCGTCACTTTGTCTTGTGCGGGAGAAGTTACACCCCATGTGCTCTCTTCTTTGGCTCATGGTCACCTCTCAAGTTTGGTTTGTAATTTTCTTCATAGTACCACATATTGCACTCATGTGCGTGTTCTATTGCCAAATTTCATTGATAAGGATTGCTGTTGGGAATCTTAGGTGCCAAGAAGATTGTCAAGCAGAAGATTGAGTCAAATCCTCTTATTGTAAAGGATTTTGTTAGCTGGTAGGTGTTATTTGGCTTTAATTAGCACTGATCTATGAACAGCCCGACAATCTCTCCCAAAAGCTGCCTTTTTCCAAGCATTGTCCAAAGCTAGACTTAGCCCATGTCTTTTGTTTTTTTGTTCTGCGGGCATGAGGATAGATGAGTGGTTCATTAGTGTTATTCCTTGGGTTCCAATCCAAAGGATGTTGCGATGAATGATGAAGGCAAAAGGTCAATGAGTTGATGCTAAGGATGTCTTAGAAGAGATTTGAATTATGATTCTTTACCCTACTGAATCATGATTAATAACTCCAGAAAAGTTCCTTTAAGTTTGCAAACTTTCATAGTTTTGTTCTCTTGGTTTGATTACTTGGGTTTCAAAGGATTTTTGAATAAAGTTCGATTATGATTTATTGCTTGAAGCTGTTCTAAGAAAACTTACTGAGGTTTTGGTACTTTTCTTACTCAATTATGATGAAAAACTGTAATATTTTAAGTTCCTTTGAGTCTGCATAACTTGTATTTCTTTTGTTGTCCGATTACAGGCTTCTGTTGTAGAAAGCATCTAGTTGATACATAGTGTGACCAAGTGTTTGCCAAAACCCCTGTTGAGTTAAAAAAGAACTGCTCTTTGTCCCTTGAATTTTCTTAAGTACTGCTAACAATGCTTTCTTTTATACACTGTTTCTGCCTTTGTTACTAGAAAGCTTCAGTGCTTTCCTTTGAGAGTCTTTAAGGCCTTGGCATAGTAAATTTGTGAAATTAGTGGTATTTAAATATATGTTTCAAAGCAAACAATTAAGTAATAATTGTACAGAGAAATCGTTACAGTTTTCAAATGTTAATGTTACAAGTCATTAAAGTATGTCCTTCAAAATTAAAAGGCAAATAAATAAAGGCAAAAAAGGTGTATGTATGGAAGATGATTAGTTCCCTTTTTACCAATTCTTTTGCAGTTTGGTACTGAACTGTATGTACAGAGTTTCTATTCCTATAGATGGATGAATCTTGGTGGTTTTGGACATGTCATTTACCAAGCCCCTTGTTGCTTCATTATCAACATGTTTTGGTTCACGGATGTGCCGTCTTGTTATTCCTGTTTGATCATCCGATTGCTCATATTGATATGATGTAAAGCTTTCGAGTTGTGTGTGGTTCAGAGTTCAGACCTATACAATGGGCTTGGTGCTTGTTTTGGGACCTAATTCGACCCATTACGAGGGGAAAACGGACGAACTTTGTAGAAAAAAACCGTTTATGTAATAGACGGACAGTTTATGTAATAGACAGTTTATGTAATAGACGGACAGGGCCCGCACCGGGCTATAAATTCTTAATCTTGTTGGCGTGTGAAAATGTAGTTGGGTTGTTCATACCATTCTGTAGTCAAGCTTATCTCCCCATGCTAAAGTGTGGAGGTGACTTTGCTGAAGCGAGAAGGAAAATAAGGGTGCAAGACCGTGGAACTGAAGCTGACGATACATTGGGTAAAGAGCACAAATCAAAAGATCCTCAACCACTGCCTTTCAAATTGAACTTAACTCATCCTCCAACGATAAAAAGCTGAGTATACACATGAAAATCCCACTGCGTCAATCAGGAACGCGTATATTGATAGCTGCGCACGTTTTCGACAAGATCGGATTTAAATAAACCTTGGTGTAATGTGGTATTATAGATAGTAAAGAAATATTAACTTCAATATCATAAAAATGATACTCCCTCCAATTCAATTCAGTTGTCCCATTTCCTTATTGGGACAACTCACATCAATTGTCCCATTTCTATTTTGGTACATCTTTTTTTACCTAAATACCCTCACTTTTCCAATTCCCAATACCCCACTACCACCTTTACAATTAATTTAATCAAATTAAAACCCCACTTTTACAATTCCCAATACCCAACTACCACCTTTACAATTAATTTAATCAATTAAAATACCCAACTACCATCTTTACAATTATTTAATCAATTAAAATACCCAACTACCACTCACTCTTAATATCCGTGCCAATCCCAAATGGGACAACTGAATTGAATTGGAGGAAGTACAACACATTGAAATGTAAAAACTCAAAATTTGTTTTCATTATCACCATGTAATCCTAATAATTCAATGGTGTTGATACTCTTTTTTATTAACGGACTTCAACTATAAAGTCATGTTTAGATGGTATTGAAGCTTCCATTATAATTCATATATGGCAAATAGACTCGATCCAAGACCCAAATTGTGCGTATAATGATTGAATTTGGAACCATTTCATCAAACTACGAAGTCTCACTTAATTAATGTACAATTTGAAATTTAATTTACTTTATTCACAATCATTCTTGTAATTCAAGCAAGGACATAACCCAAAACAAACTGGAATGGGTATAGCCAATCTCAAACCAAGATAGACTCGATCCGACCCATATGGGCAGTTTTCAAGTTTTTACTCCCTTCTCAATGAACCAATCATTGCATTTTTATTCAAGTATGACATTGCAACAGCTGCATGAAGTGCAGCTCCAATCGGGAGAACGTCCTCGTCTATGAAAAAGTATGGAGAGTGCAATGGCTTATTCGAGTTCAAACTTTCGTTCGCTATGCCAACTATGAAAAAAGCAGCTGGTATTCTTTGTGCATAGAACCCAAAATCCTCAGCTGCCATGGCAGTTGGAATATCAAGCACATTTGACTCCCCAAGCAACATTGAACCAACGTCTTTGACATGCTCATACATTTCTTTATCGTTAACAGTTGGCGGGTAATGCCTTGCCTTTTCCTCCATGAAGTCCACCGTAGCAGAGCACCGATGAACAGCGGCTTGCAGCTCTACGACCTGTCGATTCAATAATCAACGTTCAGCACATAACAAACCAAAAGAATTTCGTTTTACAATCATTCGGTTTCTGAAACACAGCAAACAGCATCGCCAAGATTTGCATCTGATTACCTCTTTAATCCTTCTCTGAAGATCAGACAACCCTTTTGATGTCATGCTCCGAAAAGTCCCCCCAAACCTAACAGTCATTGGGATCACATCTACATGCTGGCCACCTTCTATCATGGTAACTGATACCACCTACATCGATTTTCAAGTATCAATTTCATGAGAATGAGTGTTACACAGTTAGAACAGCGTTGACAGACGATCAAAACGATCAAGAATATGCGGATCTTCCACTGAAAAGATCTCATACAAATTGGACGAAATCTTAATCAAAATAGATCAAATATGGAATTCTGTGTGTGTGTGCGCGTGCGTGCAAGTGTGCATGCATCTGCAAATATTAAGAGGGAGTTATCTAGAAAGAGAAACGCACCCTGCCTTCAAGAGGGTCTGTCTCTCGAGAGATAAGGTGTTGCAGAGCCAAGATTATAGTCGCTGCAGCAAAAACCGGATCACTCGTTTCACCCTCCTGCTGAATCATTGCAACGAATCTGGCAGACCCAGCAAGAAAAGGACCAGGTCTAGAACCAATTGTTCCAGTGGGATCATGAGGTGAAACATGTAGCCCAAAAATAGCTTGCACATTATCGATAGCACCCTCTTGTATCATCGAGTAAGCACCAGCACGACCTTCTTCTGCTGGTTGGAACAACAGCTTAATAGTTCCCTACAATTAGAACACTTGAAGAAATCAACAGTTAAATTCAGCAAAATCTCAGGTAAAACATTTAGCATAGAGCATACCTTCAAGTTTTTCCTATTCTGTTGCAACAGCTTTGCAGCCCCTAAAAGCATTGTGACATGGACATCATGCCCACATGCATGCATTTTACCATTGTTCTTGCTCTTGTTTCCCCATTCTACCATTTCCTATCACGGGAAGTAGAACAGAAAATCGGAATATATAGTTTCATTGTTTTACCCATTCTTGATGGAATATCTTAGACTACAGTCTAGTGGCATACTAAATCATGTGCAAAGTAGCAAATTATGTTGCTATCAAAGGCCAGTCGGAAATAACTCTGTTATCACAACGGTAAGGTTGCGTATATATAATTTCATTGCTATCAAAGGTTGCGTATATTAAAGGAAAATTTAGTCTTTTAAAAATCTCACGTTAGTACTTTAACAGAAAATGCTATCGAACTTTTAAAAAATAATTGAAAAATAAAATTTTTAGGAGACAATGAGCAAATGGTGGGATTTTTAAAATTAAGTTTTCCTAAATTAAATCAAAGTATACCATATATTATTGGAAATTTATACTATATCACAATACAAAGTGCCTAAAAAAACGAGTAACTTGGAAAATGTAAAGAATGTTGGAAATACTTCAGAGACAAGATTCCACATCGGTAAAAGAGTGGGTTGTTGACTTGTATATATAGTGGACGAACTAATCCTCTTATTGCCATATGGTTTTGGGAAACAATGAACCTCACCGAGTGTATGTGCAAGTCAACGCTCTTGACACGTGGATTTGTGAGCCTGAGCCCACGGGTGCCCCGTAACCCCACAAGTGGGCCACAGTGAGATTATGTGATGGATTGTCACGGCCTAATAAGAAATTTGGGCGGATTAAAATCAAAGATGAACAGAGATTACCCATTTGACAGTTCATTAAGATGAACGATATGTAGAAAAACTAAACAAGAAATCCAAGTAAAATATAAGTTATACCTGAATGGGAAGTGCATCCATGTCGGCCCGAAGAGCAAACCAAGGTTGTGACCCGGACCCGATTGAGCCGAGAATACCAGTTTTAGCAACCGGAAATGTATAATCAATCCCCAACGAGTCAAGCTCTGATCTAATGAGTTGACTCGTCTCATATTCCTCGAATCCAAGTTCTGGGTTTTCATGGATTGTCCTCCTCACCCTCTTTAACCAGTCGAAAAACTCGGGATTTCTTGCCGTTTTTAGTAATTCTTTTCCGAGTGAACCGAGTTCTAGTTCTGAGTCGAACCCAGTAACATAATTAGGGTTAGCTGTTAGAAATTGGCAACATAGGCATAGCCATAAAGATACAATAGTAAGAACCCAATTGCACAAAGTATCCATAGCCATTATTGACTCTTTTTGGTCACGACGCATTGTTTGAATTTTTGATTACTATATATGGAGTATTAGAGATGATCATTTGAATGTTTTGTTAATAGTTAATAGTACACATGTTTGATCAAAATGCCAATTCAATTTAGAGTGATGTAATGATATAGTAGTACTCCCTCCGGTCCAGTTTACTTGTCCCATTTGACTTTTCACACATGCCGAGGCAACATTTTAACCTTTAATATCTCTAATTATTCTTAATCAAAAATTATAAAAAAATTGATATTAATAATCCTTGTATTGAGACGAATCAAACAAGATCCCACATGACTATATTTTAACTTATAGATTAATAGTAAAATACAAATTAAGAGTGATAAGTGAATAGTGCCAAAAGTCAAATGGGACAAGTAAACTGGACCGGAGGGAGTATTTTTTTTGATAAGTGATGTAATGATATGTTAGTGTTTTAATTTAAATTAGTTGGATGGATTTATATCAATATATTATCTGGTAAACATAAGTTACACACATTTTATAAGTTAATGAGATTTTATAAAAAAAAACTATATGAACAATGTAAGAGAGATTTTTAGTGACTTATAAAGTGCACATATCATTTTTAATTTATAGATGTGTAATAAATAATCCCAACATTTCTGCAAATTATGTTTTATTTTAAATTAGTCCAATCAATAAAGTTTGTAATTCATGTAATAAATTATAAGAAAAATTACTGTCAATAATTCAACCTTTTGTTAATTTTCCTACAATAATATCAACTATTAATTAACCATGAATAATTCCAACTTAGAGGTTTTTTCCCAGAAAAATACCAACTTTAATTATTATGTAATTTACCAAATTTTTTTGTCATATAATCTCTTATAGTTTGATATTTAACATATTAGGTTTATTCAAGGGAAACACTCTCCAAAGTTGTTATTATTATTGGAAAATAAGCAAAATGTTGTATGATTTCTGGCAATTTCTCCTAAATTATATCGATTGAAAATCAAATAAACTTGATTACACAAATTATTACTGATAAAGTAAAATTAAATTAAAGTAATAACATTGTATATTCACTAATCATTACCACATTCTAGTACTATAATCAAACCAACACTTAAACAATAGCTTGTTCACAATTTACATAACATGTAAGAATATAGAAATTTTAGCTCCAATGAGTTGAATATATGCTTAGAGTACTAATTTTCTTAGTTGTCACCTTGATTAATTAAAAGCCAATGCCATTGAAGAATTTTTTGCACTAGATCCACCATCTAGGACAAGATTATGCCCATTCACAAAATTTGCATCTTCGCTAGCCAAATAAAGGGCGGCCCTCGCAACATCATCGGCCATCAAAACTCCGCTAACGCCATTTAGCTCCGGAGCCATACCACTAAACACCCCAGAAGGGGAGATGCAATTTACCCGTATTCCATGTTGTTTAAGCTCGGCGCTTAAATTCTTGGCCATGCCTAAAATAGCATGCTTAGACATCGTGTAAGGATGTGTTGCTATTCCCGCTATTAATGTGCAAACGCTACAAGTGAACAGTATGCAACCCTGTTTTTGTGGAACCATGACTCGAGCTGCGTGCTTGGCTCCAAAGAATGAACCATATAGGTTCACCCTAAGGACTCGATCCACATCCTCTCGAGTCGAGTCCAAAATAGATCCTCCAAGTCGATCCATTACGCCTGCGTTGTTGTACATAATGTCGAGTCTACCATATTTAGAGATCGTGTAGTCTACAAGGTCACGTACATCTTCTTCTTTTGAGACATCACAATGGAAGTAAACAATGTTGTTATTGTAGAATTTTTGGGCTAATTTATGACCTAAGTTGTCTTGGATATCAGCAATTATAAGTTTGGCACCATTTTCCCAAAAAAGTTTAGCTGTAGTTGCACCAATTCCACTTGCCCCTCCGGTGATTATTGCTACCTTGCCATCCAATCTAATTATTTGTTGAGTATGTAAAAGTTAGTCTAGCTAGTCACCAATTTTTACAATCTTTAGACACAATTCAAATTTATTCAATATATCAATATTAGTAGCAAAATAATAACGAGATAATAAACAAAATACTACCTCCGTTTTTTTTGTTTGTCCACTTTAAATTTTTCCATTTAAGAACGAGAAATTAAAATTAGATTTTTGAAGTATATATTGAAGATAAAATATATTTATGTAAGATCTTGTTAGATTTGTCTTGATGTAAAGTTTGTTAATATCTACTCCCTACGTTTCAGTTGACTCGTCTCATTTGACTTTTCACGGATTTTAAGAGTTGAGTGGGGTCCATTAAAAAGGTGATAATTGGGTATTTTAATTGATTAAATTAATTGTAAATGTGGTAGTGGAGTATTGGGAATTGGAAAAATGAGGGTATTTAGGTAAGAAAAGGTTAACCAAAAAAGGAAATGGGACAAGTAGTATGAAAATGTCAAATAGGGAAATGGGACAAGTAAACTGAAACGGAAGGAGTAATTTTTATAATTTTTTATGATGCGTACATAGAGATATTAAGGCTTAAAAGTTGCTAAAAATACGTGTAAAAGGTAAAGTGGACAAATAAAAAAAAGAAGAGAGTATATTTTTTAAGGAAAAAAAACATAAAATTACAATTTACTAGAGCATATGGTGGGTCCAAGGAGATGTACAATTATTAATTAGTTAGATTTTTCAAAAAATAGAAGATACACGAATCATGAATATAATACATAAAGCTAAAAGAATTGGTCGTATAACATAATAAAATAATTTTTCTAAATGTTTTAATTTTGGGGTCTATTTTGTTGGTCAATGAATAAATAATTGTAATCGTATAATTTACAGGGGTAGAATTTTGAAAAATTAAAAACAAATTAATTTTAGGATGTATTATACATTGACAAATTTTAAAAACATTTATAAGAGAAAAATATAATTTCAAAACTAAATATAATTATTTAAAAAGATCAGAACCCAATGGACCGTAATTTAGTTAGTGTTTACCTTTTGTTAGTCGTTGATGAAGTTGGTAAAGTAGTCATCTTGCATGAAGAATTTAAAAGAGAAGATTTATATTTTTTTGTTGTTTCAATGCTTAAATGAAATTATGTTTATATCTATAAATACAGAAAAGGATAACCAAGATTTATATGTTGCAGATTATTAATTTATGGGGACGTGACGTCACAAGAGATTTATATCTTAATTAAGATTTTTATTTGACCAAATTAAAATTGATATGAAGATGCTTTTCTGATCTGATTTTATTGAATAAAGCTTCTGATTTGAAATCTTCTTATGATCTTAATATGAATATTAGGATTTCAAATCTTGTCAACATCACAAATATTATCTAGTATATATTCTATAATAATATTATTATATAATAATATTATCTTAATTTAATTTTTTTTAAATATAAAATTTGTTATAACAAGTCATCTAGTTACCAAGTTTACTCTAAGAAAATAACTCTCAAAGTTGGAATTATTAATGGTAAATCAGTAAATGTGATTATTGTAGGAAAATCATCAAAAGATTAGATTATTCAAGGTAATTTATCTTTTTATATATGTATTGTTAAAATACACATTATTTATTTCAAACCATGTAATTCAGTTTTGTAATATTTCTATTTTTTTTATTTTTATCTCTCTTATAATTTTTTGCACAAGCTCATTCTATGGTTTTACAATTAAGTATTGAAATTTGAACCTTTTACCACTAGATAATAATGAGGGTTTTTTCTACAGAGATATATAGAGATTTGTATGTTAAAAACTTAAAATAACTTAATGCTATTACTTAAATCTTGTCATTCTCAAATTTTTTAATTTATAATTTTATAATTAAAAACCACAATTTGAAATGAAACACTTGTTCACAAACTCTATATAAAATATTTTTACGATCATCGAAAATTTTTCTCCATAATGTATGATGAAACACTTATTCACAAACACTACATAAAGTATTTTTACGCTTGCCGAAAACTTATCATCCTAAATCAACTCGGTGCTACACAATTGATCATTATTAATAGATTTTATTCAAATAACCCTAGGCAAACTCAAATTCACCAAAAAATTTTACATTATATGATAAACATAAATTAAGATATTTTCCTATAACAGTAAACTTTTGAATAAACATAAATTCACAAAAAAAAATTTGTATATATGTTTATCATATAATGTGACATGTATTGTTCGTCTATTTATTAGGAGTATCTCGTGTTCGTTGCAATAAAAGCTTTTATATTGCTAATCCATATGAACAAAAATTCAGGGATTCTTATGTGGCTGAGCTGATTTCCCGGTAGCAACACTAAATTTTTTTTTTTTAAAAAAAAACATTCAATGCAAACCAAATAATCGAAGATCAATACATAAAAAAATATAAATGGTACAATAACGGATAGTTTTAAATGTTTGTCTACTTTAGAATAATTTTCATTTCTGGAATTTTTTTTTCCCAAATTTACCCTCATAATCTCTTCCATTTTCCCCTAATATATTATCTCTATATTAATGACAATGATTATTTTATTTTTTTTCTTTATTTTAACTTCAGTTTGAATGTCATTTCTTTGTCATAATGCCCAGGGCCGTCGATTGGCAAGGGCAAAGCGGGCTACCGCCCAGGGCCCCGTGTTTTTTAGGGCCCAAAAAAATTATTTTGATGTATATAAGTGATACTAATTTGAATTAAATTTATACATAACTTACATTTTTTGCTAAGTAATATGAGTTTTTAGTGTTTTTTTGTAAGTAGTTTAAATATTAACAATAAAAAACAAAAGGTATATTATATTATGCGTTACGTTTTTAGTTTTTAAGGGCCCATTTTTATTTTTTGCTCTGGGGCCTAAAAATGAACGGGACGGCCCTGATAATGCCAATACAATTATTACTTTACACTTCTATTTAATTAAAATAATACTACTCACCTACTATAAAGATTCTAATTTTCTTAATTTGTGTGAAAAATCCATAATAGTCTATCTTTTAAGATCAGATGAAGTAAGTTAATTTATCGGACCCTCTATTACTCTAAAAATTCGTGTTATTTGAATTAATAAAAAACTCTTGTACATTTAAGTTAAATAGCATTTTTCAAAAGAATATCGTGGTTGAGACAAAGCAATAGCGCAAACTTCATAATTTACTTTGGCCATCACACCAATGTTTTTGTAAAAATTGTTGTGAGAGACGTTTTTTTAGAGATGCACTATATAGAGATTGGCTAAATATCAAAAAACTACAAATTAAAAAAGGAAATATTTCCATTGAATTTGAATTATTTTTCATTTTAGTCTGTCTCATTACATTTGCATCATTTTTATATTTGGATAATGGTCCACCACTTTCTTTTAATCTCATCCATATGTTTTAACTCTATTTTAATTTCCTCCACACAATTTATTCTCTCTCTTTTTATTTATTGCTATTTTCTTAAAAACAAACTCATTTCTCTTTGATGCAATTTAAAAGAGACAAAATAGTAAAAATATAAACCTATTATTTTAAAATTGTTTCTCAAAAGTCAAAACAATCGCTTACAAAAATAAGTTAAGTTCTTGTTATGGCCTCGTCATTGTCATCTATCACTCATCTTATCAAGAGGTCCATATAAATCGTATGGGACCATTTCATGGGCCTATAACAACAACGTTTAATGCACCGAAACAAATTCATTATTTCAAAGATCATACTATGTGTATCTAATTAAAAGAATGTGATATATGGTAATAACTCCATATAAAACACAAAAACTTGGGTGAGATCTTGTGAGACGCGTTTTATTGGGTCGGTCTAATAGTATACATATTTTCTTATCTATAATTTTACAAATTTAAATTTCAATTTTAAGAGTTAAAATATCAATTTGAAGACTTAAAAAAACAATTTCAAGGATTTAAAATTGACATTTTAAATCATGGAATTTGACAATTTCAAGACTTCAAAGTTCAATTACAATACTTAAAAAGCCAATTTTAAGACTTAAAAGACCAATTGCTAGACTTAAAATTCTCATTACAACTTTAAAGAAGGACGACTCAACCATTAATGTTGAAATCAAAAACTTTGAAATTGACCTTTTAATTCTTTGAATTGGATTTTTAAGTCTAGAAATTGTCCATTTAAGTCTTTAAATTAGTGTTAAAATGGTATAAAAAAAAATAGGGTTAAAATGGAGTGTTTTGGCTGTCTCGATGTCATGTTTGTTAAGTTGGAGGCTGTAGTTGGTAATAAACAAAGTTCGTAGCTGTTTATTTGAAATTGAGTAAACTTAAAGACTGTAGTTGATAAATAATCCTTATATTTTTCAATAAACTTTACAAACAGTACTTCTTCCATGTATAAGTGTTTTGTTATGATTTACTTGTTTCGTGTAAAAACCAGTGCCCAGATGAGGAGAGTGGTTAGCCTCCCAAGGGAAATATGCGCATTAATGAATGTCAAAGTATTTTCACAACATTAATTGATTTTAAGGACACACCCAATTAAAAAGGGTGTGAATTAGAGGTGTTAGGTACAACTATATAGCATGTGGATTTGGATGTAGACATGCACTACTACCACTAATTCATTTCCATTTACCTAAATTTATTTATGCTTTCTTCCCTTAACTTATTTCGTATTGGTTGCTATAAATACATGCCATTTTGTGCATTGCACTTAGGATTTAAGACGTACGTATTATTGTGGCCGACGATTTGGGAGCTACTATTGCTCAAGGTTGCGCTATAGGAGCGAAATAACAGGGAACACGATAAGTTTAAGATGAATGGAACATCACCAATTATTGCTACAATTGATGGAAAAAGGTGCGTTAGTTTCGTTTTCTTTGTTCACAAATTTAAGTTAGACTTGTTTACTGGGACGAGGTATAGTTCTGTTGTGTTGAGTTAGAATTTAGGCAAAAGTTTAAATAATAGTCAAATTGTTTGACTTTTGCTAAAATTTTAATTTTTTTTTAAAATTTAGTTTTTTGACATGAATAACATACTAATTATATATACATTATGTACAGAGTAGGTGAAACTTGATGGACAAGTTTACGGATTTTTAGAATTTATAAACTATCAGAAGATCATATTGATTCATAATAAGAATAAATATATACGAGTCGGGCTAACTCATTATTAATTCGGTGGTTTTTGAGTTGTTTTCTATGTTTGCAGTTGTGGTCAATTTTGACCTAAGAGTGATGAGCTATAATGTTTAAGTGATCGATTTCAATTTAAAGTATAAAAAGTCTTAAATGAATCAACTATGGCCTTTTGAAGTGATCAATTTCAACTTAATAAATTAATTAAGACATTTTTAAAGTAAACAATTAAAACTCAAAAATGATTAGTTAAAACGACCAGTTACAACCTTAAATTGATCAATTAAAGCTTATAGTGCCAAATTATGCATCCCTTAGCTTATAGTGCCAAATTGATCAATTATAACTTATAATCTTAAATGTGTTTGTTATAGTCTTTAAGAGATCAATATCTTAAAAAAATCAATTATAACTTGTAATCTTAAAAGTGTTTATTATAACCTATTGCGATACTGTTGTCTGTTGTATGAGTAGCCTCACCGTAAGGCGGTTTCTTACAAAACTTTTTGTTGAGAATTTATTCTTAAGAATCTTCCTATCTAACACTCGATTGTAAACTTTTGAGTATTATCAAAATTTATATTACCAAGTTTGTAAAAAATATATTATAATAAGATTTATTGGTTCCTCACTTATTGCAACATTTGTTTGGTCCCTAAAAGTAGAAAATACTGATATTTATAGTTTTTTTTAAAGCTATATTCAATTTAAACATGCAACTTCCCCTGCAATTGTATTGAATTTGTAGAAGTTGGCATTTATATTTCAATCTAATACTTTAAAAAGAAGTTTGAGCAATGAATATTGTTACACCTCCATTCCAATAACATTGCTATATTTATCATAATAAAACTAACAAATAAAAAAGCTAACAATATAATTCGATGAAATCTAGCTAGGATTAATCAATCATATTAATATTGAATCATCATTCAAATTAATGAATCTTGTTGAAGTACACAAATTAGTGAAAGGAAAAAACTATCCACTTCTAGCTTATTGTTTTTTATCTGGATTTTAATTATAATCAAATAAATTAAGTTTAATAATTGATTTTCTGATAAGCTTGTTAGCTGACTTTTAACTTTTATATTAGGAATATTAGTTAGTCAAATAGCCGAAGAGTATATCTATGAAATATAAATTATGTCCTTAATTAACTAAATAAAAGAAACTTAAGGTCAAACGTATTTAATATTGTATAAGTCTAAAATGAAAAATTTTATCGTATGGTGCAGATTGAAAGGAAAAGTAGCCATCATAACTGGTGGAGCAAGTGGCTTTGGAGAGGCCACAGCTAGACTTTTTTTCCAACATGGTGCCAAAGTCATATTAGCTGATGTTCAAGATGACAAAGGCCTTTCCATTTGCAATGAAATCATGTCTTCTACCACCACCGCTACCACCACCACCAACCACCGCGATCACATAGGATCGATCTCCTACGTACATTGCAATGTCTCCGATGAAACCGACATGAAAAACCTTATCGATCAAACCATAACAAACCATGGTAAACTCGACATCATGTACAGCAATGCTGGAATATCAGGGGATGTAGACTTTACCATAGCAGGCACAACTAATGAGAATTTCAAAAAAGTATTTGATGTTAACGTATTTGGAGGTTTCCTAGCGGCTAAACATGCCGCTAGGGTTATGATCCCGAAAAAATCAGGAGTCATACTCTTCACCGCGAGTTTGGCATCCATCATAGGTGGCCAATCACCCCATGCATACACTATGTCAAAACATGCAATCGTTGGCTTGATGAAAAATTTGTGCACGGAATTAGGGCAATATGGTATCAGAGTGAACGCAATTTCTCCTGGAGGTGTTGCTACACCAATATTAGTTAACGCGTTAAAAATGGATAAAAAGACTATTGACGAATTGTTATGCAAAGCTACAGTTCTCAAAGGGGTGACACCAGATGTAGAGGATGTTGCAAATGCTGCATTATATTTAGGTAGTGATGAGGCTAAATATGTTAGTGGTGTTAATTTTATGATTGATGGTGGTGCTGGGATTGCTAACCCTTCTTTTTCCATGGTGCTACAAAATTTTCTTGCATCAAATGGTTTAACTTTTGATGGAGCAAATGCTTGTTAATTGTTTGTGCAACATGATTTTGCACATTAATAATGGGTTAATTAATGGTTTAGGAGCTAGAGCTTGATGATTTTTACAAACAAGAATGTGTGAAATAAGTAGAATATAATAATATTAATTATTGGTATTATGAAGTTTTCTTTATGAGCTGAACATCATTTATAGTTGTTTGGTTTCGAATTTTAAAAATATGAGCTTTGTGTTCCACTTTTGTTCATTCTCGTGAATAGAATTAATAAATTATAATTTCTTTGTTATGTTTGAGAATGTTGATTTTATTCAATTGACTAAAAAGAAAGTTTATAATATTAAAAAAAACTTAATAAATTTGAATTTGAGTCGATTTTATCGTCATTTTATAAGTAGTGAAAGTTGAAAATTTAATAAAGACTTCTCAAACCTTGTTATTCTCAAATTTTTCATTTATAATTTCATAATTGAAATTGATAATGTAAAAAATACTTATAATGACTTTTTTCGGTGAGACAACTTTATAACAAAGAGTTTATATGCATTACAATTGGATTACAAAAAGTATCTTAAGGAGAGACCGTCTCACACAATAATTTGTGAAATTCAAAACCTTCGAATGATTTTATAATCTTTCTTCAATTTTTTGGATTTTGTATATGCTTCTCATAGTCAATTCAAGTACTTTCTTGATACACAAATTCTTGATATGTGTATCACAAATATTTGTATGAGATGGTTTCACTATGAGATATGCTTCACACAGTTTTACTTGAATTGAATAGTTCAATAATAGAAACTTTTAGCTTATAAACTTTTTATTTTAACGTTAGCTTAAAGGGAAATTCTACCGCGTAGCGATTAGGCCGGCTTTGTTGTACGGAACGGAGTGTTGGCCTGTAAAGAAGACTTTCGAGCAGAGAATGGATGTAACAGAGATGCGCATGCTGAGATGGATGTGTGGTAAGACAAGGATGGACAGGATTAGAAATTAGGAGTTTAGGGAAAAGTTAGGGGTTGCACCTCTCTCTGCAAAGATGCGGGAGAACAGGCTCAGATGGTTTGGGCATGTGCAGAGAAGCACCCATGACGCCCCAGTGAGAAGGGTCGAACGCATCATAGTGGAGGGCAAGAGAAACCGGGGAAGACCTAAGAGAACGTGGGAGGAGCAGATTAACAGCGACCTGCTCGAACTACACCTCTCTAAGGACCTGACCAGGGATAGAGCCATATGGCGGCGCCTTATTCACGTCCTAGATTACTAGACTAGTTTGTTACTGTTCTGTGTCTTTTGTCATCACTTTTCACTTCCTTTTTTACCTATAACGCTTATAGTTTTTTTTTTTAAATTGATCCCTATGCTTGGCTAACGTGAGTGTAAGATGCAGGTTTTCGGATTTTTGCAGGTCCTATCCTTGAAGACTCCTCTAGAGCCGAAGGACTCTTATGATCGCCCTCTCGTTATGGGTATGAGACGCCGTCGACCTTCCTTCCCCAGACCCTGGCCATAGAGTATCTATGTGCGGGAACACTGGGTATGATGATGATGATGATTTTAACGTTATCTCACCGTGAGACGTTCTCATACAAGACATACTCCAAACGTATTTAGTACTATTAATTTTGTCAATTTTAAATAATTTAGTTGGACTGGGCCTTAGCCCACATTATAATAATTTGGCCCACTCAAACGAACTATCCATATACTAACAAAACACAAAACCACGAACCCGTTACCAGTTCTATTAAATCCTCGCAAACCCTAATTTTCTCACTCATCTCCATTCGGCTGCAACCTCTTCGATTACCTCCAGATTTCTTCTTCCATCTTCATCCTTTTTTCTGTAAAAGAAAAAGATTTTTTGATCCGAAATGGGTAGAGTTCGAACAAAAACCGTGAAGAAATCTTCTCGTCAAGTCATCGAGAAATACTACTCAAAGATGACTCTCGATTTTCACACTAACAAGAAGGTTTTAGAAGAAGTGGCCATCATCCCATCAAAAAGGCTTCGTAACAAGATTGCTGGATTCTCGACCCATCTCATGAAAAGGATCCAAAAAGGTCCAGTTCGTGGAATCTCGTTGAAATTGCAGGAAGAAGAAAGAGAAAGGCGTATGGACTTTGTCCCAGATGAATCTGCCATTAAAGTCGATCGTATTGAGGTTGATAAAGAGACTCTTGATATGCTCGCTTCTCTTGGTATGGGAGATTTGCCTGGTCTTGTTGAGGTTGCTGCTGAAGTTGCCCCTGTTATTCCTACTCCCTTTGGCCGTGGTGCTGGTGGTGCTAGAAGGTTCTAAGATCTTCTATGAATTGTTAGTATTGCGTTTTCGATGTTTTCAAGTAATGCTTTTTAAAAAATTCCTAAAAAGTAAAGAAATTTTGGTCTTTGTTTTGTATTTGGTACTATTGTTGATTTAGTAATTGGTGAATTATGTTTAATCTTTGCTGTTTTTTCTGAATAATATTTGTTTGATGGTGTAACTGCTATTTTAGTTATCACATTGGATATTACCTTGATCATAGTTTTTCTATGAGCGGGATACATGGATTCGATGATGATAAAATTACTTCTAGTTCTGATTTTCACATTGTGTTTGGATCGAAGTAAATGGAAGGAAAAGAAGGGAAATCACACACTTTGCCTTCCCTTTCCTCCCTTCCTCTCTCTTTTATCTCTTTTCTAACATAAGATTGGAAATTGTGGGTTGTTTGGAGAAAATCACTTTTGATGGGGGGTTTTGGATTTTCTTGTAGTATTGTTAATATGTTTGTGATGATTTTCATTATTGATTAGTGTTAATGTTGTAATTGTAGAAAGAATAGCCACTCAACATGTGTCCTAGTTACCCTGTTTGGGGTATTATGTATTATGTTCAAGTAAAGAGTTGTTAAAGTTTTTTGGGGTTAAAGGGCTTATATGTTTTAGCTATTCTCTGATGATTTGGTAATCAGTAATCTTCACTAATTGCTGACTGGCTGGTTAAGATAGCATGTAGGCAATGTCTTGATAAATACATTGTGAAGTTTTAGATCCTGGGATTGAAATAGCTATTAAGGAGATGTTTGGCAAATAAGGATGAGAATTGTCAGACATTTATTCTATACTTGAGAAGAGACTTTTGGGTTGAAAAACAGTCTCATCTCTTGTTTGTTATGTTAAGACTTTGATATTTAGTTCTAAATCTGAAACTGTCCTAACTCCTAAGACATATTTTCTAGGGGAATTTGATCAAATTTAAGTCCCTTAGCCCCTTTTCTTATAAACAAACAAGGAGTTAGGCCTTTCTTTTTCTAAATTCCCATTCTTCTCCCTAAATCCCTCCTGCTAGACACTCCCCCCTTAATGGGTAGGGGATAGACTTTTGATTTGGGTTAGTGAGACTTTCGGTTTTGGTTCGTGAGAGTTAAGGTTGCTGGTCTTGTTGTGGGATTTTTGTGGTGATTGGAAGAATTTGGCTGTTGATTTGGTAAAAGCCATTAGTTTTCTCTAAGTCTGTTGCTTTGCATTGTATTTTGTGATTTGGAATTTCCAATTTGTTGATACATCTATGTTTTGCCTTGACTTTCTGATTTTGAGTTGGGGCTAGTTGGTCTTAAGTTCCTTTTAGTACCTTGTGTATAAAGGCTATAAGCCTATAACCTCTGTTTGTGTTCAATCTTATGCTTCCATAAGATTCTTTGCTATGTCAAATATTTATTTAGTTGAATTAAGGATTTTAGTATAGGATGTGTCGAATATTTTTACGTTTATGTGAATTTGTATGTTGAACCTAGAAGTGTTCAGATTAGACCCGATAACCCGATGTTTGCCTGTTGAATCCGATTTGACCCTACATAAGATGAAATATACAATTATGTAAAAACCATTGTGGACAAAATAAACAATATTAAACCGACCCAAAACTTCTTACCCAACATAACCTACTTGGCTGTCATTTTTTCTGTTTTATATAGGAGTAATACATAATTCAATATTAATTAGGTTTTGTTTATCAAATGACCATTACGTTGGCCTAGACCTAAAGTTTCGATGCGAGTTTTGAATGCGTTAGGATAGTAGAATTTTTGTTACAAATTACAATGGTAGTGCTGACTGCTGAACTTATAGATATGAAGTTGAAAGAATTGATCTTTATTGAGCTTTCAGCTATTTCTCCCATGGTAGTTGATATGGAGCTCCTTTCTTCAAAGCTATCTGGCTGATTTTGGTAGTTGATAGATACTACATCTGATAGAACTTTCTGTATTGACTTAATGCATAAAGGAATGTTGTGTACACCTGAAACGACCTATTAGTTATCACTAACAAGTTTAAGGTTGCACACATCGGATCCTCTCAAACGCATCCTAGATGGGGCACTTAATGGCTTAGGGATATCGGAATGTTAATGAAAGTTGTAAGAAGATTAATTGGAAAGGTAAAGAAGTTGCAAATATTGACGTTATAATTGAAGCAATCAACAGCTAGTTGGTTTGTGGTATTTAATGGTGGAAAATGGAATGACTGATAGTGTAAAATTTTATGGAGAGTTTCATGTCTTTATCATGGTAATGAAATTTTGATCAAAAAAAGTTTTTTTTGTTTACAAATTTTTATTACCATTCAATACCACATCTCTTAATAATAATGCATTGGAACGAATTCTATATAGAAAATGAGATGATTGAAGTTAGACAAGTATGACCATTAAGGGAGTTAAGAGATTTTTTAACTAAAATTATACTACCTCCGTTCCATTTTAGTTGCACCATTGGGTTTTGGCACAATATTTAAGTGCTGTCAAATCAGTATGGTAAAAGTAGGGATGATGTATGATTGATGGTGATATGTGGGGTAGAAATAAAAAAATTATTATAAATAGATAGTGGTTGTGACTTGTGGGTATATTAAATAATTAATGGGATGATTTATGATTGATGGTGATATGTGGTAGGAATAAAGTGAGGATAAAATAAATAGATTATTTTTGCCAAAAATAGTAATGTTGCAAGTAATATGAAACTTCTAAAAATGGTGAGTGTTGAAAGTAAATTGGAACGGAGGAAGTACTAGTTTAATAAGTTGAAAGTGTTGACTGTTAGTTTAATAAGTTGAAAGTGTTGACTGTTGGGAGTTCAATTTTAAATTAATTGGGGTAAGTTACTCCCTCCGTTCCTTTTTGATGTTCCTATTTGGGTTTTTCACCAAGATTAAGAAAAATGGAATCTTTGGTAGTAGTGAGTATTATTTTAATTATATAGTAGTGAGAAGTAATGATTATATTGGAAGTATGAGAGAAAAAAATATTTAAATAATAGTGTAATGTAATGATTGTATTGGAAGTATGAGAGAGAAAATAATTAAATAGTAGTGTGAAGTAAGAAAAGTGGGTTTTAAGGGGTAAAAGTGGGATAAGAACTTTCCAAAAATGGAAGTATTCTCAAGTGAAAAAACTTATGAAACTGCCCGTTTTAGCAAGGTGGAAAAACAAAAAAGGAACGGAGGGAGTTAGTTGTTTAGGGAAATGCTTTGTAAAATTAAGTCTTTGCTAATGGGTCTTATAGAGGTTGTTTAACTAAAAAGAAATATAATGAATAGAGTTAAGTGAAGGAAATTTCTTATAAATGTTAAAATGGCCGTTTGTCGTTGGCTTTTTAGTATGCTACTCTAACAAGTTGAAAGTGTTGATCGTTTCAGTTTACTTTTAAGCTAGTTGAGTAAGTCAGTTGTTCAAGGAAGTATTGAGTAAAATTGAGACTTTGCTAATGGGTGTTTCATTAGAGGTTGTTTATTAGATGAAAAGTATGTCATCATGCAAAAAAAAAACCGAAAAAAAAATTTATTTTGAGTTTGACAAACAAAAAAAATTACTAGTCAACTAAAAAAGTTAATTTATAAGTTATTAAACAATTTCTAATTTTAATTTTTTTAAATCTAAAGATCCATTTGCCACTATAACAGTCCGACTCAGAGTCATTCAGCTTGACCCGACACAAAATACCCATTTAAAACCATAATGAAAGTGGTTATTAAATCAGCATCACAAATTTTTGTGAGAGAGGGTCTATTTGAAAGATCATCTCTAATTGAACTGGTTCATGAAGGAAAATGTAGAGTTTAAGTAGATATTAAGCTTTAATGGGCTAGATCTTAAAGATATCTTTTAAAAAGACGGTCTCTCAGGAGACTAGCTGAATCAACATTGATTAAATCATTATAGCTAAACATGAAAGCCTAAACAAGTCTCAAAATGGTGGTAGCTCTATAACTACCAAACTTAAATAAGAACTTGAACAAGTAACTTAATTCATAGGAAGCTATTCTAAGACAAAGAGGACATAAATGTGTGCTCAAACTATAAGTGAGGTCATTAATATTAGCAGAAGATTGAGACAGAGACTTTAATTTTTATGGTTGATATTCATATTAATGTTTTCTGTTTGCATCATATTTCTATACATATTTTACAAATAATAAAAATATTGTTTGACCTACGAAAATTACAAAAGATAACAAGACTAGACGAATATAATAGTCCAATTTAAAAATACTCAAAAATGGTTGTTTATTTTTGTTATCAACTTTTTTATTTAAAAACGCCTTCAACATTTTAGATATATAGTATTCCATCTGCTTTTTAGTTTATTCAATTTTTTTTCTTAATTTTAATACAAATTTAAAACTCAAGTAACTTGAATTATGAGCTTTTTAAAATATATTGCTTTTCGAAAAAAAATCATTTTTTTAGTTTGATTAAATTTCTTTAATAAATGAATATGTTGCGAGAAGTGTGAA
Source organism: Amaranthus palmeri (assembly GCA_019776075.1). Lineage (NCBI taxonomy): Eukaryota > Viridiplantae > Streptophyta > Magnoliopsida > Caryophyllales > Amaranthaceae > Amaranthus > Amaranthus palmeri. Next base: position 1,344,802 of record JAAKBH010000279.1, read on the forward strand.
ATAATTGGGTTTTTTTTTTTTTATTTTGACGGAAAATATTTGCAAAATTTTTTTGGCCTAATTCTTTCATTGGAAAAATTACTTAGAATAATCCTACTTTTTTTATGATTTTTCTACAATAATCCCACCTATTGATTTATTATGAATAATCTCAACTTTTAGGATATTTTCCTAGAGTAAACTCGAGAACCGAATGACTTACTATTGAGTTTCTTTTTTTTAAAAAAAAAAGATAATTAAAATAAAAATTCGAATAAAAATGTTATAAAAATTATAATCTTTTTATTGTTCAAAATTTTTTATGTAAATTTTCAAAAGTTTTCCTCTAGTTTTAAATTATTTTTCAGTTAATTTTTTTTGGTGAATTACGTACTATAGTAGCTCACCGGATTTCCCAAGTTTACTCTTGAAAATACTCCCTAAAGTTGGTCTTTTTTATGATTAATCAATAGGTGAAATTATTTTATTAAAATCATAAATAAGTTGGATTATTGTAAATAAATTTTTCTTTTTCATTTAATACTTTTTGACAATTCCAAAGAAAGAAAAAAAATGTAAAATATATGATTTTTGAAGTCAAACAATCCACATTAATTGTATATTTATAATGAGTAGTAAAATTTGTTATTGCCAAAACAATCCACAATAATTGTATATTTATAATGAGTAGTAAAATTTGTTATTGCCAAAACAATCCACAATAATTGTATATTTATAATGAGTAGTTAATTTGAAAATTAAATGTTTCTATATAAAGTCGAAAATAAATTACTCCCTCTGTTCTTTTAAGTTTGTCCACATTACTATAACGAGCATTTTCATAAGTTTGTCCTATTTAAAATACTTTCCTATTTTGGAAAGTTTTTATCTTCCATATACTCTCTTTATCCCTTATTTAATCCTTCTTTCTCTCTCATAATACCAATACAATTATTAATTCACACCACTATTTTAATAAAATAATACTCTCTATCTACAAAGATTCCACCTTTCTTAATAAAATAATACTCACTATCTACAAAACTTTCACCTTTCTTAATAAAATAATACCCACTATCTACAAAGATTCCACCTTTCTTAATTTGTGTGAAATCTTCAAATAGGACAATCAAAAAAACGGAGGGAGTACTATTTTTGTCTCTATTGACTTTCTTTTACTTAAACTTTTTCTAATTTGACATTTTTTTAATATGTCTCATCTTATAAATATGTCTGTATCACTTATTTTTTATTTGTAATTACATATTTCACTCCTTTAATATTACTCAAAAAATACAAATAATCTTATCAAAATTCATTTGTTAGCATTTATATTGCAATTATAAAAGTGACTAATTAAAACCAACTCTTCAAAGCAATCAATTATGACAATTAAAGCCTAAAACTTAATTTCTTCTTCTACCATACACCAAATTATAAATTGCATTATTTACTATTCTATCTCACTCTCTCTCATCTTTAAACCTCATTTCCTATTTTTCTTCTTTCTCTCTCTATATCCTCTTTACATAATTTAATTCTCAAAACCATTTTTATTGCTCTTCTTAAATTCCCTTCTATAAAATGTCCTTTCAACTTGAAAACTCATACCCTCAACCCAAAAACAAACCCTATATAATTAGGAGTAATTTGCATGAAATTGATCATGATTATGAAGATGATCAACTTCTAATCTCTAAGGTTATTCCTAATCCTATTACCCTTGATCTCTTTCATATCAATCAATCTTCATCTCTTCACAAATTTGAAAACACCTCCTTTGACATCAAGGTATTTATTAAATATACATATATTTCTCTTCATATTATTTTTTGTTTTATCTATCTATTTTCTTTTTTATCTATCTATTTGTTTGCTAATGTGTGATTAATTATTTCTTTTTTATTAGTTTATTTTACTCTTTAATTTTATTAGTTTTTGATTTCTTTCACTTCATAAAGTAATAAGATTCTAATCTAATAAAGAAAATAGAAGGTAACCATTTAAATTCAACCACTACCCATTATATAATAATAACTTTTAATATCAACTGTATTACATACTGATTATTATCTAAGCAATTACTAATTTATATATTAAATTATCACAATTGTCGAAAGTTATTTACTATTTTATAATAATATTTGTTTTAATTATTTATATTCAAAGAATAAAAATCAATGGTTGAGGCTTAATTCATGTATATATTAGAATAATATATATTTGAGCTAATTTTAATGACCATCTCTCAATAAGACAACCTTAATATAAAAAAATCATATGCTAGTAATTATGTTAGTTGAACTTTTTCGGTTCATGTATAGAGTGTAACTCTGAGACCACCTCGCACAAAAATTTATGTATATTATACTTTAGATTGAACAATTAGGATGCATGTTAATTCCTTTTCAATTTAATTTTCACTAATTTGATTATTAATTATTATTAGTATTATTATTATTTTTCATTTTTGAATTAGAGTAAGCAAAAGAAGAGTTTGGAGGATCAAATAACAAGTGAAGCAAAGATGGACTTGAAGTTGAACTTATCACCACCAAGTTCAACAATTGGGGCGACATCGAGGATTGAATCGCCAACCCGATCACCCTCGATATCGCCCCCGAGCTCGTGTGTATCGTCGGACAAATCGATGAATAGCCCGGAATCAAGCCGCCCTATGGTGGTTGTTGGGTGTCCAAGATGCCTAATGTATGTCATGCTACCAGAGGATGATCCCAAGTGCCCAAAATGCAAGAGTACCGTTTTGCTTGATTTCGTGCATGACAACAATCATAATAATGACAACAACAAAAATTGTAGCAATAGAGGTAGGTTCGAAAAAAACAAAGAATTAAACTAGAAAATCACAAGTTTATAATTAGACATGTTTAACGGGGCAAGTTAGGGTTCCGGCCATGTCATTTCTTTTTAATGAATTATGCCTAGCTAGTATTGTTAAGTTTATTAATTTTTCAAACATTAATTATAGTTTTTATGAGTCGGATATATATGAATATGATGATGTTTAGGTCAACTAATTATAATGTTCTTCCGCTTTATTTTTTATTAAACTTTTTAAATTTATAGTAGGATTCTTCTTGCTCGTATCTTCTTCTAGCCATGCACGAGGGTATTAGCCCCAAGGACCCCAACCACTAAATTTTCTTTAAAAAAAACAAATAATAATAATAATAAATAAATAAAAGAAAATTAATTTTTTTCAAATATTATATAGCAAATATTACTTTCTTCAGACAATATTCTGCAATTAATTTTTAATATAATCTATATTTTTTCTCATCCGATCCAGTAATCCAAAAGATTATTATATGCTTCTATAGTTATTAGTTATTAGTCATAATGGTTTGGTACATCTATCATCAACCTTTAATTAATATTTCTAGGTTATGAATTGTGACTTGAGACGACCAAACATTTAATTTAATTTGTTTAGTTATTTTCTTGCTTATTATTCGGAATTTAAGTGTGGTAGATGAACTACATGAGACTTCTGATCCAATACACTCTATATATATGTAGGAAAATGGTTATTTCAAAAGATAAAATAGTTGATTATTTTCCTTAAATATTTAATGGATGCAAACATATTATTTAAGATACCGCACATATTGTGCCATATATATTGTTAAATTTTATAAGTTTATTTTTATATAAAAAAATGTTTGAAATATATAAAAGAAATAAAAAACCTCTTTTCATATGATCATTATACAACCTTTTAGTTACATGGAACATTTTAATTTTTTTCAGACTCTTAAGTAAATAATAAATATAATTATTGCATTAAACACAATACTCCGATCCTAAAAAATAAAATATGTCATTATTGTTATGTGATGTGATACTTTCTCCGTTCTTTATACTTGTTATATTTGATTTTTTACATGATCTAATGTGTTATTTTGATCATTTATATATTGAACTATAAACATCTAAAAATTATAAAAAATTTAATATTATGAAAGTGTGCGATTAAATATACGATAAACGGTCCAATAATCACCACGGAACAAGAAATTACTTACATCGCTACCTTGAAAAACTTGCACAAATTGTCAAACTAATATTTCACACATCATTATTACACATTTATATTCGGAAGTACACATAACATAAACAATTTTTGAATGTTGTTTTCGAAGTCCACCAAAAATTCAGAATTCATAATATGCAATTGTAGGTCAAGTGGTTAACCAACAACCGAGCAATTAAAGTCCATTACAGATTGCAGGTAAACCTTAATTACAAAGTAATGTATGTTAAAATCACAGATATATCAGATTTAATGGTCGTTAATATATATATTAATTTTTTTACATATTATCGTTTTCCATCCTAACCTTTCAAGTTATCTTTGGTCTACTTATTCATTCGCCCTTTTTTAAGTCTTTTGAGTTGCAACTTTTTATCTTCTTTACAAATTCGCTAATATCTTATCTTGGCATTCATATGCCCTTATCATTTGTCTTTTTCCACTCATTCATTATTATAGCATTTGCATTTTTGATTCTAGATCATATCTTCCTCCTATGATCCTTTTTAAAAGTCCAACGTCTGAATCCATTTCGTATGGTTGGGCTACATGCCTAAATCGTTCAATAAAACTTGTTCTTTAGCTCTAAGAGCATACCTTGATAACATAATAATATTCCTATAGACGCTCTTTATTTTTACCAACCACATTATTTTATGGGTTACTTAATATTGAATTTCTCAACTGTTATAATATATATGGATCTAAGGTATTTGAAGCATCCACTTGAAGCGATCTATTTCTCAACTGTTATAATATTGTCTCTCGTTATGTTGTTTTTTTTTTCCAAAGTTATACTTTATGTATCCAATCTTACTTCGAATTCATTTAAACTCCGTGACTTTAACTCTTCTCTCATTTACCAAAATTTTGATAACTTGTTGTATAGCTTGTGTAAACGTTAAATTTGTTTCAATGGTTATAATTAATATTCGCAACCAATAGTCCAATATTTACTGTTTTTAATACAAATCTGACTATTTTATTTTATATTATTTTATTATTATTATTATTATTATTATATTATTTATTATGACATTGAAAAAATAATTATTAGTAGTATTTTATTATCACGTTGAACATTGACCTCCCAAAATATTCACACGTTTTAGAGGGCCTTGTGTGGGCGGTGGGCACAAAATAGTCTACTCACCAAACTCCCCTTCCGACAGGTTTGTAACAGATATTACTTTTTTAACTCGCGAATACAATATTTGTTTTTTCACACTATTCAATGCATTTATTTAATATTTAATATTTTTTATTATATATAATAAAATATTATGAAAGTTAAATATTAATAATTTTTGCATTGAGACGAATTAAACAAGATCACTTGACTATGTTCGAATTTATAGATTAAGGATAAAATACAAATTAAGAGTAATAAATGAATAACGTCAAAAAACAAATATCTCATTCTCTATGAGTATGAGGGAGTATTATATATTCGAATATACGATCGAAATTTATCTAGATTAATTAAGGATAAAAAAAAGAATATTAACAATTGACAATTTATTTTAGAGAAAATTATAAAAAACCACATTTTCTATACACTCTTTTTTAAAAAACTACCTTATATAAAAATTTTTGCAAAAAACTACCTTATATAATACAATCTTTGCAAAAGACTACCTTCTACTCAATTTCGTTAGTTGACCGGCATAATTAACGGTTGACTTCCACATGCCTGTCACGTCCGCAATTAGAAACTCACCTTCTCCTTCATTGAAATGTTGAGTAATGGGAATAGAACACCAAAAAATCCCAATAATTATACGGATCAACTAATGAAATTGAGTAATAGGTAGTCTTTTGAAAAGAATTGTATTACATAAGGTAGTTTTTTGCAAAATTTTTTATATAAGGTAGTTTTTTAAAAAAGAGGGTATAGATAAGGTGGTTTTTTATAATTTTCTCTTTATTTTAGGAAATTATTATGATTTATAAAATTTATTGATTAGTAGCAAATATAAATATTAAGGAGGGGGAAGGTGGAGGGGGAATAGGTAAGGATGGGTGGTTCATAAGCATTGAATTGAAGGAAATACAAAATTTATTGATATATGGAGTATCATTTAATTAAATTGGAATTAAATGCAAATTAATTGGAGCAGTTGAGACTTACAAAGAATTATGCGAGTTTCGTCATGCAAGCTTTAGTAACACATTTGAACATTTTTCATAAAAAAATGGTTTGGAAAAATATTTGAAATTAGCATATGATGATGATTTTTATTTTTCTTTAATTATCTCATTTTCTTTACAAAATTCATTTAAAAATTATTATTATTAAAATTATACTAATTGTTTATTATTACGAAAGAGGCGGTAAAAGCAAGAAATCAATGAGCTTCTTACAGAATTGAACAAACCTCGCATCACCCCGCATAGGCTCATAAAATCCTAGAATTCAATTATTTCAAACTAGTATATAAACTCGTGTGATGCACGAATTTATTAATAAAAAATATATAAAAATGTAAATATAATGCAAGTATACATTATTGTGATTAAATCTATTGAATACATGACTTTTCTAAAGCAACAATTAGTTACTGACTGTTTTTTTATTATTCATCCAATATAGCAAACTTTCATTCAATTAAATATATCAACTTTTAAGTATATCAAATTTTTAAGTATATCTTCAAAAAAAATTTTAGGTTAAGTATTTAGAATTACTATAATAAGCTATATAAATACTTTACCTAATTTAGCTCCAATTTTAAAAAAAATCAGTTTTTTATTTAGGCAAATATATTCATGCAATAGTATGATTTTTTAATTATTATTGGGCCTGAGCTTGGATAGTCGTCTCTTATAATGACGGTCTCTCAGGAGAAGCGTTGTTTTTATGGACAATTGACCCGCCAACATAAATGGCATTTTATATCATACAAATAGGCGTTAAAAATAAATTTTGACGTCAAGAATGTATTTACAGTTATATAAAAACTAAAATAAATATAAATTTCAAATTCAAACTGAGCCAAAACATCTGATCTGAAATAAACCATAATGAATACCTTTACTTAGAGCCTTAAGTTACAATCTTTAACACTATGTTTGGGTAGCAAATTAGGAGAGAAAAGAAAGGAAGAGAAGAGGAAGGAAAGGAAGAAGGAAAGATAAGGAGGAAAAGTGTATATTGTTTGTATAGAAGGGAAGGGAAGGGAGAAAGAAGGAAAGTGTTTTCCTTCCAAATCTTTCCTCTTTAGGAAAAATTGAACTCTTAACAAACATGGGAGGTTCTGAGCATGTTCAGCATGTTCCACCGCACAGGGCCCCCAATTTTTGGGGCCTCAATATTAACTTACGTAATATGAAGTACTATATATTTAGTGTCTAAAGATACAAAATTGATAAAAACATATTATAATTTTCAACATTGCACAGGGCTTTTAAAATTTTTTTCAACTTTTGCTCCGCCCCTGTTAACAAAACTTTCTCAAATTTTCCTTCTAAATCCATTCCCTCCCAATTTGTTATCCAAACAAGAAATACCTCCTCCCTTTAAATTCCTTCCTTTCCTTTCCCTCCATTTCCATCAATCCAAACACACCCTAAGTAACCAATTATAACCTTAAATTGATTACTTTTAACAATTTTTAAAGTGATCACTTATAACCTTAAAATGATCACTTACAAATTTACAAAATTCAAGTAATTACTTATAATTGCCAAACCCGACCAAACATTTATTACCTTGTCAAGTAATTCAAATTTTTTCATTTTTTACATATTATATGACGAATTATCACGACTTATAATGGTATCAGAGCTGAAGCCTAAAGATACTTCTAATTGGATATGATGTGACTTACATTTGTTGGAGAGTGTTGGAAACAACATATGAGAAGCATCCCACATCTCTAGAATGTGCATTGGCAGCTCAAATAAGAATGAGATGGGGTAACGCACAAACAAACACAGAGGAGATTCGTTACTAAAATTATTTGGTAGTAGTAAGAGTCACTTCTCAATTTTGCGAAGAGATATATTCTATTTATATTCTCGGTTCTGATCACATATGTGCAATAATGGACACTTCAACATTTGGGTAGCAATGGTAGATTCTCCATTTGCTTTGTTGGCATGTTTAGAATTGAGTTTATTTGATGGTTGTGGGATGAATATGAAGTTTACATTGCTTTTGCATATCAGCATCCTCACGTAGGCGCTTAATGGGATTTTACTTGTGCATTGATACCGTTTTCGCTTTTTTATAGAGGAGTACGAGTATCTATTCCTAAACTTTGTTATTTAGCCATATTTACTAGTTATAATAATATGATATGTTTACCAATAAAAAAAATATAATATGATATGATATGATATGTGTAGTGATATTATTGTAGATAGTTATTCTTGTAAACAATACGATCAGTGGCGGATCTAGGACTCATACTCAGTGATAGCACAATCATGACAAAAAATTCATAGATATATTATTAAACATTAATGTTTTGAATTCAACCCTAAAAATAATAATTTATAATCTATTTCGACAAGTTTTCAAAACGGGACATTAATTTTTCAATTTACGAATTAATAAGAATAGTAATAGGTAAAATTTTCATAGGAAATGTGTAGCTCAACTGGTCATTATTGTCCCATAAGTGCTTCAATACATAATGTATAGGTTCAAATCCTATAATCAACAAATTTTTTACAAAATTTCAGTGCCCTCACGTGCGGGCGCAGGATCCGCCCTTGATTAAGAGTAATATTTTTTTAGAGAAAAAAAGTTATTATATCATTTTGTATAAACGTATAAGTATTACAACCTAGAAAAATTTATTTTTTTTTTGAAATGAACCTAAACATATTATAAATCAAGCTCAGCCAAGGTTTGAAGACTTTGGGGGAAAGGGCCCATACAAAGTTTTTCACTAGCTAACCCCGTATCCCATCTAGCAACTAAATGGGCTAAAGTGTTACCATTCCTTTTAACATGGCTACAACCAAAACCTAATAAATTAGAACACAAAGCATCAATATGATCATAAACAAGATGCATAGGGGAAAGCCCTTCAACATAGTTCTCGATGGCCAACACAACAGACATGGAATCGCCTTCAAGGTGAACATAGTTGTACCCAAAGCGCACTGCTAATCCAATCCCAAAAAGAGCAGCCACAGCTTCACTAACCTCCACATCCCATCTGGTTTGAACCCGACGAACACCAGTTAGTATAAGTTTCCCATGCTCATCACGAAACACCACTCCAAGACCACGATCAACACCTACATAGATAAAATTTTAGTAAATAAAAACTTCATGGAGATGTGTTGGAAGTAGGGATGGCAATGGGTATCGGACCCGACCCGGATCCGTGGATCCGTATCCGTTTTCACGGATCTGGGTCTTAAAAAAAATAGACCCGTCGGGTCCGGGTCGGGTCCGGGTCCAATTAAAATTCATGGGTCCGGATCCGGATCTGAGAAAAATACCCAGACCCGGACCCGCAGACCCGAGGACCCGTTTTTTTTTAAAAAATATATTAAATATATAATATGTGTAGTAATGTAGAGCGAAGCAGCAAGACTTTCTGAAGTTGATACTAGGTGTTCATTAACTCATTATATTGGAAGTAGTGTTCTGTTTAGCATAATTATTTAGAAGAAAATGTTAGCTTTTGCAATTTTAGAAGAAAAAGAAGATAATTAAAGGTTGTCTAAACTCATTATATTGGAAGTAGTGCACACAAATATTTTGCAAAATGTCTGTAGGAAAGTTTAATTAAGAATATAAGGGAGTAAATTTTCAATCTCAAGGTCTATTTAGTATCATGGCAATCTCAAAACGATCCGAAAATAATAAAGAAGGGCAAAAACAAGCAAGATCCGTTTTGGACCCGGATCCGATACTGGATCCGCAGTATCCACGGATCCGGATCTGGGTCTTAAAAAATTGGACCCGCGGATCCGGATCCGGATCTGGACCCTGTGTTTAAAAACGGATCTGGATCCGGGTCCACGCAGACCCGATCCAGATCCGACCCGTTGCCATCCCTAGTTGGAAGTTTTGCATTTGTGACATCGTTTTTTTAGAGAATTTTTTTTATATAACAAAGCTTATAAAAATAGCAAAATTGTCGGAAAATCAATAATTAGTAATCGTCTCTAAATCCACTTCCCGGGTTTCCTCTCTCGTTCACTATTATAAAACCGGCTCTGAAAATTCCCCAATTTTGTTGTGTCTCCATCTATTTAAAACCCTAGTTTTGATCTTCAAAAAAAAAAAAAAAACCCTAGCTTTGATTATCTCAAAACTCTTAAATCCTGATTTCTGATAATTGTTGTATTTATGTCTTCATGGCAAATGTTGGTTCCATTAAGATCCGGGAAGTATGGTCGGAAAATCTCGATGAAGAGTTTGATTATATCCGATCTATCATCCCAATGTTCCGATTCGTTGCAATGGACACTGAATTTCCTGGCGTCGTTTTCCGAAAAGTTCACACTAAGCAAGTTTCATCCACCGTTAACTATTCTCTGTTGAAGCAAAACGTTGACGCTTTGAAGATTATTCAATTAGGGTTAACTTTTGTCGATTCGAATGGAAATCTTCCAAATCTTGGAGACCCTAAGTACAGGTATATTTGGCAATTTAATTTTCGTGATTTTGATGTCTCCAACGATTACCATGCACCTGATTCTATCGCTATGTTGAGGACTACGGGGATTAATTTTGAGTTAAATCGGAAAATTGGAGTTGATGCAGTGAAATTTGCGGAGTTGATGATGTCATCTGGATTAGTTTGTAATGGTGATGATGTCACTTGGGTGACGTTTCATTGCGCATATGATTTTGCTTATCTTTACAAGGTTTTGACTCAAGTTCCATTACCCAGTAAACTTAGTACGTTCCTTAAGTTGTTGAACGTATATTTTGGATCTAGGTTGTTTGATGTGAAATATATGATTAAATTTTGTGATGGTTTATACGGTGGGTTGGATCGGGTTGCTCAATTAATAGAAGTGGATCGTATGGTTGGACAATCACATCAAGCGGGTTCCGATAGTTTGCTTACTTGGCTGGTTTTTGAAAAGATTACTGAAGCTTACTTCAGCGAAGATGGGATTGACAAATATAATGGAATGTTGTATGGGTTAGAGACTTTTAACACTTCTGTTTAATTTGTGCTTATTTTTATTCTGAACTATTTACTGTTTTGGTTATTTATAAAATGAAACATTGATAAAGTTTTTAGTTTTGGCTCTTGATTTTTTTTTTTTAATTTTTCATTGATCTATGGACAAATTCACATGATAAGTTAGATAGCTATGGCAAAAAATTGTGCAAAATTTGCAATACTAGACTGGATCTATGTCTCTGTAAATAAAAATTAAAATGCGGGCTGTGCTATAAAGAATTACATGTGGTATTTCACTTATGTTTTTAAAAGTATAGTTGTCTAGTTGTCTTTTATGGTTAGTATTTGTTGTCTTAAAATGAGAGAACACCATTTATGTTAGTATGGTTATGTGCAAAGAACACCAAAAAATGCATTGTTGAAGTTTGGAGCTTTAAGGAGCTTAGAGGCTTAAGAAGTAGCCCAAAAACGTGATGTGTATGGACAGAGTGAACGATGACATGAAAAATTAGAACTTGCAGAGCTTATGACAATAGATACATAGAAATGGAGGAGGAGAATTATTGTGGATGAATGATAATCGTTCTAATATGTAGAACAATATTAAAGACGATGCACGATGGTTGAATAGAATATGTTTTTTGGCAACGACAATCTATCAAGTTGATTAGATTTAGTTCATGTAGCCGACCCTATATAATTGGGATCAAGGCTTTGGCATTTTTATGTGTTTTGTAATTTTTGCCAATCAAAAACTTCTTTGTACATCCTAGATCTCCTTATGCTCTTCCTAAAAAAGGGCCATTTTGTTGATGACATTGGGGCAACTTAATGTTATGTGTTGTAATGCTAGAACCTAGGTGCTTCATATAGGTGGTGGAATATGGTTTTTTTTGATAGTTTATTTTATATGAATTAGAAGAGAGGAGGAAGACTGTTTTTATGTGGTGTTTATCATTTGATTAATCGGAAATGCAGATGCAACAATTTAACTGAAAGGGAACCAAGGTCATTTTGCTAGTTGATCCATCTCTAGAACGATCTCTAATCACAATAAAATCCATGATGAAAAATATTTTAGTCGAGGGGGGTGTGTTGGTGGAATTAACTAGCTTAGGAGTCCAAGAAGCCGAAGGTATTGAAGGGAAGCTTCCAGACGTTCCAGAGGAGCTCAGAGCAGTTATGGAACAATTCCTAGAGGTTTTCAAAATGCCCTATGGTTTGCCTCCACAACATCATATTGTGCTCATAAATGGGGTAAACCCCATTATCATTCGCCCTTACCGGTATCCTCAAATCCGAAAGGAAGAAACCATTGTTACCAGGATCGAGGTACGATCCGGGTCGCAGGACGGGATCGGGATCGCAATTCACTAGTGTTATAAATTTGAGGTTGGATCGAAACGATTTTGGTTCAAGTTTTTTAGGGTCGCGGATCAATTTACTCCGCATTGAGGTAAAATTTTGGGTCGATTACTTTAAATGAAGTACTTTCTAACTTAAAAATAAGATAATTGACTAGTGAAAAAAAAAGAAAAATGAAAGGATAGACCATACTTACACTTAGTTTCACTTCCCAAAAACCTAGTTTTAATATGTTAAGTTTAAAAATGGGCTTTAAATATTAATAGCACAAAGGCCCATACCAAACCCTAATGATATCAAAACAAAAGAAATATGATACGATTTTGGTTTGGTCTGATTTTAGTTCTGGAAAATTTTCAAACCGGAATTTCTGGTTTGGTCTGATTTTAGTGTCAGACCAGACCAAACCGGACTGTGTTCACCCCTAAATATGATACGATTTTGGTGGTGGTTGATTGACTGTCCAAGTATGCTTATTTCTTTGGTCTTAAACTTCCTTTCACGGCTCACCTAGTGCAACCTTGTTTGTACGAGAAATAATACGTCTCCAAATACTTCCCTCATCCATTTATATTAGATTGTGACAAAATCTTTATCGGTGCTTTTTGGTGCGAGTTGTTTTGTCTACAAGTAAATCCCCTCCCACGAAGTACAACTTACCATTCACAAACGGATGGACAAAGTGAGATAGTCAATCAAGCATTATAAACCATTCTTCAGTGTTTTGTTAATGGATAACCTTGACATTCGGCTAAATGGTTGGACTGGGTGGAATACTGTTTCAATAATGCACCTTATATGTCCATAAGATGTCTCCCTTCATTGCTCTTTATGGTTGTTCCCCTCCTCTTGTGCGACTAGGCGATAATGTTACCCTCGTAGATAGTCTTGAGCAATGGCTTAAGGAACGTGATGCGATTTTTGATGATCTGTGTTTTCACTTGCTTCGAGCTCAACACCAAATGAAGAAATTCCTGACCAAAAAAGGAGGGATGTTTCCTTCTAAAATTACAACCTTACAGAAAGCAGTCACTTGCTCGTAGCTCTGTGATAAATTGGCTGCAAGGTTCTATGGTCCATTCAAAGTAATTAATTAATCGGAATTGTTGTTAACCGAGAGTAGCAAAATTCATTCGGTATTCCTCGTTTCTCAACTCAAGATAGCTATTGGAGCTACCTTTAATCCAACTTACATACCATCACATTTGTCGCCATCCTTGGAATTACTTGTTGAGCCAGCGAAATTATTGGGGATTCACAAGGAACCTGACCAACCGCTACATGCATCAGTTGTACTCATCTAATGGAAGGGGCTTCCGGATTCCAAGGCGAGATGGGAGCTGTACCACAACATCTCCACTTTATTTCCTGACTTCCACTTTAAGGACAAGGTGTCTCTCGTTGTAATCCCACATTTTTTTAAAAAAAAAAAAAAAATTATTTTAAAACTTTTCAGAGATTTTAGAAAATTTTAAAACTGATATTTTAGAAATTTTTAAAACTAATATTTTAGAAAATTTTAAAATTGATATTTTAGAAAATTTTAAAACTGATATTTAGAAAATTCTAAAACTGATATTTAGAAAATTTTAAAAAACTGATATTTTAGAAAATTCTAAAACTGATATTTTAGAAAATTTTAAAACTGATATTTTAGAAAATTCTATATTTAGAAAACTTTAAAACTGATATTTTAGAAAATTCTAAAACTGATATTTTAGAAAACTTCTAAAACGGATATTTTAGAAAACTTTAAAACTGATTTTTTTTAGAAAACTTTCAAACTGATTTTTAGAAAATTTTAAAAACTGATTTTATTTACAAAAACTGAAAATTAGTTTTTGAAGAGGAAACCGTGAATCAGTTTATAAAACTGATATCTTTCTTGCATCTCAATCCTTTCTTCCTCCCCATTCCTAAAATAACTCTCCATTAAACTCAATCATCTTTCCCACTTTTTCCCTAATTATATTAACCTATCTCATTATATACTGATAAAATATTTCTCTAAATCAGTTTTCTCTCTTCTCATTCTAATTCTTTTTCTCTCATTCACCATTTTTCTTTCTTTACACCTATTATCAAATTCTTTTTGATCTCCATTATAGTATTTTCATTCTTTAAATATCAAATATATACAAATTCTAAACTATAATCATACTTTAAAGTCAAGTTCTTAAAGGAAGTTTGATAAGATCATACATTTATATTCTAGACTCGTTTCACAAGGTAATTTTCGATGTCCATCTATTTAGGATTATCCCGTTAGTATTATGTGCTATGTGATATTAATGTGTTTAAATGGGATGCTTGATTTTTTTATATGATATTATTTTTGTGTGACTTTATGTTTTATAACTTAATTCTTAATTTATCTTGAATATTATTTTTGTCAAACCTTGAGTTTAAAATTATTTATTTTAATAAAACTTGTATTATTATTTTAATAACCAAGTTTGATATGGTTTTAAATTCGAAAGAAAATATTTTATCTTATTATTTTATAGAAGTTATACTTTTATTTTAATAATGGTTTAAAAGACGATTTGGTCGAAAAGAAATATTTATGATTCTAATTGTTGTTATCACCAAATTGATGTTAAGAAGGTGATATGAGATTTCAGATGGATATTCCTGAAATATATTTATTGAGAAAATTTACAATCATTTTACATAAAATGTATAATGTTATGTTTGATTATATGTTTATGTGCTCACTACTAATTAATAAAATATGTTAAATCACGTAAAGTGTAACGATGGGAATGAAACTCTTATATTTGTTGTGATCCAAGTATAAGAGTGATGAACAGGTTGCCCTGTTTGGTTAGTATAGCTGCCGACAGGTTATTATTATTATTTTTGATGATGCTCGATACGATTTTTGGTCTTCCTTCTATTTGTTGTGATCCAAGTAGAAGGGGTGTGCACACTAGGGTTACCTGAGACTACTCTGCTGGCCTTGATGAATTATTTTGGGGTGACGACCTCTTGATGAAGTAGGTATAGGGGTAAAGCCTCGGCCTACTGGCGTTCTCGTTCCCTCAAATTAAAACTGAATATATATATGTGGTCATCATTAAATATCAAGTTAATTAAATGACTTATGTTTTATTTTATTTTATACTCATAAATTTGATATTTAACTCAACTTGATAATATTTTATTTTCTACTATTATTTCAACTAAAGTATATTTTGTTTTCTTAAATTATTTTCAAACTAAACTGTTTTACGGGATGGAGTTGGAATTACTCAGTTTATCTGATTTTGGGAGTTTTTCCCTTGTTTTTCTTGTATTCTTATTTTGCAGGTTATCGATCGCGTGGGGATCGTAGAGTGAGGTTCACACACGAAAATAGTTTTATTAGTAGTCACGTCTCAGTTAAAATTTCACTTCCAGTTGTAAAAATTGTGTAGATCTTAAATTGTATAGGATTATTTTATATAGTTGTTTAGCCTTACATTTATTCCTTATTAGGGATAGATGTGGCGGTAACGCTTCTGTGATTAGGCTTTGGTTTATGTTTTTCTTAAAAATTCTTTTTAAAATTTGGCCTAATTATGGGGGTGTTACAAAGTGGTATCAGAGCAACCCTGCGACCGTGGCTGATTGTGTGTTCAGTGCACCTAGCGGGGGAAAAGATCCTGAAATGACGGTCCAACGAGGACATTGTATTCTTAAGTGGGGGTGAGTGTGATACCCCAGATTTAGCTTGAAAAGAGATTGATAGACTACTCATATCAACAAGGTGCATCTTCTTTTCTAGGGAGCCCATTTGCTAAGAACTCCACAGTTAAGCGTGCTTGGTGGAGAGCAATCTTAGGATGGGTGACCTCCTGGGAAGTTTTCCGGGTGCGCACGAGTGAGGCCAAAGTGCGCTGGAAAGACTTGTGTTGGTCTGTGGGGCTAGTCTACAGTCTCCATGAGTAGTCACCGGCGGTCCGAGGGGCCGGGGTGTTACAAATGGTATCAAGAGCTTAGGTTTAAGATCATCTGGGCAATATTCAGTTAAAATTGGTTAAATTTAATAGATTAAATAGGTGTAATTAAATTAAACTTAAGGTAAATAAATTAATTAAATTTTAATATAATAAGTTTTGAGAGTGGGATACGATGGGATAAGTGCTTGATTTATATGTATTGTTTGATTGTTTATATTTATTGTTATTTTGCCTTCGATTTATCTGAAAGTATATTTTAGTTATTAGCATGCTGATGTGAGAAGTGACCCACCCAACCCTAACCCTCTCACATATTATGTTAGTGTGTTATATGTTCTATGTTTTAGATTTTGATTAGTATGTTATCGGTTAAGTTTCGAGGACGAAACTTCTTAAAGGAGGGTAGAATATGACTATAAAATCATCTAATTAAAGTATCAGTATTAGGAGGTTTGGCTTTAAGTTCGAGGACGAACTTTTGTTTTAAGGGGGAGTGTATGTAATCCCACATTTTTTTTAAAAGAAAAAAAAAATTATTTTAAAACTTTTCAGAGATTTTAGAAAATTTTAAAACTGATATTTTAGAAATTTTTAAAACTAATATTTTAGAAAATTTTAAAATTGATATTTTAGAAAATTTTAAAACTGATATTTAGAAAATTCTAAAACTGATATTTAGAAAATTTTAAAAAACTGATATTTTAGAAAATTCTAAAACTGATATTTTAGAAAATTTTAAAACTGATATTTTAGAAAATTCTATATTTAGAAAACTTTAAAACTGATATTTTAGAAAATTCTAAAACTGATATTTTAGAAAACTTCTAAAACGGATATTTTAGAAAACTTTAAAACTGATTTTTTTTAGAAAACTTTCAAACTGATTTTTAGAAAATTTTAAAAACTGATTTTATTTACAAAAACTGAAAATTAGTTTTTGAAGAGGAAACCGTGAATCAGTTTATAAAACTGATATCTTTCTTGCATCTCAATCCTTTCTTCCTCCCCATTCCTAAAATAACTCTCCATTAAACTCAATCATCTTTCCCACTTTTTCCCTAATTATATTAACCTATCTCATTATATACTGATAAAATATTTCTCTAAATCAGTTTTCTCTCTTCTCATTCTAATTCTTTTTCTCTCATTCACCATTTTTCTTTCTTTACACCTATTATCAAATTCTTTTTGATCTCCATTATAGTATTTTCATTCTTTAAATATCAAATATATACAAATTCTAAACTATAATCATACTTTAAAGTCAAGTTCTTAAAGGAAGTTTGATAAGATCATACATTTATATTCTAGACTCGTTTCACAAGGTAATTTTCGATGTCCATCTATTTAGGATTATCCCGTTAGTATTATGTGCTATGTGATATTAATGTGTTTAAATGGGATGCTTGATTTTTTTATATGATATTATTTTTGTGTGACTTTATGTTTTATAACTTAATTCTTAATTTATCTTGAATATTATTTTTGTCAAACCTTGAGTTTAAAATTATTTATTTTAATAAAACTTGTATTATTATTTTAATAACCAAGTTTGATATGGTTTTAAATTCGAAAGAAAATATTTTATCTTATTATTTTATAGAAGTTATACTTTTATTTTAATAATGGTTTAAAAGACGATTTGGTCGAAAAGAAATATTTATGATTCTAATTGTTGTTATCACCAAATTGATGTTAAGAAGGTGATATGAGATTTCAGATGGATATTCCTGAAATATATTTATTGAGAAAATTTACAATCATTTTACATAAAATGTATAATGTTATGTTTGATTATATGTTTATGTGCTCACTACTAATTAATAAAATATGTTAAATCACGTAAAGTGTAACGATGGGAATGAAACTCTTATATTTGTTGTGATCCAAGTATAAGAGTGATGAACAGGTTGCCCTGTTTGGTTAGTATAGCTGCCGACAGGTTATTATTATTATTTTTGATGATGCTCGATACGATTTTTGGTCTTCCTTCTATTTGTTGTGATCCAAGTAGAAGGGGTGTGCACACTAGGGTTACCTGAGACTACTCTGCTGGCCTTGATGAATTATTTTGGGGTGACGACCTCTTGATGAAGTAGGTATAGGGGTAAAGCCTCGGCCTACTGGCGTTCTCGTTCCCTCAAATTAAAACTGAATATATATATGTGGTCATCATTAAATATCAAGTTAATTAAATGACTTATGTTTTATTTTATTTTATACTCATAAATTTGATATTTAACTCAACTTGATAATATTTTATTTTCTACTATTATTTCAACTAAAGTATATTTTGTTTTCTTAAATTATTTTCAAACTAAACTGTTTTACGGGATGGAGTTGGAATTACTCAGTTTATCTGATTTTGGGAGTTTTTCCCTTGTTTTTCTTGTATTCTTATTTTGCAGGTTATCGATCGCGTGGGGATCGTAGAGTGAGGTTCACACACGAAAATAGTTTTATTAGTAGTCACGTCTCAGTTAAAATTTCACTTCCAGTTGTAAAAATTGTGTAGATCTTAAATTGTATAGGATTATTTTATATAGTTGTTTAGCCTTACATTTATTCCTTATTAGGGATAGATGTGGCGGTAACGCTTCTGTGATTAGGCTTTGGTTTATGTTTTTCTTAAAAATTCTTTTTAAAATTTGGCCTAATTATGGGGGTGTTACACTCGTTGGGGTGGGTATTGTCATAGAAGAAAGATGGTCCAGACCGTTAATTAAATATACGTATTCAAGAAAAAAGTAGTAGGATAATAAATCCCGGTTACGTAGAATAGATATAAGTGATGAGCTGTATTTTGTAATATTTCCCTGGCTATATAAGTAGAGGAGTAGGCGTTAGTTTGGGATATGCTTATAGTATCATTTGGGTGTTAAACACTTAGGAGTCATTGAGCCACTCTAAGAACTCGAGGGAGTATCTACTCTCTACAAGCAATTCTATTTCTTAAACCTTCTTCTCTTGTCTTTCCTCCTTTGTCTAATTGAATATATGACTATTGTCCCTATTTCTCTTGTCTTTTATGTGTATTGTAGTACTAATCTGCAGGTGCACCACGACAGTCTAATTCTCTCAACCGTTGTGGTTCAAGAAAATCCTAGATTTGAGGGAGATTGGTTTAAAATGGACATATTGGGATGCCATTGCGTAATATTTTTACGTTTGATGCATATTGTCACCTCCTTGGACAATTTGATAAAGTAGCTCGGAGAAGCCTCTTTTACAACAATGTTTCATCATCTTGTGGTTCAAGGGGAAATCGTCCATGGTTGATTATAGGCCTGTCAAACAAATCAAGTTGGGTTAGGTTCGGATTCAGGTCATATATAGACAGGTCAGAAAACCCTTGACCCAAACCCAACCTATTTAGTTAATTCGAAATTACTATGAAAAATAAGAAAATATTAAATGAACAAAGTTTAGCTTATTCGAAATTAACACATTTAATTTAATAGGTTATACAAATATTTTTTGGGTTTAAAATTTTGACCTGAACTTAACCCATTTAATAAATAGATCATGTCGGGTCGACCCATTTAATTAATTGGGTCAAAAGTCTCAACCCAAACCCACTTATTTCGGGTTAGGATCAGGTCGGGTCATTTTTTGCCAGCCCTAGTTGATTGTATGGATTGTTGGGAAATTCACTATGATCAAGTTTATGGGCTTTTCAAACAGGCCAATTTAAATATTGCTCACTGTCTTCTTCTGTTCGTATACTCTGTCCTGCATTTATCTGGTTCATGGCCGTGGTGTTCTGCTGCCCCTGCTATCTGGCAATCCAGATGCTTCCTATGCAGGTGGTTGCCTGAGGCGTGGGTATTGCTCCAGTGTTCTGTGAGGACTGCTACTTCTCTCTTGACATTGTGTTTCTGGATGCTGCGAAGTGGGTGGAGTCCCCTGTTGCTCCTGACTGTTTATTCCTGTGTTGTGGGGCTCTCCCTATACGTTTTTTGTGGAGATCTCCAAGTTAGGCTTGGGCTATCTTAATCATGTGAGATGGTCTTATTGCTTTCTCTCTTTGGACTAGTTTTTGTTTCTTTTTTTGTTTGCTTGTATTGGGAGCCTTTGGTCTAGTGGTTTAATTCCTATTTTTGTGATGTCATTTTGTATAGTTTCTTATATGATAGAGGGTGGTAAACCCTACTAGGTGGGACTACTCTCTTTTTTTTATGCTGGTTTTTTTGGGTTGTTTAGCTTTGGTAGAGTTTGTGTTTTGGGCTCTCCTTTGGGATTTTTCCTTATTCCTTTTGTTTTTTTCGATTTTAATAAAATCTTTAATTTCCCCAAATAAAACTTTATGCTTGACCTCAGGTTCTTCTTTTCAAGTATGTCAAAATCATATAAGCGTCATCTTTTGTATTCAAGACTTAATTAGTGGTTACATCTATCTATCTTTGGTTGCATCACTTCATTTGGACTTTTGCTTGGTTTGATGCACATCCAGGTCCAATTTTGTCGTAGCTGCATCTGTATCTTCATCTGCATCTTTGTTTTACAGTTTCATGGGCGTTACAATAGCTACCTTATTTGATTAGTCTATTTCCAGATTCTGAATTCCTTGCAATTAGCCAAATGTGTTAATTTTTCTGCTTATAATTAGTTTTGAAGAGGTTTTGTTGCATTAAGCTATGGTGCCCATGGGAGTACTAAAACAATTTGGTAACTTGCTGCAGGCTAATTCCAATCGTCATCTGCATTTACCAAAAGACTGGCAACTTTTCTGAGTTTATTTGTTTGTGGTTCTAGCAGCTGAGCTGCTGAGGGTACAGAGTCCGTTTGGTCATGTTCTTCTGGGGTCAAACAATGACACCTGGCCAGGTGATTACTTCTCTGCATGCTTTCTTCTATTTTCAAAATATAAAAAAAATAAAAATAAAATTCAATTAGCCAATTGTGTTGTTGAGTGAGCCTTTGTGTACACAAGTTAGGTTTTTAATGTTCTACAGTTGTAGTATGATAAAAATTGGCCTTGTAAAGGAGCGGGACTTGAGTTTTTGGCATAGACCATTTGACTTGAAAGCATAAATTCAAACTGGTCAAACCACAATTGTGATAACATTGAATATATCTCCCATTTAGTCTTCCACAATCAACCTCATTATTCTTGAAAAATGGTTTTTTGTTTGTTGATTATGATCATCTCTTCTTTTGCTGTGAGGTTTTGATACTCTTAGATTGCATTTTCATGGATGATTTTGTTGGAGAAAATTAGTTTTCCTCTAAAAGTTTGCGTATGTTTTGGTTCAGTTGCTTATATACGATGTTTTACAAAGCTTCCAAAATGTTCATTAAATGAATTTGTGAAACCTAAATTTTTGCCGAACTTTTAGTAAATCAAGTGACTCATTTTTATCTTATAAAAATTACTTTTTTTGCTTCTTTCTCGAAGATTCAAATAATCGATAGAGCCAAAGCTACATAGTTGTTGGATTTTGGATTACAATGGACTATGGTAAAATGACTAAACCATGTGTTCTTATTTATGTAAAGTTAGGAAATAATGATGCTATCAAGGGTCAACTAGAAATCTCTTTGTTTTTACAAAGGCACGGTTGGGTGCTTCTAAACCTCCTAATTTTGCTTAGGTGAGAGTCACTTAATGACATTGGGGGTGATGGAATGTTGTTACTAAAGACTGATATGGGAACTTTATTTTGAATGTTCTATAAGACCTCTAAGATTAGATTGACCCTTGACATTATTTCATTTAATAGTGATGGTACTAGGCCAGCTTTGTTCAGTCTGACACAAAATCATCGTCCAACTCAAGCCTTTTGTTTTGAAGTTCCGAAGACCTCTTACTTCTTTTTGTGTTGGGTTGATTAGTGGAGCAGGATGGTTTTACCATGAGTATGGCTTAGCTTGTTAATCTTACCATTTTTTTGATCAACGTGGAAGGAGAGGCACCGGATATTAAATGATAAGGTAAGAAATAGGAACGTAATAAGGAGCAATGAGAGGGGAGGGTGGGGGGAGGGATTGGACTTGTGTTATAGCAACTAGCAAGGACATTGATAGGAGTTTTATACTGAACAAATATCTGAAAGGAGGCCAGAAAAAGAAGGTAAAGAATTGATTTTGGATTTTTATTTTCAATGTTGAACTTTTTTCCCTCTTCAAGAGTGGATGATTAAGTGTTTCTTGCATTTATTTTATCCAATTAATCCAATTGACTCTGACTAAACCTATTGTAAACTAAACACATTCAAAAATAATTTCTTGTGGGTTTTGCATTTGCTTATGCTTAATTGAATTGCTGCAATTCCTATCTACTTTTGCTGATTGAATTCCATTTTTGAAAATGTGATTTTTATGTCCTTATTCTTCCTTTTGGCTTACGTTTTGTAAGCTTCAAGCATGGAATACATCCTTGAGGCAATTCTTAATGCATATTCTTATACATGCACGTTGGTCGCCTTTCAGCATCATCCATGGGTATGAGAGAGCTTTGGGGAAAATGAATTGGGATGGAGTACTGGTTTGAGTCTATTGCTTTCCTTGGTTGTCTCGTGTGAGCTACAGCCTACGGGTGAATAAATGCAATTTTATATCAGACTTTTAGTGGATTGAGCTACTCTTAATTCAATATTGCTTGGTGGTGCTTTTGATACATCCTCATGTTTACATAGATGCTTGCCCAAAAGATCATTATATTGTGACTCAGAGGTACTCCTTTTAGTTTTCTTGGTTGATTTGATTTTTCAATTCTTGTGGTCCTTGCTAGATCTTAGTATCATTAGTATACATAGCCAGACAGATTTATTTTGCTTCTGGTCTCTTTATGTATGCTTTTATTTTCTTTATCTTATAAATTAGTGTTTTGATTTCTGTTTTAATAGCTTCAAGTTGGTCTCATGGCAAGTTTTCTGACCTTGATTACTGTAGGTCCAGTCACATGGTTGATGCTTAACACATGTAGGTACGTTTTGTTTTGATCTAATAATGAAGCAAGCCCACCATTTCTATTTTCTCTTGCCCAAACAACCAGTTTCAAGTTGGAGATCTAGTGGTGCAAACATGTGACTCTATTTGTGGGCTATGTTTTTAGACCTGTTTGTCATTATCATGTTGGGTAGTTGTTTCCCTAAATTGTGCCCACACTTAGGTTGTTTTGACACTGACAAGGAATCTTCGTATAGTATCTCTGGACATTACACAAACTGATTATCAGCCTGGGCTCCACAGATATTTAACCACTCTGCTTCTTGTCAGTCAAACAAATATCGATCCCAATTTTATAGTAACAATCTATACTCGTGCTGCTCTGTGGCATTTTCTTTTTAGATCGGGAAATATGACTAGGTTAGTCTTTTTTTATATGAGATCAACTTAACTCGTCCTTGCAGATGATTTTAGGGAACAGATCATAATATTAGATTGCAATTTTTCTGTCTGTCTCTTTCATCTCCTGCTTCTAGTTATGTTAGACGATAAATGACAGTGATTTGAGGTGGTATTGGAGCATATTACATTTCAATCAAGTCAAATGGGATACATTTTTCATATGAAACTTGCGCTCCCCACTGCCGCAGTTACTGGGAAAGGTTCCTAACCTTGCTCCAGTTGAACTGGAAAAGTTTCCTGATATTTACTGTGTGCTTTTGAATGCATGTTTAGTATTTTTACTTTGAATTTTGTTTGGACTTTGCAAAATGGTCCCTTATTATGTGTGTTGTAAAGGCAGAATATATGGGCTCTACCGTCCTTTATAATATCTTGGGCATGTCATGTAAGCGTCTCTGTTGCATTGGATTGGGTGTGAAAATGGCTGAAAGTGGATTTAAAGCTGATTCAACTGGCCGAGGTGACGCTCCTTTCTGTCGCAGCCTTCCAGGTTGGAGCTTTCTTACTGTGTTTTAGTGCAACCTCGTTTTTTTCTAAAAAAACCCTAGTAACTTTGTCTACTTGCACTAAATATATTAATCTAGTTTATTTAAACTCGTGCCATTTAAACTCTTTTCATGTGTTCCTGACCTCCTATCTAGTTGTAGTGTTCTTGTTTAGTTATTTTTATCTTTGAAAAGTCAGATGCGAGAATTTATGTGGAATCGATGTAGAAGAACGCATACAAATACATTTATGGACATGAAGTGATTGCTTGTTGCTTACAAAAGCCATCAAGATATGCAGTTAAGAAGGTCACTATCCGGAGGAGAAAGGAACAGGTGAAGGAACAAGAGCAACATGTCGAATGTTTAGTTGTTCCTACCAGAAGTTAAAGAACTTGTTTGAACTCGCACTGTTTTTGGTGATTAATTTTTGTTCGTTTTTATGTTTGCTTACCCCTACAAGACGGTCAGTTTCAAGAGATGGCTAGTAATGCGATGGACAACGACTCAGTGAAAAGGGACTGTAAATAAATTATCTTATAATATGGTTGATTCCACCTGTTCTAATAATCAAAATTGTATATGTTTTTCAATTTGTAATATGAGTTACTCCATGTAGATATTGATATATGTTCGTGGGATTTGGTCATTTTGTGTTGATACTAAGAGAAGGCGAAATTTGTGTACTTGACAAGATAGAAAAGCTCGAACTTAAGCATATGTATAAATAAAAAGATGAGAAATGAAGTGGACAAAAAGACAGACAGTGCGTGAAAATAAACTTGCTCGAAACGAGCAAGTTTATGTTTGTTCGAGTAGGCTAACTACTTGTACTTGTTCATGGACTTGCTAAAGGATAGTTTCTACCTAATGCCTTGTGAAAATTTGAAATAAATAAGATTAGTTATAAAAAAAAAAAAGCATCCAATACGATTATAATCAAACTTATTCCAAAACTAAGCGTATAATCCGTAAATCTTAGGTTTGGGTTGTTCGCACTTACTAACAGCGAACAACCTGTTTTAGGTTTTCAGTTTATTCGCACTTACTAAGTGCGAACAACTCTTGTCTTAAAATTAGCATGTAAGACTCTGTTTGACCTATTTGTAGTTACTAAGTGCGAACAGACACTTGATTTTTTTTACCAGTTTATTACTGTTCGCACTTACTAAGTGCGAACAGATCCGAACCTGTGCTCTGAGGTATCAGATGCTTATATTTGGAATAAGTTTGATTTGGAACTTATTGCATGCTTCTTTTTTTTATTAAGAGTCTTATCTATTTCAAATTCATTAAAGCAATATTTGTGCTTTATCAAACGCTTAAGGAGTACACTTCCAAATCATTGTTAAACTATATACATCTTTAAGATAAGGGTTAAAGCATCTTCAAAATATGTTGACAACAAAAAACCAAGCTCTTCTCCATACAATATGGACAAGTCATTTATAATATAAAAAGCCAAATTTATTAGTATGTGAGTAAAACGTCATTTTATTAGTATATCCTCAATTTAGAAATATAAATCAAGTTTAGTTAATTAAAATAAAAAATCACTAAAATTTAATGGTAAATTGATTATATAATTTCTTAAAATTTTCGTACATATCCAAGTTAAATTTTTTGAGAAACAAAAAAGATTATCCAAGTAAAATTGGGAAATCTTCAAAAAAAAAAGTAAAATTGGGAATGAAATTGAAAAGGGAACAAAGTGAAGTTTGAGCCCATGTGAGAATGTAATCTGAATCCTTTGTTTGGAATACTAAAGTCCAAATGCTATCCACATCCTTGTTTAGTTGTTACACATCATACACTTATGATAGAGTTAAGACCATGGTCCATACTCTTTCATTTTCCTTCTTAGTAGTTCTTATTTCTATTATTCTAGACACTAGCTTGGATGGTCCCTTAGCTTCTTTTTTTTAATTTTATTTACAAAATAGTATAAGGTTTTTCTTACAAGAACGAACGATAGGACAAATTATTATTCCTGTAGATAATGAGAAACGGGTGAAAAATAATATATCTAATCACTATACCAACTCTTATGAGTAGGATGGTCTTTTTACTTTGAATTTCTCTTTTGAAGTCCATATCCATGTGGAGTATTGTTATGGCCTAATGATTCATCTTCAAGGTTGTACTTTCAAGTTTCAAGTGTTTAAACTGCTGGTCAGATTGTGTTATAGCTTGTAAGAGACTTTTATCTGATAGATTTTTATCTATGTAGCAAATTTTTAGACTCGAATCTTCTAAGTAATAAAAATTGAGTATTTGTTTTTTAAAAGAAAGAGTAAATCCCCAATTGTTATGCAACTCAAAATATTCAGTTAATGTTTTAAATATGGAAGTTATGTTTTTTTTACTAGTGCATTAAAAGACTTCAAAATTTTGTATAGTATAGTTATATAGTAGCAGCACTCCATAAAAGAGCAGTGATCGGTTTTATAAAAGGATTATTAAGATGACGATCCCCACATGTTACCATCTCTATTCAACTTTTATAAGCGTAAAGGTCATGCTTTCCACAATCTATAGTTATATGTTTTTCAATATATCTCAATTCAATTTTATTCAATTTAACTTTATTAGATTAAATTTAATTCCAACTCTCATCAATATATATTATACTAATTACTAAGTATATAACATTCATAAATATTATAATCTTGATTCAAAAAGAGTTGGAAAATGTAAAAGATAGAGTGATAGACCATACTCTTATCGGACCATAAACGAATGGTATTAAATTTAATTCCAACTTATTACACATGGTAAGATTTAGACATTTATTTTGAAATAAAAAATAAATAAATTTTAAAATTCTTCCTATTTTCCTTGATCAAGCAATTCCAACTATGAGTTTGAGTAATGGACTCTCTGTTACATTTTAAGTAAATGAAAGGCTAAAGGTAAAGGACAATTTATTAATTAGTTAAAATACTAAATTATATATTTCCAATATTTTCTATAAAAAAACTCAAATTATATACTTAAATAAAAATTTTTAAAATAATCCAATGTAAGTATGTAACTAATATCATGAAACTACATTACATGTAAGAATTTTGTTTTGGAAAAATTACCTATATATAATAATCCAACCTATATTTGATTTTTCTATAATAATTTTACCTATTGATTAACCATTAATAATCCAAAATTTGAGAGGTATTTTCCTAGAGTAAACCTGGTGATGACTTGCTATAGCAAATTTTATATTTTAGAAAAAAAAGATATATTAAAATAAAATATCGAAAGAATGTTAAAAACATGTTCAAAAAAATTTATGATTTTTTTTTGTTATTTAGAATTTTTTATGTAGATTTTCAAAATTTTTGTCAAATTTTAAATTTATTTTGCAATTTATTTTTTTTTTTGATGAATTACCTACTATAGCAGGTCATCGGGTTACCTAAGTTTACTCTAGGCAAACACCCCTTAAAATTGGGATTATTCATGGTTAACCAATAGGTAGGATTATTGTTGATAAATCATAAAAGGTTAATTATTCTGAATAATTTTATGTTTTGTTTTCTTCAATTTATTTGGTGAGTTCATATAAATGGTCATAGCATAGTTATACACTTATACATATACAGTTATACTACGGAAGTACATCTCAATTCTTACCTGCAATTTATTATTTTACCCACCATTTACATTGGAATGGACGTTTAAATTTTCTCCAAAACCGGCGGGTTGAGCCGTTTGAATATATATGCAACCCTACAAATTAATACCATAAATGACACAAAAGTACAACAACAATTCAATAAGGGTAACTGTCCCCAACATTAAAATTAACTTTTATATACTCTCTTCTATTTTTCCTTCTAATCTCATTTATTTTATTTTATGTTTACTTATCATTTTTAATTTATACGTTAAAAAATAGTTAAGTGGAATCCTGTTGATTTGTATCAATGTAAGGGTTATCAATATCAAGTTCTCCTAGTTTTTATTTACACAAAATCTTAGGGAAGACCGTCTATCCTATAGACCATCAAAATGGGCCAGCCCATTTCCCATCCCATTAATTGATTTTGTAAATTTAAAAAAACAAAATAAAAAAATTGATTTCCATGGAGTGGACTGGGCTGCTGAGGGTGCCGTCTATACCATAGACGGTCTCTCATTAGAGTTCTTAAGGTTAAAATGTTACTTCGACAACAAGTGTTAAAAAGGTAAGTAGTTGATAGATTTTTTTTTGAAATATATACTTGATAAACATTATAAAAATTTGATATTTAGAAAATATATATATTGAGATGAATATATCACATTTCTACATGAATATGTTTTTTTTTTTTTTTATATAGTTCGATAAGAAATTATAGCCAAAGTTTGACACTAAAATTCGTAAATTCTATTTGAAAAGAACATATGAAAATGAAGGAAGCAATATTTAATAAATTAACAAAAATTTTCTTATGACCTAATTTTATTTTAAAAACTTATAAAACTTTTATAATTTATTTAAAGCTATGTAAATCATAACTTTTAAATACATGACAATTATCTTGTAATTGACTTCTAACTTTTAATATTTTATCAAACGGCTAAAAATCTCTTGCTAGATAACATTAAGCCAACTAATTAATAATTATTTTTTAAACCAAATAAAAATCTATTTATGGGAAGTGATAGAGTGAAGAATTAAGTATAACTTAAGGCCTCATCCATCTAAATTTATGTTAGTAGCTACTCTTTTGTTGAGATTAATTTGTACCTCTTTTCATTTAATATGTCATATTTATTTTGCATAATTTCTTTCTTTTTCGCAATATTCTGGTAATTTATTTTTAATTTCATTTACAAACTTATTATTTCTTCTCATCTTAACCATCTAATTATAATATTCATTTTATTTTGGTTTTTTTTTTTGTCTATTTCAATCGTCATTTTCACTAAATTTCACCCAAAATATTTTAAATGGATTCTTACACGAGGTATCCATAAAAAATTTCTAATCAATAACTGTGATTTGTAAATTACCATAAAAAGATAAAAAAAATATTATTAAAATAAACAAAATTTTAAAAAATAAATCAAAATAACAAAACTCTCATTCTATCACATCCTACCATATAAAAATAATTTATCAAATTCACAAATAATCGTTATTTACTGATACCTTCTCCCGTATCTATCCCCACCTTATTGTTGAAAAGCCTTTTCATATTTTTGTTCCCAAGGTTGAATTTCTCTCACCACTCCTTCAAAATCTCCTTCTCTCTCCTGGTTTCCCTCCCTCTCTTTCTTCCCACCATTAATGTCAACTAATGAATCCCACGCAACCTCCCCAAACCTCCATACTTTTTCATCAAAACTAAATCTATCTCCTCTTCTTTAATTTACTCCCATTATTTTCACACCCACTCTTTTTAACTTCAACTTAATTCCATTATTCATTAATGGGTATTAACAAAATGAAGCTTATTCCATTTCTTTCTCATTCCAAAAGCTTAGACTCTAAATTACCTTCTTCCCCACCATGGCCTTTTCCTTCTTGTGGGAACATTAACACCCTTTCTTTCCGGGCCAATTCCAATGATGATTTCCCTTTTCGAACTTTCAACTCTGCTTTTCTTGATGCCGAAGTGACCCCTCCTTCTTGCTCTTCTAGAACCTTCTCGAATTTGTCGGAAGAAGATTCCATAGATCCTGTCGAAAATCTTATTCGTGGGTTGAGCTCTGATAGGTTCTTTTTCGAACCAGAGCGGAGTAACTCTTTGCTACTCCGCCAAAAAGAAGAACAAGAACAAGAACAAATAGATGAAGAAGAAGAAAATGAAGAAGAAGGGTACAAAGAAAGTGAGATATTATCAATGGATTCAAATAACCCATATGAAGATTTCAAAAGATCAATGGAGGAAATGATTGAAGCTCATGGTTTGAAAGATTGGGAAGGATTAGAAGAGCTTTTAGGGTGTTATTTGAAGATAAATGGTAAAAATAATCATGGGTATATTGTGAGTGCTTTTATTGATTTATTGGGTAATTTTAGTTTTGATGAATCTACAATAACTACTTCTACATCATCAACAAGAACAAATACTACAAATATAACAACAACATCATCTACTTCTTATTCTAATTATTCTTCTCCTTCTTCTCCTCTTTCTTTCCCTTCTTCTTCTTCTTCTAGTACTACTCCTTGTCTTTCTTCTATTTTGGATCATGATCATCATGTTTCATCTTGATGGGTATTAGTTATTATAATTATAATTCCACCGTTCCATTTTAATTTGCAGCATTTTCTATTTGATATGTCATTTTTATTTTTGGACTATAGCTCTCCACTTTCTTATAATCTCATTATTTCAACCAAACAATTCATTCTCTCTCCTTATTTATTACCATTACGAGCATTATCTATTTTTTTCTTAAAAATCAACAATTTTCTCTTTGCCTCAAACTATATGGAACGGACGGAGTATTAATTAATTAATTAATTAATTAGTCTTTTTTGGGTGCTCAAGTAGATCCTATGCTATTATTTAGGGTGATAATCAATGCTAACTTGATTATTATTATTACTATTATTATTTTTTTTATTATAAATATTTTGCACATTTCTAGATTGAAATTAAATACTTCAAGTAAGAAAGATTTTTCAATCTGTTGAATGTATTGTACAATCCATAATCTTTATGTACATTATTCTTAGTTTGGTTATGTTATTAGGCTTCTTTATATCACCCTACTAACACAAGTGGTTTCGGATGTAAGATTTCGGATTGAATAGACCTTCTAAATTAGATTAAAAAGTTTAAAATTTAAGTTTATAAGAGCATTAATTTATATTGTTTTTAATTCAGTTTGATGTGTTATTTTTTGAACTTAGAAAATTTTAAAATTTATAAAATAAATAATAAATTAATAAATATTATTTTCGACTCAGCTTAAGTGTCACATTTGACTTTTTAAAGTTATTTATTAATCACTTATAACTTTATAAGTGTATGGTATTCTTAATTTATAAGATATAATCTAATCATTTGGGATTTCATTTAATTGTATTAATTAATACAAAAACTTATATTAAATTATTACAATTTTAATTAAGTAAAATTAAATATATTAATTATTTAATTAGTATATTGGTTAACGTGTTTAATTAAATAGGACATTTAGATTCAATAGAAGTGAGTATTTTGTATTTTTAGTTTCACATCCCAAATCTTTGTAAATTATGATGAGTATTTGTTAAGTAAATTGCACATGTCATCACATGAATAGGAAATTAAATTAAAGAAGAGGTGGGTTAGAATTATTTAATTTTTAGTAACTCAAATTGATTATGTTGTTAATATTGGTTTATTTTGTTATTTAATTTGTTTTTGGGTAAGTGAGATCTATACTGTTTTATTTGCTACTTTAGGGAGTTGCCCTTTGTCTTGTCTAATGGCCACTCAACCATAACTTATTTTTTCAGTTTATTATTGGTTAGGTATTCAAATTTATTCATAAAAAAATGAAACAAAAACACCTAGTAAGATTTTGGCCACTTATATTATGACCTAGCATAAACTAGTGGCGATTATATAATTTATCATTGTGAGTGTATTATGTCTCATAACATTGTTCAATATGAAGTTGCTATATTTGTCTACAAAAAAAAAAGAAATGTTTTAATACAATTATATAAATTGTAATTTGAGTAGCTTTTCTTGATCTTGTTGGCCAATTAATTCAAATTCCAAGGAAGTTTGAAAAATTAATGGAAAATTGCCTAGAATAATCCAACGTATTTATGATTTTTTAAAGTATTTTCAAAATAATAAATGAATCAAATATACCATATCATATGGATTTAAACATATAACTTGTTTTTTTAAATATTCAGAATTAAATATATTGTTTATATATAATGTTACTCATATTAATTTCAATTTAATTTTCTGTCACCCTTATGAGCGACATGAATCGGTGAAAGCGAGTTGACATTTCCTTCAACTCCTAAATTTGAGTAAGACAATAAAATAATCAAGATAATGGAAATTATAGTAGCTCTTTGTCTTTTTAATCTGACTTTAACTTTGAGATCAGATCACGATAATTAAGTAATGTACTCACAATCTGCTAAAATCATCCCAAAAACAGAAATAAAGTGTCTACATGAAATTTTTTATGTAGAAAAATTAATGAGAAAAAGAAAAATAAAAATAATATCGTTACCTATGATAACTATTTAGAAAAATTAATATATTATAATTGGAACTATTATCTAATTGCTAAAATGCATTAACATATTGAATATTATCTAAACATTAATTAATCCTTCTTCAAAAAAAAAAACATTAATTAATCCCACTCACTTTCATGAAAATTTAAGGTCACCTATATATGAATTGTACTTTGATAAAAATAAACCACTTGGGTTCATTTTTATCGTATGAAAATTATGGACTGAACTATTAAAAAATAATCAATAGATGGATTAATTTTAAGCGCGTGAAAATTAAGTAGAATTATTAATTTAATTTTTATTTAATGATAATTATAATTATAATATATTCTTTAGAAGTTAAATGGGGAAATCTACAGTATGCTATTAATTTTGGATATTTTATTACTTTTAAATTTAAGTGTACTTGTTGAGATGGCAAAAACCAATTTTGACATAACTTGCTTTAAATAGAAATTGGAAATTTTTTATTAAGGGTTTAAGAAATTTAAACGGTTCGATTAATTAAAAAAAAATATTTTCCTCAAAATGAGGTTGGGAAGAACATGGAGCTAGCTTTAAGTGGTGAGTGGAGTTAAGCTAGCTAATCACTATTGAGATTATTCTAGTGTGTGTGGTCTCACTTTCTCTTAATTATTTTCTTTAATATGAGAAAATTTTATAAAATTAACTTACTTTATTAAATGGATTTGCATTAATATTATTTAAATGAATACAAATTGAATATATACATCCATTGTTATTAGTACATCATATTATTAAACTAAACAAGCACTAAATTGGACATTGTAGCTAACTTTCAGATGACAGACTTAATATAATCTCAAGAAGTTGATATGATTTGCCAACCTGTAATGTCAATAATAAAGACAACCCCTCGACCCCATGAAAACTACTGAGATATGAAATACTTTCTCCGTTCCAAAATACTCGTTACGTTTCATTTTTGTGCACTATTCATCGTTCAAGCTTATTTTACATATTGTGACTAATGTGTAAGTAAAAATATAGTCATGTGGGATCTTGTTTGAATCGTCTAATCGCATACTTTTATAATATTAAATTTTTATAATTTTTTAGATAAGTGTAGTTTAAGATATTAATGATCAAAATTGTGCATTGGATTGAGTAAAAAATGAAATGTAGCAAGTATTATGGAACGGAAGAAGTATATATATATATATATATATATATATATATATATATATATATATATATATATATATATATATATATATATATATAACTTTTGAAACTATCTATTATAGTAAGGTGGAAGAACTTAAAAGAACGGATGGAGTATTTACCAACAAAGATCAATTACAAGTAACCTATTTATAATCACTAACAAGTGTATAACAAGGGTAAAGTTACATACTTACATCTGACCTTTTAAACCCCACACTAGATAGAAGTGTTTACCAACAAAGATCAATTAAAAGTAACCTATTATATTTTATTTTACATTTTGCCAATATGTTGAGGCCTAAAATATGTAGCTAAACTAAAATAACATTAATTAAAATTAATGTAAAAAGTAAATATGTCAAACTTCTTTTTTTTTTTAAAGATTTATACAATTAAACATCTTACTTGTTTTATGAACTAAAAATAAGCATAAAAATAATTACCGAAGAAAAGATCTGATTCTCATTCGGCAGATATATTATGTAAGTTCAACGGCATTCTGCCATAATATTAATGCGCATAATGAATTCCAATTTCCAAAACAGTAAACATTACACAATTTATTTATTGCATCCCTCAACAGATCACAGCCATTTGAAATTCGATAGGGTGATTTAATCAGATGATCTGGTCCGTCCACTTCAAAATTGGATGGTCATTGTCTTATGATAGCAACTATTCTTAATTTTCTGATGCTGAGAATTTTGGCACCACCTTTGCACTTGCATTCTTGCACCTGCAAAATTAAAAAATCAATAAAAAGACAAGTGTTTTATTATAAATATAATTTAGAGTAAATTACCATGAAATTCTGAAATATCTAATTTAAGTAATGTGTCTTTTTATGCAGATGTTTTAATTGTTTCGCTAACTGCAAGTCTTGTGTTTTGAGTTTTTATATTTTTAGTATCAAAATCTCAGGCACTCAACTAACTAATTTAATTCGAAAATGACCTTATTCAAATTTAGTACTTAAAACTTCTTCATGAATTAGATTATATTTTTAGTATATTTGGAAAGATTATCTAGAATGATTCAATATTAATTTATACGATTTTTTAAAATAATTTAATTTATTCATTAACCATGAATAATCCCAACTTTAAGAGGTTTTTGATTAGAGTAAATTTGAGTAACCGGATGACTTGTTATAGTATGCAATATATTGAAAAAGTAAATTGAAAATTAATATAAAGTTAGAGATTAATTATGAAAATTTACATAACAAAATTCTAAAAAAATTTAACGTTTTTTCATCAATATTTTATTTTTATTTTTCTTTTTTTAAAAAATAAAACTTGCTATAAATGGTCATTCGGTTAACTGAGTTCGCTCTATGCAAATAGCCAAATACCCTAAAAAGTTAAGATTATTCATCGTTAATCAATGTATGTGATTATGGTAGGAAAATCATGAAAAATATTAAATTATTCTAGGTAATTTTTCCATATTATAATTACCTGACAATGACTATATTGTAAAAATTATCAGTAATTAATACTTAACACAAAGTAATTTTTTAAATTATAGTGTACAAATTAAAGTGCATTATTATTACACTAGTAACTTAACAAATTAATAAATTATTTAATGCTTTCAATTTCAAAATTTAAAAAATAGTTATTGTGAAAAATAGATTCTGAAATGTGAACATAAGACAAAGGAGTAACACCTGGATATGTACAAATTTAATGGCATATATATATTAGTTGATGAATAAAGAAGACAGAGAGATACATGGTAGAAAAGAACAAAAAGCTTATTATGTAATTATAGGAGAAAGAATATAATATAATATATAAATGGTTTTCTTTCTTTTTCTTTTTTTTTTAAGAAAAATATATAAATGGCTGATACAATATGAGGAGTAAAATGTTGAAAGATAAAACAAGAATGAAAAATATTTCTTCCTTATACTTCCTTCGTTCTTATTTACTTGCAACATAGTTGACTTTGGTACTATCATTTAGCAAATTGACTTTTATATTGTCGGTAATCTATAAGTCAAAACATAGTCATATGAGATCTTGTTTAAATAGTCTGAATTCAAAGTTTATTAATTTTGAGTTTTCATAATTTTTCGATATGTATAATTAGAGATATTAACGATTGAATTCGTACATTGGGAAATGTGAAAAAGCAAATGGTGCAAGTAAATAAGAACGGAGGTAGTACTTCTTACTTCTTAGTGAGTGCTTTGGTTTATCTTATCCAACCTTCTCACTACTCAGACCACTATTTTTAATTCCTCTCAACTGCCATGTCTTAAATACAATATTTTACATTTTATACTGATAAAATATAAATAGTATTTATTTATAGATATATTTGCAAATATATATATTTGCAAATTAAAGCCTTCCAACTAGGTGTTTCTCTAAATTATGATTTTAACTTTTTTAAAATATAATTGGCTTATGAGTTGTTTTATAATACTGATTGAAAACTTTTAATTTCATCTTATGACGGAGTTAGGTTATTAGAAAATATATCATTAATATGTTGAGGCTTCAAGTATTAACTTAATCTTTTGGATGCCTTGATTTATTTATATTGCATCAAAGTTAGTGTGACAAGAAAGCACGAGTTTGAATTTTAATTACCTTCTTATTTAAAGTGAAATTCAATGACAAATATATAAAGACCTATATTATACTCGTATTTTTATCTTAAAAGGAATCTCACGTGAGAAAGCATGATAGACTAAATAAAAGGGTTCAATGGCATGCCTTGTGTTTTTAGAGATAATTTTCCTTATCAATTTTTTTTTCAGTTGGGATGCCGGATGCCTAGTCCGAGTGGGATTTTTGCGAAAACCAAGGTGATCGAACCATTAAATTGTGGATAGAAAATGAATTAAAAGCCATTTAAAAGGTCAGATTATACAATTAATTGGTCAGACATCATGAGCTCCATGGTCGAGAAATCCAGGCCACTTTATTTACACATGGCAGCTAAAAGATTCTGCGACTGAACGGCGAAGCTTCTAAGTCATGTGCTACCTTTTTCTTTTATTTTAATTTTCTCTTCCATAACTACTACTCCCTCCGTTTCCTAATGTTCTTCCCATTTAGAATATTCTATTTTGGAAAGAGAAATTTGATTAAGAATTTTAAGGCATATATAGAAAACAAAATATATCCATGTGAGATCTTATTAGATTCGTCTTAATGTACACTTTTTTATTATATATTTTTTATAATTTTTTATGATGCGTATTTAGAGATATTTAGGCTCAAAATTTGCTTTGAAAACTGTGCAAAAAGTATGGGAAGAACATTTAGAAACGGAGGGAGTACTATTCCAAACTCTTTAAATTGCATTAAAGAAGAACTGGCGTTATTTTAAGAAAGTGATAACAAATAAAGAGTAAAAATAAATTTTGTGGACGAATCAAAATAATACAAATTCAATCGATACATAGGGAGTATGAGTTAAGTAGATTATTAGTAATAATGTTTTTCTTTTTTTAATACCACAATTTTTAGCAATGTTTTGTGATCGAATGTAATCTGATCCTCTCTCTTCCACAACGGCTCATCCAACTCTCTATAATCCGAATAAAAAAACTTTTCACTTGAATTTATAGAGCTCGTAATAATTAAATAATAAGTAAAAAGTCATTGACCACCTTAATTATTTTTTGAAAATGTATTTTGAATTTAGAATATTTTTCAAAGGTTTAATTAGTACATGGAGGAGTAAATTATTCTGTCATTGACTTTAATTTTGTAATTAAGTATATTTTAATTTTGTTTTATGGATAATGTATTACACTTTATTACAGTATACTCTATAATAATATCTACTCATTTATGGAGAATGTATTACAGTGTAAAGTGTACTGATATTAGTTGGTTAATTATTTCAACTTACGCACATAATTTGTTATTATTATTATAATATTATGTGTCTCTTGACAAATGAGTAGA
This sequence comes from Amaranthus palmeri, assembly GCA_019776075.1. Classification (NCBI taxonomy): domain Eukaryota; kingdom Viridiplantae; phylum Streptophyta; class Magnoliopsida; order Caryophyllales; family Amaranthaceae; genus Amaranthus; species Amaranthus palmeri. The sequence continues at coordinate 1,382,402 of JAAKBH010000279.1, forward strand.
TATTCATTTAAGATATAACCATATATTATAAAAATTAAAGACGTGCAAAAAAATTGGTCCATCACTGGGAAAACCGGGTAGGGAAAATTTAACAGGTCAAGCAGGTTTATTAATATAATGTTGGAATTAAGTTATCAATAAGGCCCATTAGCTCAGTTGGTTAGAGCGTCGTGCTAATAACGCGAAGGTCGCAGGTTCGAGACCTGCATGGGCCAAATTTTTAACATTTTGTTTTCTCTAGTTCTCAACTATTCATTTTGTTCTCAGGTATGTAGGTCGCAACTAGAGCAACTGAACCAAATTTGACCACGTTTATGGCGTTTGTTATACCCTACTTTCTCCCTCCAAGATTTAACTCAAGGACCAAAGTCGGAGATAACAAGTAGACAACCCTCTATTAGAAGGAACTAGAAACACATGAATGTCACCATCTACACCATAATTATATAGAGGCCTTCATTCAATTCATTATGTCTATTTTGGATCTAAGTATTTTGAATATCGGGTGTTAAAAATCAGGCTAAATCAAATCAAATTAGAAAAATATTCGAATAAATGTCAAATCGTCAAGTATATATGCTTTGAATACTCATTATTTTTCAAAGAGACGATCTTAAAATAAAAAGCCGTATCCTTATTTTTTAAAATTTGTATTAATAAGACTCTAGCCCATATATTTAATGCGTCTCTCGGAGAGACAGTCTCTCGCAACAATTTATAGGTAAAATTTAGAAAATCAAAGTCAATTATGATTATACGTAAATCATATAAAAAGACAGGAAAAACTAATAGAATAATCAAACAAAAAAAAGAAAAACAAAAACATTAGAATCATGAATTAATAAATATTTTCCACCTATATGTGATTTACCAGTTTGATAAATCACCGTTATATACCTAGCAAATTAATCTCGGTAAAATTGTACTTCTGTAGGATTAATGATTTCTTAAAATTATTCATTTGAGTGGGCTAAAATCAAAGACTTCAACATGGGCCCGTCACAATTTTCTAGAGAATGAGTCTCAGAATGATTACAATGGTCCAGTCCAATGGGAAGAAAACATCACAAACGGACAAGATTCCTGATAGACGCTATTGCCTATTGTGTGTCAAAAATTCCTCACGATTACAAAAGACAAAAAAAAAAAAAGAATAATAAAATAAGTAAAATTTAAAATGATAAATTAAGAAAATAAAATTCACAACCTATTAAATCTTACCATATAAAGGTGACATGTTAACCTCACAAATAACCGTTATTTACTAAAATCTTATTATTTGTGTGTTACTACTAGAGTACTAGTTACCGATTTTTAACAATGAGATCGTTTCATTTAAGAATTTGTGAATTTATATATATTTGTTCCTTTTTTCTTCTGAAATAGTGTCAATTTTGATTTAAATATGTAAGAGGTTTTTAAATTGAAACATAGTATTAGTTAAAACATAGTTCACTTAAATTTTAATGTAAATTTTATTAATATCAACTTTTTATAATTTTTAGGTATACTTACACAATTAAAAAAAATAGACTTCGTAATTTAATCATACAATCATTAAATACATGTCTCATATGAAATACATGAGTAAATTAAAGTGAGCAGTTAATCAGTTTCCTAATTGCAATTGCAAAGAACTTAGACTACATTTGTTTTTGATATATTTTAAGATTAACGTCTTTTAAAAAAACAGTTTCATTTTAACTGAATTAATTAAGAAGTATTAAGTGAAGAAGTTCAACCAAAGTTATTAACGTAACCAACTTTGCATATTTGTCTCAAAAATATAAAAAAAACAATAAATATGGACTATCTTTCTAATTTTAATTTTAAACATGTCTTGTATTCTAATTTTATCAGATGTCTTCAATGAGATGATTTAGAATGCATTAGATATTTTAAATCTGTTTACTCTATTTATCAGATGTCTCCAAAAAGACGATTATACAACTCCTATGATCCCGATCAAAACGAGACAAGTTAAGTGGTTGAGTGTTGACAATGTGCACATTGATGAAAAATAAATCAAACAAGTAAACAGATAGAATTTAAAGGTTCATACATGATGCAATAAGACCTTTCATGTCAAAATTTAAAGGCAAGTAGCCGAAATACTGACGGATGGATCCCCTTAGGCCTTTAGGCTTCAATGCCTGCGAAGGAGTACCTAAGCAACATATTTAGCATTTATTTTTACTACTTAGGGTTGTTTGCCTTGTTTGATAATTGATACTCCTTTCGTCCCATTTAATTTGTAGCATTTTTTATTTTTATTCGTCTTATTTAATTTGCAGCATTTTTATTTTAAAAATATGGCCCACTATTTTCTTTCAATCTCATTCATACTTTTTAAAATTTCATCGACACAATTTATTCTCTCTCCTTATTTATTACCACTTTCTTAAATTTTACACACTTTCTCTTTGATGCAAATCAAAAAGGACAGATGAGTAGAATTTAGAAAATGGGTTTGGGGAACCCAAACAAGGAGGAAAAGAAGTAGTTCACTCATAAACGCAAAGAAGGTTCAATACTAAAACCAATTGGTAATAGTAGGAGTTACTTCTTGAGTTTAAAAAGTGATGCATACTATTCTCTTTCTCCGATGTGGGACAACTCACATGTGGGTAACACATGGGGACTTCAACAGTAATTGACTTTTACATTAGCTTTTTAGTTGGTTTTTGGCTTTTGGTTCGTGGATTGGTCAAACAACCAACTAAATTGTTTGATAAACGCCTTTTAAACCAGTTGAACAACTAGCATTTAAGCCAAACTTAAAAAGCTACTCCAGTTAGCTTTTAATGTGGCTTTTGGCCTGTGGACCCACTTTCTCTCTAATAAACAATTTTTTCAGCTAGCTTAAACAACCAACATTTTAAGTTGGTCAAACAAGCCAACTGAAAACGCCAACAACCAATAGCCAATTGCCAAACATCTTCTAAATCACAATTCACAGCAATTAGTCTGAAGAATCCCACACACGCACACAGACTCCATGGCACTCGATAGGCCGTGTTTGATAATCAACCTTTTTTTTGACTTTTGGCTTATTTATTAGTCAAATAGTTAAAAAAAAAAGACTCTTTTGGTAAATCACTTTAAATTCAACTAAAAAGCTAATGTTTAAGTTATAATAACTATATATGAATTCGCACCTTATAATATTGAAACTATATGAATTCTCCAGCGGTTGCTAATATTGAAATAAAAATCCCTCTTTTAATAGAAAATTGAGTCGACCGACATCCAACAATACTGATTACAAAAGACATGAATGTTAGATCTTTGCAAATTACATGCATGATGCATATTTGCAATAAATTCTAAGATACAGTACATTTGTATTTAATTATTTAAGGAGTATTTTTTTTGAATTACAATTACTTAAAAAGTTGATTAAATTTATAGACATATCTTTGTCATATAAAGTACGAACATTTATAATGAGCAGTTGTTAAATTGATTGTGTGCAGGGTGGTGACATTGTGAATCATAAAATCTCAGTTGAGAGGAATAGTTTAGCCTCTAAGATAGGTAACTTCAGTATAGTACTGTCCACAAATTGATTATTATTATTAATTACTAATTAATTGCTTACCTAGCTTTTATTATTTTATGGGAAATGACAAAGAAAACTATATACTTCTATATGGTTGCATTTGCATATCATACAAATTAAAACAACTAATTCTTGTGGGATCACTTCAGAACTTTTAATTAACAATTAATTAAGAATGTAGGAGTATGTTTGTATTTCATTAGTATGAATGTATCCTTTTCATCCTTCTTCCTCAGCCAGAAAAGAAAACAAATCTAGCTAGTCTTTTGAGAAACGTATTTCAAGTCCAGCCATTAAAGATTAATGCTTACTTATCGTATTCTTAATATCTATTTATATTATACTTAATGCTTGCTGTATTTTTAATGCCTAATTTTAGTATCTTAGATATCTATTTACATCATTCTTAATGACTACTTACAATATTTTAAAAATTATATAACAAGTCAGCCCAATTAAAAATATTCTATCAAAATCCCAACAATTTGTGAAACAAATCTGTAATAAAGCTACTTTGATGAATGGGTTAGCCTGTTTCTTTTCATACTCTTTATCTGACATTTTAATATCAGTGATGAGCTAAACAAAAAGCTCAATTACAAAGTGCTAGAAAATATAGCAATATGATTAAGTAGGATTTACTATGTTTTTGCAAAGTTTTCTATTATTATTGTCTCTAATCATACAATGTATGTCAAACAAAAAATTTACTTCTATAAGAAAACTTTATTATTTATAACTCTAAAATCTACTACGTATAAAAAGTTAAAAAGATACCAATTGAGAAGTAACTTGGTCATAAATTTTCAATACTAGTATACTTAGCAAAAATTACCTAGAATAATTCAATTTATTCATGATTTTCTTACTGTAATTTCATCTATTAATTAATCATGGATAACCCCAACTTTGAGGGATATTTTCCTAGAGTAATAAATCCGGTGACCGAATGACTTGCTATAGCAAAGTTTATTTTTTTAAAAAAAGATAAATTAAAAAAATGTCGAAAAAATATTAAAAATGTTCAAAAAGAAATTATGATTTCTTTTTATTATTTTGAGTTTTTTATGTAAAATTCTAAATTTTTTTCTAATTTTAAATTAATTTTCAGTTTACTTTTTTGATCAATCACCTTCACCTACTATAGCAATTTATAGGATTACCCAAGTTTACTCTAAGAAATATCCCTTAAAATTAGGATTATTCATTGATAATTAGGTGAGATTATTATAGAAAAAATTTTCTATATAGGTATTAGTTTGGACATTTAAATAACAATCCTACAAAAATTAAAATGATGGCCGAGCATAGGGTTTTAATGGTTCATAAAGATACTATACTAGCTAGGAGCCGATAAATAATGATACCAATAGATTTACTAGTACAGTAAATTATTGTTCCCCATGTCGTTATGACTTTATTTGCATTTCTTTTAGCTTTTAGTTTCTCTTTTTTAGTTATAAATTTTTTTAATAATTTATCTTATTTTTGTTTATGGAAAATGATATATATAATCATTTATATAAAAATCTTATATTTAATCAATATAATTTGATATTATTTTTGCTTTAAAAATATAAATATTTAATTATATGTAATTATTTTAATATTTATTTTTTTTGAAAAGTTAAAATTATTATAAAAATATTAATTATTTTTTGATTTCTAAATTAGATTCTTTTAAAACTTTAAATTATCAATAATAAATAGTAAATTTTTAAATTTTTATTTACAATTCTAAAAACTGTATATTTACTCGAGACCTAAACATAAAAAGTGAGCCTAGGGAGATGGGAAATTTTTTATAGTTGAATGAGGAGTATAATTAAATGAGGCATTAAACCCAACTGAACTTGACCATTTCCTTGCCACTTCTAATGATTTAAAGCAATAATAATTGTTGTTGTGTATTCCAAATCCCCATGTCTTTATTTCATCAACACAGGGTAAAAACAATTTTTTATGCTGCTGCTTTATGAATACTCAAGGCTCTTAGGGACCCACTTTCTTTCACCCAAAAAAACCCATGATTAAAAATGATACTATATCACTTTTGACCATAGTCTCATGAAAAAAGTCCCAAAAAGATTTTCTCAAGGACCTACAAATTTTGAAACACATTAGAAGCAAGATACACTTTGTCTCCTCCTTGGGATAGCTCTCTAATTACATGTGAAAATTCATTAATCTAAACTTATTTTTCTCATCATAATTATATTCAGTTTTTTTTTTTTTTCCAAATATATGGTCTAATCATCAAAGAAAAAAAACTGATAATAATTTAAAAGGTCGTAATCTATTACCCTTATGAGAAATATTGATTAACTCGATAAATCAATCTCATAATATCAACATGTACTAGGTAAGGAAATGAGTTAAATAGTTCCTTACTTAAAATGTTCATACCAAATGGCTCTTAGTTGAAGTATAATAGAATTTTGTATAAATTGTATATAAATATTATAAATAGTATGACTTGAGATCAATAAGGTATTAACCAAGTGTGAATCCTAGTATAAGAGTGTATTATCATCACTCACCTAAAGAGACAACCACAAATCCCAAATTCTAAAAATAGTTGCACTTAGAAAAGGACAAAATTGCTACCCAAAATTGGAAATTATAAGAGAAATATAGCCACAATATTCTAACAAAAAAATACTAAAATTAAATTATCCACATATCACAAATAGAATATAAATTAGGGAAATAAAAGAAAAACCCATAAATAATAAAGCATCTTTACAATTGCTAGTCACAATCACTTGATCATGCCTTACAAAACACTACTACATACTCATTTGAAATCATTTCATCTATTCAATTTACTAACATTAAAAGATTTCACACTACAATTAATCTAGTATTACCAAATCACTACAACTCTAAGTCACACTATTTTTATTCATTCTGTCAGGTCAGATACACGTAATCTTACTCTTATTCGCCTAAACATCATACGATTTAGGCCTAACATAGAATCGAGGAGAAGCAAACTCAGGTCTCCCAGAAAAGAAGAAACTATTCCAAATCTCAGTAAAAACCCGAATAATAGTCCCATGAAGAGTAGGACAATTAAGTTGCAAGAAACAGTTTAAGAGTTGCTTAAGATCATCCTTAGTATAAATCTCATTCTCTACAATCATTTGAAGCATGGACTGCCTGAAATCCACATATGGGTCATTTGAATCCTTTTGAACAGCAACCGACTTGGGCCCGACCCGACTAAACCCATCAACCATAGATGAAGATGGGTTAGAGGAAGAAGAAGAGGAAGTGGTAGTATCCATATAAGGTGAGAAAGTGGAGTTTCTAGAATAATGACCATATTGATCATAAGGAGAAGAAAAATTGCTACTTTTGTTTCTAGTAATAGTGCTTGAAGATGAAGAATTAGAGTAGGAATAGTTATGGTATTTTTGGTAATTGGGTGTTTTAGATTTTGGTTTAGGGTTGAAGATTGAAGAAAGTTTTGGTCTTCTACAACTACAACCTAAATTTACTGAGACTGTGTTTACTACAACTTTTCTTTTGGAAGTGGACATTTTTGTGAAAGAGAGGGGAAATTTTGAGGGAGAAGAATAGGAAGGATATAGGATTGGATTTGACTTGGAATATAAAGGGGAGAACTTGACAACTTATGTGTCACTATAATATTTTGAGTAATTAAGAGACCATCTCTCGGTGAGACGATTTTAAATAATGAGTTTATATTTTCATAGTATGCATTAGATGGATTATTGAACTCATATATAAAGCACGTCTTTCGATGAGATCGTCTCATACAACAAGTAAATTATTGGGTCAATTAACTGAAATTGTCTCATTTTGTATTTTTGTCATTGTTTTTAATCTTTTACGCTTACTACAACAACACAACAACACATAAATATCAATACCCTTTGTGGAAAAAGAGAGTAGTTCTAAAGGAACTGCAACATAAATTAATATAAATTAATATGATTTTTTATCATAATAGACGTTAATTTGATTTAGGGTCAACTATGAACTAATACATCCATATTTGATTTTAGAGCAATTTTTAATCTGATGAAGATAGGTCAAAATTACCCACCTCTGTAATCTGTATTTAGGTATAATTTGTGTGCATGTGTGGGAGTGGTCATGAGAATCATAAATCTAGGATTACATGTGGGTGCCTAATAGACGATGACAACAACCCATAAATAAAAAAAATTAAAGAAATAAAAAAACCTTGAAAACATTAGAACTATGTGCTATACTACTAGCTACTAGGATACTCTATAAATTGACTTTTTTAGATTGGTTTTTGGTAAATGACTTTTTAGCCAACTAATCAGCTAACTTTCAAACCAAAGTAATAAGACTAGTGTTGTTAGTTTTTTCAATGACGAATGGGCGATAACCAATGCCTAATTGTACCAATCATCTCGCTTAAAAAGTAACTTATCTAACTTAGTAGTACTTGCTTAAAAACCAACAAAAACAGTTAACACTTTTAACAAATTAAACAAGTCAGCTGAAAAAACCAATAATCAATAATCAACCACCATTTGTTTAGCTTTTCTTAGATGGAGTAAATGGGAAGGGATGATGGGGTGACATCATAATAAAATCTAGGCATCAAATATTTAATTTGGGCAGCGTTACCTGCTCTATTGCTCAGTATTATCTGCACAAGTTATACTACTTCACACTTCACATTATTACAATTACTTCGGCTTTAAAGTTTAAAGAAGTGGTAGGAGCATAACTTTAAATAAGTGTAGGTGCTATTAGCCTAATACTCTCCACTCCATTTAGTTCAACATAGATCGTAATTAAAATTTAATATACAAACCATCAATTTTCAACGTCTCATTTTCTAAATCTAGTTTATTTCGAGTTTACGAGGCATCTTGCTCATTTGTCATAATCACAATTTTGATTAGGCATGAACATGAATCGGACTGACACAGACCAACTAATGACCCGAAACAATTGACCTATAACCTAGCCGACATAGCTCACTTACCGCCACAGTCAATGCCCACCGACATGGTCCGTCAAGCCCATCATTTTATAACCAATTTTAGAAAAAAATAAAAAAAAAAAAAAAGAAATTTGAGTTACGCCCCGCAGCTCAACTTGACACAGCAAGGACAACACTTGGGTTCATTGTGTGTTGCGGGCTATTGTTTGAGTAGCTAGTACGACACGATACAACCTACTACTGTACATGGTCTGCCATGGCATTGCCTCTAGCAAAGCCCACGTTGGCTTGAGATAGCACGAATTCAGCGTCTAGTCAGTATTCATAATCATAGTATAAAAACATTGTTTTTATTAAAAAATTTTGCGATCATCTCGTTCTATAATTCAGTCGTCGTAAATTGGATAATATTCTACACCAGGGTCACAACTCACAAGCTATAGCAAAATTGTACCCAATTAAATCACAAAAAATGCAGTTGAAATATCTAACACAAAAGTGTACAAGTATGTACCTATTCTTCAAAAAAGTTCCAGAGGCTACAAATAAAGTGTATGTGCTTTGGACAATTATTTTAAGATTTGTCTTTAATTACACATCTTTTCTTCTGATTATATTGTGAATGTACAGCTATCAGACTTTTCAAAGAGTTTCAGATCTTATACTAATCTAATCTCCTACTTGATTATATAATTTAATAGCTTGTAAATCATGGGATTATTATATAAGATTACTTATTAAATTAAATGCTTCAGTAATTAAAACTTGTTTTATAGCTCTAATGGACAATAATGTCACATAAACTACTAAATTGTCTCCGTGTACGCAATGACTCACTTCTGAGCATATAATCTTCCCTGACAAATTTTTAGATATTAATTCAGAAAATTTAATCATTTTAATTTAAATAATGCCAACAAGGTACTAATTGATACTCTACTATCACCTTTGATACATATACTTATGTAGCAAATTGACACAAATATATCAAGGAAAAAATTAGTTAAGGGAAATTCCATTTTGGTTATCCTAAAGTTTTGGGTTTTTTTTTTTAATTAAAACTTTTAAAAAATCCACGTGGTAACCCTGAGGTACGTAATTATTTCATCGTGTCCTTTTTGCACATGAAAACGTTAGCAAACGTTAATTTGGAAACTTTAAGGCTGTTGTATGCCTATTTATGCGACTCAACATTTCAAATGCCATAACTTATAATCCTTTTTCCCCAAAACATAAACCTCAATTCTATCATCTTTCATATAAATCAAATTTTTTTCCCCAAATCCAAAGATGGTAGAGTGAAGGCTTATATTTTGAAGGAAAATGTTGAAACTGATGACATTTAAAATGGTGAATCGTATAAATAGACGTACAACAACCTTACAACTTCGAAGTTAACATTTGCTAACGTTTTGCTTGCATTTTATGTGCAAATAGGTCACGGCGGTACAATTTAGTAAACCTCAGGTTATCGCATGGATTTTTTTAAAATTTTTTGTTACCACGTGGAAAACCCAAAACCTTAGAGTTACCACGTGGAATATCCTATTAGTTAATGTCTGGACCAGCCAAATAATTTGAATTGCGTAGATTATACTAAGGTTATAGTAGTTGTATCAGTAATATATTTATATGATAAATAAAAGTCAAATTAAGAAAAGAATTTTAAAAAAATTAAAAGTAGATATTGTTGTCAATGGTAACAATCCTTTAAAAAGTATAATGGAGATAGAAGGAATTGATAAACCCTATGGAGGGAAAAACATTTTCGTTCCTCGTCACAAAATAAGATGATAATCTCTTCTTTTGTTTCCTTCATCCTACTCATAACATCGTATGTTTTTAGATAGAATTTAGAAAATAGGTCTAGATAACCCAAATAAATAGGAAAAGAACATGTGGGATATCTCAAAAAGGGTTCACTACTAAAACCAATTGATGATAGTAAGAGTTACTCCTTAAGTTTATAAAATAATGCATACTCTTCTCTTTCTTCGATGTGGGATATCTCACATATGAGTAACACATACCCACTTCAACATCTTTCCTTTGTCGTCCCATTTAAATTAGCTTTTACTTATCTTCATTTTCATAGTTTGATTTATTTTTGGTTTAAATATTTACCGTTTATACAAACATGTCTTAAAGGAGAAGGAATTCATGGATTTCAATTAATGAAAGTGGTAAAAACTTTTAAGTAAAATGTATCATATTAAGACAAATATCGATAAGTTTAAGCTCACTGAGCAATGGGTCGTTTAGAGAAAAATGCTGTTTAATTGTCTTCTACCCTAACTCTTAACAGCAGGATTGAGCCAGTTGTTCTAATAATAATGCATGGGACAAAAGAACTTTTCTGGTGATTTGTGTCCCCACTACCTCTCAAAACCTAACACACTTCATTTGTAATAATAAATTCCTACGTACACCTTTTAAAATATACTCCTGTCCCATTGTATTAATTTTCATTTTGGTTTGTCCGACTTAATTTATATCATTTCTATTTTTGGATAATAGTCCACCGCTTTTATTTTATCTGATCCATACATTTTAACACTCTTCACTTATTACTACTTTTTAAAAACACTTGTCTTTCTCTTTGATGCAAATCAATAAGGACGGAGAGAATATGGTCCATTTGATACACAATGTTGAAAAATAATAATTGTAATAGAATGTTAATAAGATTTGTTAGAAAAACCACATGTGAAGGTTCATACTCATCTATCCCTGAAAGGAATGGTATTAGATGGTGCAAAATGAAAAATTGTGATGCAAAAAACCCTTATTAGAAGATGAAGTTTCATTCCTATAACATGACAACTTATTTTCATGAAAATCACCTTTTATTTTAATAAGCTAAAGATTTAAATTAAAATATTTTATCAAATCATGTACAATTTTTATTTATATAATATATTAAATAATCAATTATAAACAAATTTGTTCGTTATCACTAATAAGGAATCTTACATTAATGGAAGTTATATAATTGCGGTAAGTAAATAGTAATGGAATAGAATGTTGTAGACTATGACCCATATCCAAGTGCTGTGGAGTATTACTTGTGTAGCATGCATTATGCAAAAAAATGCATAAGTAGCAAACTAGCAATGTAGCGTAAGAAGTATTTGAGGTAATGGTGCAGTACCATTTGTAACGTTACGAGTTTTGAGGTAGTCCACTATTCCAAATTCCAATCACATGTTGCACAATTGAGTAATCATTGTAGGACATAGGGTGTTAATTACTCCATTTTGGTGGTTTTATTTATATTGTACTTCATCACCTTCTTTCAATTTTGACCACACAATCAAACACCCGTCGGAATATCGTTAATATATAATTCATTTTATCTCTCAATTTAATATCACATTTTCACAATTTTTCGTAATTTTTTTTAAATTTTCCCCTTTAGAGCAACGCTTCGATATGGGTCATAGAATATTTGTAGATGAGACATTTAGCTAATACCAATTCGGGTCAAATTAGAGGTAATCAAAAGTAGTTTAGCCCAAAATTTAACCCAAACAAGCCCGACTCTAAGCCCTCACACTAAGCTCCTCCGAGTTGTGGTTGAGCAACTATGCTTCTTCACAAGAAGGTGCAATGTCCTGGTTGGACGGATATTTCACCAGAAGGTGCAATGTCCTGGTTGAGCAACTAGGGTCTGATGTTTACAACCTTATTATTGTAAAATAAAAGAGTGTGTTTCCGAGCGAGTGTTGATATCAAATACATCAACAACTTCACATGAATTAGAGAAATATAATCCAAAATTAGAGAAATATAAAGCTTTTGTTCCATTGAGAATGGACACACAAAGCTAGACTTCAGTTGTGGAAGAAAAATCAAACCATCCATTTTAAAGCAGGACAAATTAATCTTATTTACCAATTTGGTAGTACAAAACATACTTAATATTAGTTCTTACCTAAATAAGAAAAAGAAGGCTTATAGATTTCACAAGCCAATAATACACATGAATATATCCAACCGAGCAAGGAAGTACAATTTCTCAAGAAGTAAGAAATGGACAAACCTGAATTATGTAGGACTCTTCTGTTGTTGATATATGTGTATTCCTCAACATATGACAAGGCCTCATTGTAGGCATGAAAGGCTCCGAGAATTCTTCCAAAAGAAAAAGCAGATGATTCTCATAATGATTGATGATGCAGCAATGAAAGCCAAACTTTGAAACAAAGAGTAAAATGAAGCGTCGAAGTAGTATCAAACCGCACTGGCTTCAGCCAGAAACTACAAGTAGATTGAGTTGGTTTAGTCAACGAGTTTAGTCGCTATTTATAATCGCATTTACTGTTTGAAAGAGACCATCAGAAACTTACAGTTCGGAAATTCAGCTTATTACTTTGAAGACTATATATACACAAGAGTAGAAGTTGGGACTTACAGGATAGAATTGTATCAGCTAAATTGTTTTACGGAATCTACAACCAGTGTCTGGCAATGCTATAGGGTTTACAATTGTTTCTTAATCAACCCAGCAACGTGCTGCGCAACCCAAGTGGAACCAGCTTCAGTAGAACAAAAGGCATGGTCATGTCCCTCTTTTTCAATTGACAAAGAAACATCCGGAACTTTCTTGGAAATCTGTACAAAGTGCAGGAAAAAAGATTGGTGTGAAGAAATTATGACCGTGTCCACCAAAAAAGATTGGTAGTGGTGGCAACAAGCAAGGGTAGCGAGCCTTGTGCCATACAGGTTGAGCTGAAGTGGGACTCATATTCAGGCTATTCTAAATTATGAGGCCTGTACATGGCCCGACTTGTGTGCTAGGCCAAGTGTACTTGTTCGATACAAGCAGCGTAAATGCGGAAAAGTGTAAAATCATTGAAAATTAAATTTCTTAGAAAGGCCAGGGACTTATGTGAGTCACCTCTTCAAACAATGTTAAAGGGCCCCAGTGATCATCAATGCCAAATAAAAAAGCAATTTGACCGGCTTTCTCTCTCAGGAAGTCCCAGTCTGGTTCTTCTGTAAACTGTTACCAAAGCAAAACCATAACCTTCAGAGAATTCATAGCACAATAAATTATATCGATATTTAAGAAGTTTTTCTTTCTAACGAATAAAAAATCAAGAGAATTCATAGTAAATTCTTATGAGAAGACAATCACTGATAAGTGCATTCTGAATAGTAAGAGATCAATGATATACATTACCTTCTGAAACTCCGTCATTGCCATGAACAATATGTTTTGCATGGTATGGTACTGTATTGTCCAGAATTAATTTTGTAATTAGCACATTAAACTAATATTGTGTTTCATGTCAATATAAATATAAGTTATAGTGTTTTCTGAGAAAAAAAGTCTAATGGAAGCATGGCATTAGGTGATCATATATAGTGTTTCCTCGTTTCACGCGCAAAATGCATTCATTACACGGTGGACTAAGCTCCAATTCGTAATGTAAATTATTTAATAACAAATGCATCCAGCTGACACAGAAGCACATAAAATTGTTGGTCGAAGTACAATCTACCATGCAGTTTTTGGTTTTGTTACCCAGACACCTCATTTTATCTCAAGTACCCGTGTTAACTGTTGAATCCCCGAATCTCGGACATGGGTACGACACTTGGAACACTTATTTTAAAACAAAAATTTAGTTTTTTTTTTCCATAATTTAGTTGAGTGGGACACTCGAAACGGATATGAGTTCTCGCGTCCCTGTAACAGAAGTTCTAAGAGCAAGGCCTTCATCAAAACGGATAAAATGCTACAGAAGTTCTCTTTGTACCTAAAATATGATAGACATTTCACCCTTCTTTTATTCTGAATTCACCCTCCTAGATGGACATCTCTTCCCAAATTGTAATTTTTAGTAGAATACTCTTCATAACATATTCCTAAGATAGAGATCTTACCTTCAACAAATGGGAACAAGCAGCATCTACTGCCGTAGCAGACCACGAATTCCCGATGATTCTCTTCACAAGAAATCTGGACAAACGAGGGATAATGCCCAGCGTGGCCACTATAAAGCTTGCTAACGAACACAGTATACGAGACCTAAAATATACACATACAATCCCATATATTGGTGTCTCCCTTATTAGTTCTTATAAACTAGGCACACTCGTATATTAGCACGAAGTATAAAGATTTGAGATTTACTCTGCTAACTTCCTAATTGCAGTTTGCTTTGATGATTTGGAATTCAGTGCCAAAAAAGGATATAGCCCGATGCAATAAATAACCTGCAAACGTAAAATTAGCGCCTTAATTAATCAAATGAGTTTGAGAAGATAAAATATGACGAGGCAGACGCATCATTTAGCTACAAAACTAGAAACCTTCTGTGAAGCTCTCTTATATGTTTCGATTGATATGTGAGATCCAATGGAGTGCCCGACCTTCAAAAATTTATAAAGTCAGGTAAGATGTTTCATTCTAGAAAAAAAAGTCTTATTCAAAAGCTCAAAAAGGATATCCAAAATGTTAGTGGGTTAATTCCTTGTACAAAGTATTACTATTCTTATCATCGTGGTTCTTCAACTTCATGCACCTTTTACAATGATTTACACAAATTCTATGGTTATTCAAACCTAGTCATTGTCCTTGCGTGGTGAAACATTTTTTGTTGTATAATCAAAGGATTGATGCCAGTAACAAATAAAGATATTTTGAATCGTAAGGATAGAAATGTCAAAAGGAACTTGTTAAACGGTTTTCAAAAAATCAGCCATAAATGAAAGTTTACAAACCAGTATTATTGGAGCATTATTGTTTTGGAGCTCGTGATTAATAAAATCCATCTGCAGACACAATAATATAGCATGTCAATAATTGATCTAGCTCCCTTGGCCAACCAGTTTTATGAAGTAACTTGAAATCTACCTGAGAACATACTCTCAGCTATTCTAGAGATCAAAACAAATACAAGAACACTTAAGATTTTGCCACATTGAACTCAACCAGTGTCACATGATTCGAGTTGCGAATCAAAAAAAGCGAATTATGGTCGATTTTGGGCTTTTTTCAACAATTTTGAGCGAATCTTGAATTCTAAAGGCGAATTAGTTCGTGAATTATGTTTCACTGAACTCAACTAAGCAAGTTAGAATCCAGCGAGTGGAGCTTTAACAGTCCCAACTACCATTCCATCAAAATGACATATGAAAGTCCAATAGCAATTGTGAAGCCAGATCAAAACTTACCTTATGTTTAATTTGATCTTCCAATGAGAATAACTTTCCACGTTCCCAGTCCTGGCACACAACCAGATATGAGAGATGGAGTCTGAAAAATTCGGCTAACTGAAGGAGCAATGCCATATCATATTGCATTTATAGAATACACAAGTATGGACACATTTCAACAAAAAGAAAGCGAGAAACTACACAACCAGCCACAAAAACCAGTCATAGCTATGAGGATTGGAATAATTGCACTGAGACCTCATTTAGTCATATATATTGATGATTACATATTAACAGTTAGATAATTTATTTAAGAACCAGCAGACTATCAAAATAACTGAAGTATAATTTTTTCGACACCAAATAATATTAATCTAATTTTGAATAGTGCCAAAATATGTTACCCCCCTCTAATAACAAGTGACAGCTTTCTCAGGGCCATGTCTACATATGTTCGTTACTTCCCTCTCAAAGAATGTTATCGACATTCCACGCTCAAAGTTTATTATCGTCATAAACAGATCCCAGTTTATGAGTTACAATCTTGTCCGATTCTGAGCTTCATATTATAACCCCCTCATCTTCATTTTCACAAATTTCTCATAGCTAATTTATAAATCTAATCTTTTCCAAAGAAAAGAGAAAAGACCAAGAGGATCTTGTTTCCCATTCCTAGCAATAGGTGTGCGTGTGCATTGTTTTTACTTGAATGCCTATGAAACTATTTATAATCATATCATGATGTAATAATCAAATAACCTTTGCTTAGGCAATAATTTCGGACACTTCACAGTAAGCTAATAATTCCAAAACATCATATGCCAACAATCATAAGTACCTTATTTGTGTGGGATATGTGTCCAATAGCTGAAGATCAACACAACAGAAAAACAAAACTCCTTAAGAAAGTTTAAACAATCATGAATTAAGCATGAGAAAGGACTTGTAAAAGGTATAAAGGAGAGGTAAAGAAATAGCATGCCTGTAATTGATGCATTCCCATCTAGTTGCTCATACAATGATTCCACAAAATCTTTATAAAATGTAACAATACCTGATATACCACCCATCTACAGTCAATTACTTCATTCATACCCAATACCCACCCAATATAGAATCACAAAAACACAATGAGCAAGAGTTAAAGGAACAAACCTGGATTTCCAGGGATAACCAAGACATGCAATGTAGGACTTGGAGCTTGAATTTCAATAATCTCTGTCATAAAACTAAACCCAACAAAAATAAATTTGCTACTATCATAAAACTAAACCCTCATCTTTTTTGTTATTTTTTGAATAAAAATTCAACTAAAAAATACCCATGAATGATTGCAATCAGATAACAATCACCAGAAATAATTAAAAGTTCCTATATTTTTACATTTCGCTCAACTATAAATCAAACTAAAAACCCCATGAACGGTTGCAATTAGATAATAATCATCGGTGAAAAAGAGAGTAATTATCTTTTGTACATTTCTATTAATTAAAAATCAAATTAGAAAACCCATGAATGATTTCAATCAGATAACAATAACAGTATGTAAAAGAAAGAAATTGACAATTATTTACCCAGATACATGGGACAAACGAAACTTGGCTTGTTTCCTGTAGTCAGAACTAACAATTCCGACTGCCATCTCTATACAATTGCAAGGTGATTTGGATTTTAATCTGAAATAATCACAACAAAAGTTGGGAATCGCATGAAGTGGCTAATTAGTGAGAAATAAAGAATTAATGTTAAAATTTTGTGTTCCATTTAATACATCGATTGATTAAATAATCATAAAAAGTAAGGATTACCAGAGAAATAAGAAAATTGAGAGTTACCTGGAGAAAAAGAGTGAGACTGGGATTGCCAAAGAAGGTCGAGCGATAGAAGAACATAGTACTAATGAACGGAACATCATTTAGAGTTTAGAATTATTTTTAAAAAACATTAATAAACGTTTTTTAAAACCGTACTAAATCATTTGCAAAAAAAAAAAAAAAAAAAAAACCGTACTAAATCGATCTTGAAATATACTAATGATTATGAAAATTAGTAATCCATAATGATTTTTTTAAAAAATTATATATAATAATTTTATTTGAAGCAAAATGTATTGAAATGCCTAAAGTTTTATTTAAGACTTAAATAGCAGGTGAATAGTGATAATCTTTGCCCGATAGATGTACAACACTTTGTAAGTTTGATTGCAAATCTCACTATCTCAGTGTATTCAAGAGTATAGGCAATACAATCTGTATTTGCTGCTAATATTTTCCTTAGTAGGTCACAAACTATCATCCCACCTTGGCTAGCCTTCATTAGTCGGTCACACTCCAGGCGCGAGTCCTTCCTCTCGACTAATATTCCTCTCCTCTTATTTTTGTCTTTCTCACGACTATTATTTCATTTCCACTATAGTCATAAGTGCTCTTGATTTTGGCCTTCTCGTAATTGTACATATCAGAGCCTTAATTTAGCCATTTAGGGCCGGCTAACATCGAGCTCTATTTTGGTATGTAACATTTTATTTTTACTATAAATTTTAGGATTGTAACATTTTTTAAAATTGAAATTTTTTTAATTATGAATATATATTTTATAATTAAGGTCCATTATTATTTTTCGTTTCGAGCCTCTGAACTTTTAGGGTCGGTCCTGCAGGCTGTCTCAACCACCCATCACGCCAATAGGCATCTTTAGGGAAAGGGGTTGTTCAGTTAGTAAACTTGGCTTAGGACAAGGGGTTATTCACATTTGAGGAAGGTGGTTGGGTGAGCTGAGCGGCTAGGGTGGAGATGATGAGGCTAGCAGCGGTGGGGAAGGGCAGAGGGGTCTTGCTACCGAGGGAAGGACATTGGCGGTGATGGTGAAGGAAAAGAGGAGTCATTATATTCGTTTTCAACTTTTTATTTTTACTTTGATTTATTTATTTCTTATCCAAGAAAAGAGAATTTTTTTATTACATTTGAAATAAAAAAAACTCAACATATTTCAAAATTCACCGAGATAATAATTGGTAAAAATGTGCAAAAGTAATTCAACTAAAATTAAAGGCTATAATTGAAAAAAAAAAAAAAAAAACCTCAAGACTCAAGTTTGTTTGAGAGAAAAGAAAAAAAAAGTAATCCAACAAGAAGAATGTGTGGGAAGCATGAGAAAAGCGACACAAATAACTACCAAAAGAGAAGTGGGCGACTGCATCTCCCAATTTCAGCAATCTAAACCAACACTTCTTCTATACTTCTAGTCTTCTACTCATGTTCATCCTCTCTTTACTTTTCTTCTTTTCTATGAATACTCTATCGAGAATCAGATTCTATCTCAATTAGAACATAGAGTGCTCATCTAGCTAAACCCATTAACTCATTATCTCGATTCTTACTTAACCTGTATGAGATCCCAATTGAATCAAAATAGCACTCGTTCAGATAAAGTCACTAATTCGATTTTCACTTAACTCTCCCTCATCTGCTCGTACTATCAAAACATAAAATATACCTCAATTTAGGCAGGCGTCTCAACCAAGCAAACAAAATACATTTAGTATCTTCCTCCTTTTCTTTAATTCATCCAGCATATCACCCCTCTACTTTTATCCAAATTCATCATACATTTCCCTTTATTTTAAAACCACCATCAATTTCCTATCTTTTTTTTTTGAATAAATTTCCTATCTTTTTTTAAATCACTTTCAAAGTAGTTTATATAATAATATCCCTTGCCTTGCAATCTTCTGTTTCCTCCTCCTTCAAGTTTTAACCATTTTTTTTGACCACTTTCTCCATCTTCCCCTCATTGAAAGCTACATCTTTTCTCTGAAATTTCACCCAAACACACTCTTATTATCACTTCAATTAATTAATTTATACTATCTATTTCCTTTGATCTCTGCTCTTTTGTTTTGTTTTGGGTATTGATGTTTACTGTTTTTGACTGATTCCCATTCTTGGGTATTTCTCAAAATTCAACCCCCAATTATATAAATCCCCATTTCAGTCCCTCTGTTTATTCATCTTCATCTCTGCCCAAATCCAGGTAACTTACATTGGGTCAGTCGAACGCTCATTTCTGCATGTGTTAACCAACTCCGTTACACCTTTAGAATGCGGAAAATATCGATTTGTTTATTTTGAAAATCTTTACGGGCTTAGATTCCCCTGTCTTGACTCCCATTATTAATAACATTATAATGATTGTTTGAATTTGTTTATTTACAGGTATAGCCATTTGGGGTTGTGTTTTTAATTTCAATCATCGAAAATGATCGGCGAATTTATCAGTAGGGGACTGTTGTAAGTGATTTAATCTTATTGTTGATGTATGATCAATCAAAGTTGAAATTTTTTAAAATTAAATTGATGGATACTAGTTTTATGAGAGGTTTGAGCATGTCAAACAAGTTCGATCGCACCAGACCCCGAAAAAAAAATTAAGGGTTATCATATTAAATTACGTAGTATACTGTTAGTATACATTAGTGTCACAAAAAAAATTATTAGAAAAACATCATAATTTTTAAAATTTCACAGTTCTTCTGTTGATTTATTGTTGTTTTTGGGTGATGTAGTATGATATTGGGATTTGCATATCCAGCATTTGAGTGTTTCAAGACTGTCGAAAGGAACAGAGTTAGCATCGAGGAACTACGATTTTGGTGTCAATACTGGTATGTTGTTTTTTATAATTAATTAAAAATATCATTGATTAATTCATTAATTAATAATTATTGATGTGAAATTTTTATTTAAATCAATATTTGTACTTTCCAAATAATTTATGGACTTCTATATGCTTTATATTGTTTCAAAACTTATGATTGATGAATGATAAAATTATTTTTGCAATTAAAATAGTAGAATCTCACATTAGTAGTATTATTATGTTTTGTTTTAGCTACCTACAATATAAAAATCATTGTCCTAAACATTGAACTAAGCAATACACAATAGTGTTTTTTATTTAAAAAATATTACTCAAAAAATCAATTATTGATTAATTATTCTATAATAATACAAGTTTTAAACATGAATCATCCCAACTAAACATTTAAGGTCTCACATATCATTGTTTCGGTTAGTCTATATACAGAATACGTTACATACATTGATCTCTTTAGTTTTGCATAGGCGGAATAAGTTATTATTTTACATTTGAGAAATAGGGTTGTGGTATTTTTCTTTAGGTTATGTTACATATATATTGAGTGAAAGCTATTTAATGATATTGAGAGAATATAAAAGCTTTCACAAAAATTGGATGGCGTATTAGGTAAAATGTAAAGTAAATGTAAACAGTAAGCTTTAATAGATTGGATAGATGGTCTCTCAAGATACTAGCTGGTCAATTACTCTGAAGGAAAGGTGAAGTGACGGAAACTTGGGAAATTAGTTTTGGTGATCATGTGAGGGGGGGAGCTTTAGGTGTTGTTGTAGTTGGATGGCCTAAACTTATTAGTTGGTGAGGAGGTCCACTGTTTTTTCACAACTCATGCTTGACTCTTACAAATATTCCTATTTTGGATCATTCTTTGAATCGGGCAATTTGGGCCAAAGAGGAATATACTTTCTCTGTTCCATAATACTTGCTACTGATAGTGATATTTTTCCATATAATATGTCACACTCAATACCAACGATTATGGAACAGAGGAAGTATAACATTTTTTCAACATCATCTTCTATTTGGTGTTGAAGATTTGCCAATTTCATATTCTACTTTGGGAAAAAAGAGAGAATAGAAAAGTATATTTGTGTAAACTTGGTTCATATAAGGATTAACAAGTTTGTATTATTCTTATTTATATGCTAGGATATGCCCAAGTGAAGAATTACCAAAAATGTTTCACATTAAATAGACAAATGTAGCAAATTAAGTGAGCAAATATGTAAGACGGTGAAAAATATAGATGATTGAGTTGTTGTGAATACATATGATATTGGTTAGATAGACATATATGTGCGATTTTCTTTAAAATATAAGTAGCAATGCAGAAGTGTTTTTTCCTTTTAAGAAGTATATCCTTTTTCTTAATTCAACTTATTTACACATATTTTCGTCATGAACTTGTCTTAAGAAATATGTTTTTTTACTCATCTGTCTCATTAAATAGTGATGTGAACTGGTATTATTGTATGTAGGATCATTGTTGCTGTACTCTCAGTTGGAGAGAGGTTTGGAGATGTACTGTTCATTTCATGGTGAGTAGAATCGTAGAAGTCTCGCGTTCATAACATCATCAAAATAATTGTCATCTAATTAACTTGTTTTGTGGCAATAAGGGTTCCACTTTATGAAGAGTTGAAGTTAGGTTTCATTATTTACCTCTGGTATCCACAAACAAAGGTAAAATACTACTTACATTATTATATAGTACTAATTTCGTTTTATATTGTGGGTTATGTTTTATCAATAAGCTCTAATAGTTTTCATCAATCTATAACAAACAATATAAAATAGATGTAGTATCATTTTAAGACTTTGAAGTTTGAAGTCGTCTAATAGCCTCCTAATTTGCTTATTTGTATTGTTGTTTCATGTTTGATTGACTCTTTTTGACAAGTCTAGTAAATGGAAAATCCTAATGTATAGGAATTTAATTACCAGAAGATTGTCGATAACTTAAAATTCAATTGTCATTTGCAAATTTCGATTTTCTACCAAACATTAAAAAACAATTTTTAAAAGGAAAAATTGCCTAGAATAATCCAATATATTCGTCAGTTTTTTACAATATTCCCCCCTATTGATTAACCACGAATAATCCCAACTTTAAGGGGTATTTTCCTAGAGTAAACCCAGTGACCGGATGATTTGCTGTAGCAAGTTTTATTTAAAAAAAGATAAATTAGAATAAAATTTTTTAAAAAAAAGTTCAAAAAATTTTAAATTAATTTTCAGTTTACTCTTTTGGTGATATCAATAGGGAGAATCACGAAGATTGGATTATTTTAGGTAATTTTTCCTTTTAGTTGCCTAATTTCTAACAAATTAGAAATTTTCATCAAAATCTAGAAATTGACTTTCTACATGAACCAAAATTAAAGAGATGTTTGATTATTTGGAGAATGATGGTATGAGTAAACAGGGAACATGTTATGTGTATGAAAGCATGTTGAAGCCATTTGTGTCGAAACATGAGACAGACATCGAGAAGAATCTGAAGGAATTGAGGTTGCGAATATGGGATTTAGCCATTTATTACTACCAAAATTGCACTGAATTGGGTTCTTCTGCCTTCTTTAATGTCATTCAATATGTTGCTAATCAATCTTCCAAGCTCAAGCCTGGTACTACTACTACTAGTACCACCGAGGTATATTATGATGCCCTATTCAATTTTTATTATCAACTAATTTTTTGGTGATTAAATTATGTGTGAAAATATTGATAATAGCTAGCATTGTTAATTCAAACAACCTAAAAAAAATGACGGTAGGACTCGTTAAATGACCAGTTTTAGTAAATCAAAGGAATTTTTCGATGAAATTACAGATAATAATGTTTCGAGTAAATAAATAAAGATATTTTCTCCGTTCTTAAATAATATTCCATTTATTAGTTTTAGTCATTTATTTGTTGTTTTCCTAAAGAAATTATATCACAAATTTTAGACATAATTAACCCTGTTAATTTAATTTTAATATTTTATTAATGATATGTATTTTTCACTAACTTTATTTTAATATTTTTATAGTTTGCAATTCACACATGTTTTCTATTAACTTTAAATATTTTGTAAAAGAACATGGTCCACAATCCACATATTTTTTTCAACTAACTTTATACACACTTGATTCACTTGTACACACTTAATAATGAAGCTTACTTTTTTCAAAAATCATTTAGCATTAGGAGGATTAGCCACCAAGCACTATATAGAACTCTATTAATCACTATTTTAATGATGTGAAATCTTCTATACTTGTGAAGTATTTTCAACCATTCTCTCACATGAGCCACATAATATCCAATAACCATCTTCGGCTCGGACACCATATTATGTTTTGACAATTCGTCACAGTCATGTGGGTACACCTAAGAGGCACCCGTGGGCCTGGATCCACAAAGCCATGAATAATAAGCGTTACCTTGCATACACACTTGATGAGGTTTATTGTTTCTCAAAATCATATGCTATTTGGAGGTTTCCTACAAACATTAAAGACAAGACAAATTCATAATTCAATATTTTATTAATGGAATCTTCCCCAAAAGGTAATCATAATTTTAATAAAATGTTAGTTGGCCATTAAACTCATATGGTGGTTATACCACTCCCATCTTTTCCTCTCCTCTTTCAAGTAATATAAGGAAGGTATATATATGTTATGTACCTTTGCCCACAAATTCATGTCACTCTAACCTTTTCCCTTTTGACCACAAATTCATACCCACTCCCCACTCTTACTAATGCCACATTATCATCTATTATTTTTGGTTTGTTTTGTCCTAATATTAACTTTTACTCATATCTTTTTAAAATTAAAATGATTTTTTTAACACAAAGATACTCATTTTTCAGTTTTTATGCAAACTCTTAATATTACAACTAAAACAGAATAAAAGAATTATAAGTGTATAACTAAGGGACAAATCATGAGTAAGCTACAAGTTTGTCTTTTCATGTGCCATTGAGTAGTAGCCTAGTAGGTCACTTAAGTTTGGATCCCACATAAAAACATGAACAACTTAAGTAGAAGCACTCATGCATTGCAATAAGGAAACAAACGTGATCTAATTAAATCAGGATGAATTTTAAGTATTCATTAGCAATGTGATATGAAAAAAGTTTTAAAACATATGTTATCATAATCAAAATATCATATACTCGTATAGTAATTATTTTTATTTTAGCTAAGCTAAGATTTTACTTTTAATTGCGAAATATCACCAAAAACAATAAAAATAAGGTAGTGTTTGGCCAAGCTTTTAAAGCAACTTCTGCAACAGAAAAGCTAAAGCTTGGCCAAACACCGTATTTCTGAGAAGTTGAAACAGTTTTGAAAAAAGCTAAAAACAGCTTCTACATGGGTCAAGAGGAGAAGCTACAAATTGTAACTTCTGCTCCTAACTTTTCAAAGAGCTTCATATTTTTCTCATTTTATGTCAAAAATATTCCTATATTTTCTTTAATTAACTATAAAATCTATTTTATTAATTTTATTATTCTTTTTTCATATTTTCCACCATAATTCAAAATTTTTTACTTCATTGTATAATTAATTTGTTATCACAACCAACATCCCAATTATTTTTTTATTGAATATTATGCGATTAAATTACATCAAAATTTCATACATGTTTTATCTTTAAATTTATTAACATATTGTCAAATTTGGGATTTATTTTCAATTACTTAATTTAGTGTATTTGAATGTTTTTTTCTAACATTATAATGATTACTTTTTCATGTATGCTATATGTTTTTGGGTGTTTCTCTTAAAATTGATGCTTTGTGACTCGACTATTTTTTAATGTTTGTTATATGTTTTTTCATCATATAACAACACTAACATTAAATAAACATAAGAAAAAAAAGCCAAACACACAAATGTATTTGTTTCCCAAAAACTCTTTTTTAAAATATGAGGCCAAACACATCTGTTTCTAAAAAGTGTTTCTCTAGAAACAGTTTCTACAGAATTACTTTTAGGAAACAGAAGTTGATTTCCAAAAGTTAGGCCAAACATACCCTAATTCGCCTGATACCTAGTATTTTTATCTACATTGCAGGAAAATGATCAGAATCAAAAACCAAAAGACAACCAACCATCGTCATCTAGCGGATCTGGCTTCTCATGGTCTCTAAGGCAACGGAGGCCAAAGGCAAAATCTCCGACCAGCTCACCACCACACGACAACCAAAAGTGGCCACCACCACCAGCCGAAGAGCAGCCAGCACCAGCACCAGCACCACCTCCCGCCACATTTCCCACATTGTTCAAAGCAGAGGCCCACAATAAAAAGTCCAAACTGGTCCAAATGAAAGTCGACAAGGCCCAAACCGAATACGTCAATTTCGAACAAGATGAGGCCCATCTCAGAAGCCCAATACGACAAAAGAGCAAGATGAAATCAACCCGTTTAAAATTCAGGCGATCCAAATCCATTCAATAATCACTCCAACAAACAACAAAAAAAACACCATTTTTGTACTGTACAAAATGTGACAAAATTCCAAAAGCACACAACTTTTTTTAATTTAATTTTATTTCAATCTCACAAATTATGTAATTGTAAATTTTAATATTCACCACAAATTTGCCTTTTTTTTCCTCTATTAGAAAAAAAAAAAGAAAAAACAATCCATCGTTATCTGCAGAGAATGAGCCAAAGAGTATCCACCAACCAATCATACACACGAGTAAATGCGTCAGAAACAGTTCGTCGGAAATCAGAAACCATCGCCGTAAAAAAATCAACGGATAAACAAAGACGACGAGAAGAAGACGACGGCGAGGTCAAAACCGCAGGTTGAAGGTACGCCCAAGCAGCTTGTTTAACTAACCGATTACGAATAGAAATCTCGTAACCAGAACCCGAAGACGAAGAAGAAATACCGGCGAGAGTAGCCGCCGGAGTAGGAGAGAGAATTGATGAAGGACTTGACGGAATCATATCTTTAAGCGAAGTGTAAGAATTGTGCGGCGGCTGCTTAAGTGTCGATATATCGAAATCGACGCCGGGAAAAGATGTTGGCGGAGATGATGACGGCGGTGATCGGTGGTTTCCGTTGACGACGGGAGGAGCGGTTTTGTGTTTCCGATAAGGGACTAGAACGGCGGATGGGATACTGTTGTGGCGTTTGAGAGCTGTGGGGTTTTCTTCTCCCATGTTTGGTTGAAAAAAGAGGAATTTTGGGGAGATGAAAAGGTGGGTTTTTGAGAGAGGGAGAAGAGTAGATGGTGGTGAGGGAGAGGTAGTTAATGGAGAAAATTATGGAGATTGGAAAGTTTGGGTGTTCAATGATTGACGTAATTTGTTGTGGACTAGTCTTAAGAGCCTTGAATATGAAACTTACAACTAATAAATTGTAAAATATGAGTGATTTTTAAGATTTAATTAATTATTAATAATGGATTTGAATTATAATTAAAAATAATTTAAATTGTTAAATATTTCTAGACAAATAAATTTAAGTTCCAAATTATTCTAGGGTATTAATACATCACGAGGTTAAACTTTTGAAGATAAAGATTCAAGAGATTAGACATTAGTACCAAGGACACTAACCTTGACAAATATTACAATTAATTTTATTCAATAATTTTTTGACTTTTTGGTTTATGAAGGAGTATGATTTATGATTTACTTTCTCTATTTTTAAATGTTTTTCTCATTTATTTTTTTTGCAGATTTTAATGTAAACTTCAAGATCAAATAATTTTAATGATGAGTTTTTAAAAATTCTAAAAAATTGATATTTAGAAAGTATATATATTGGGACGAATCTAACGTAA
The DNA here is from genome assembly GCA_019776075.1 of Amaranthus palmeri. Classification (NCBI taxonomy): domain Eukaryota; kingdom Viridiplantae; phylum Streptophyta; class Magnoliopsida; order Caryophyllales; family Amaranthaceae; genus Amaranthus; species Amaranthus palmeri. The sequence continues at coordinate 1,409,541 of JAAKBH010000279.1, forward strand.
TTCGACATGAATATGTATTTTCTTCTATATCGATGAAAAATCGTAGTCAAATTTTAAAACGAAAATTCTTAAATTCTATTTAAAAAGAACATATGAAAACGGAAAAAATATGATTTAACGGCAGAATATAGACAAATTTATTGGTTGTAATGTCCGACTTAAAAATTGAGAGTTCTAAACAACCTTTCACCATACTAGTGGCTCCAAAATCCACCTAAGTATTTGTCTTGAAACATCTTAATTTTTTTTTTTGAAACATCTTAATTTATTTGTGGGTTAAATTGTTCAGAAAAAATAATGAGTTCAATGAACAATAATTAAAAATCAAATTTTTTTCTTATTTGAAATAAGTATGACTTTTTCGGGGCAATATCCTAATTTAAAGTATGATTTAACTCTTTATTATCTTTAGCCAACTCTGTAATAAAAAGCAAAATATTAAACAACACCTAGTTATAAAAGATAGTGTAAAAAGTAAATATTGTAAAATTGATTTCGATAAAAATAAGAATTGAGAGGGAAAGGGAGCGAGTAATCAGCATCATTTGCTCTTGTGTATTGTTTGGATTGCGATATGGAAATACTGTCGTGTACTTGTGTTGTTCCACGGAAGCAGGTCTTTCCGCGTTTTTTCCTCGCTTTACTCGGTGAGTGACTAACCTCATCCTCAAGATTAATTTGAAAATTACTTTTTTTTTTCTATTCTATATTTTTTTTCATCAGTCGTCTATTAGTCTGTTCATCTCATTTTGCATCAATTATATTTTCTAATACTGAGTCATGATTTTCTTTTAATCTCATTCATATATCTTAACTCTTTGTTAATTTCATTCATACAATCTATTCTTTCTTTTAATTTAAGAAAATTTACCTAGAATATATCCAACCTATTCACGATTTTCTTACAATAATTTCATCTATTGATTAACTATGAATAATTTTAATTTTAAGGGGTATTTGCCTAGAGTAAATTAAGATAGCCCTATAACCTGCTATAGTAAGTAATTCACCAAAAAATTAACTAAAAATTAATTTAAAATTAGAGAAAATTTTTGAAATTTTACATAAAAAATTCTAAATAATAAAAAAAAAATAAAATATTTTATTTTAATTTATCTTTATTCTTACAAAAATTAAAGTTGCTATAGCAAGTCATCCACTTACCGGGTTTACTCTAGGAAGATATCCCTCAAAATTGAGATAATTCATGGTTAATCAATAGTTGAGATTTTTGTAGGAAAATCACGAATATGTTGGATTATTCTAGGTAATTTTTTCTTTTTAAAAAAGAAAGTACTAGGTTGCATTAAAAATAAAATGTAATCAATATTAAAAACAATAAAATGAAAACAAAATTAAATAATATTTACGATTATTATGTATATACTTATTTAAAAGGCTTTAAATATTTTATTTTCAACACAAAATAATTTTTTAATTCAAATATTTTAATTTCTAATAATTAATTTGCTAAATTATTTTAAAATCTTCCATTTCTTAATTTATTTTGGTATCAAAAATTATTTCCGATTGTCTAGCTGGTCCAAACCCGGACAGGATGAAATCCGGGTTAGACCGGAACCGGATGGAACCGGTCAAGTCTCCGGTCTTAGCATATTCGAGATTGCGGTTCAACCGGTTTCGATCTAGATTTGGACCGATAAACACTCTTACCAGTACTTGTAGAGTAGGAATTATGTTATTTCTTAACAATATTTTAAAATAATTCTTACTACTACTATTTAGTATCAAAATTAGTTGGTCGTAAAAGTACTTATGTATCTTTAAAGGTTCAATTAGTGGCTTAAAGTTTTAACAATGTTGGTGTATAGATAGATATATAGTATATGATAAAACTTGGTCAATTTTGACAATAATAGATAGGGGACAAGTGTACATTTGAAATTGTTTTTCTTAACTACATGAACTTTCAATTAAATTTTAAAATATGTAGAGTTGGAACGAAAATGAAATGGATAATTTGTTTTTTATTTTATCTATTTAACATATTGCAAACTTCCAAATACAAGAATATCATGTTGTCAGCTTTTATATTATTTTCTTTAAAGTAAGTTTGAGGAATTGTGTAATTATATGTGTAGTTTGGTTGTTGAGACTTGAGATTATTGATAATTATGATCTGTCTCAACTATGGGTCCTAAATTGATGTTCATTTATCACAATAATTGTTTATTAGGGTTTCGATTAATTAGTTAGTTTATTTTTTCTCATGTTAATTATTTTTTGGATTTTCTTTATTACTTAATTATTTTGGTAATTTCGGTATGCTAACTATTACTCTACAAAGATTACAATTTTATAATAATGTTCATACTTTATTGTGTAATATTTTTATTTATTTATTTAAAAGCATAAATAATGGACACCACCCGTGACTTATGATTCAATAATGTTTTACTATCTTAATGGGTTATAGTATATAAGCAATTCTTTCAATGTAATTTACTCTTTTTTTTGCATTGAAAACATAAAGTTTTAATAAAAAAAGTTATTATTTCACCATTTATTTTTTATTTAAAAATTGAAGTATTGATATTGTTCCTAATTTTAAAATTCCCTTAAAAAATTAAAATTATCAATGGAAAAACAGATTGATATGTACAACCCTTAATACGACTATATATATATATAAAATAATCTATAATGATTTTTTTATATTACTTTATCTTAATTTATTATTTTACTTCTTTTTTCTTTCTTGATAATTTAATTACATAAAATATAAATTGTATCAAATTTCAGTAATGTTGAATTTTCTTAAACATTAAAATAATTCGTTAATTTTTATGTACATGATATTCTTGTATTTCATGTCTCAAGCTAATTCAGCTGTGGCTAGGAATACGCTTCAAATTGGACAATCTCCGGAAGCTCAACTCTCGCAGATGGAAGCTTTGCAAATCTATGAAAGGGGTGGTCATTGCAGCTTTAGCTTGTCTATCCTATTATGTCTGGAAATCTAGAAATGAAGCTATATGGTTGGGCTTTGTTAGGAACATTGATTCAGTAGTTGAGCAAGCTAAGCTCCATGTGCGAGCTCGTCTTAAGGCATTAGGTTCTGATGTTATTTTAGCTGAATATGCCTAGTCTTTGTCTTTTTTTTGTGCTTGCCTACTTGTATTGGATATTGCTTCTCCCTGATTCTTCCTTCCCTATGCACATGAAGGGTGGGTTGGAGAAACCCTTCCTCAAAGGTGGGCTCCTACTACATACTGATGCAATATCGGGGTTGGTAGAATTCAGTGTTGGTACAGTTTCTGTACTGTTTTCCGAATTTATGAAATTTTCATTTTTCCAAAAAAAAAAATAATAATAATAAATAATAATAATAATAATAATAATAATAATATTATTATAATAATAATAATAATGGTCCACACATCCAATAAGTAACGCTCATTAAGCATGAATTGCTACGTCGTCCTTGCATTGATTTCCTATAAAAAGGATGTTGTAAAGTGATCTTCTTCTTAATTTCCCTATTAATTAAATCATTAGGTTATTGGAGTGTGCACTATGTAGAAGGCTAGATCAATAGTCACATTGAAGGTTTTAGTGACTTTAAGATGCCTTTGTTTTTTGGTAATTGTAATTAGATTTTGTCCATGTTGTCCAATATAATATCCAATTTTCAATTTTAAAATTTGTTTACTTTTGCGAATTGTTTGACGTAACTTGCTTTATTTCAATACCTATAATACTTGAACAGCACATACCCGTGAAGGAGAGCACGGCCAAAAGGAGTCCCCCAACTCCAAGATGATAAAGATAAAGATACACACCTGCCTCGTGGAGTGAAAAACACAAAAAGGTCCAAAGAAAGTAAAAGGAAAGAAAAACTTAAAACAAACTAAAAACAAAAACACACAGTAAACTAGGGCAAACATGAAAGCATGACTCCGCTAACGACTCTAAGAAGAAAAGCCGACATCTAAAACCTGGATAAGACGCCTCCAACTACTCCTATCCCTAGTCACGTAGGTCTACCTTTATTTGCTCCTCCCAAGTTTTCTTGGGTCTTCCTCGACTCCTCTTACCCTCTACCCTAAAGCTTTCGACTCTCCTCACAGGGGCATCGAAAGTCTTTCTCTTCACATGTCCAAACCACCTCAATCTTCTTTCGCGCATTTTTCCGAATATAGGAGCAACCCCTAGTTTATCTCTAAACTCTTAGTTCTAAATTATTTTAATGTTTGCAATAAAATTCAAAATGATCATGCTTTCAATTTTATTAGGAGCTCAATTATATTATTTATAATGCTTCATTCAAACAAAAAAAATTAATGCTTTGTGATTATGGCATTCTCCGTTAATCACTTTTTAACACCAATATTGAAGGATTGAATTCCTAACCAGACGACGTTACTCCACATAGTTTATCTCTTTATAATGAGTTGAAAGTCGACTGATCAAATCTCAACATATCAATAATTTATTTTATATTTAGTTATTTACTTTTTGCATTATTATTCAAAAGAATCCACTTTTACATTGTTGTTTGACTTGAGGTTTAAATGAGTCTTCCAAGCTAAGACATCGTCAACGGTGGATGTTGTCGACTACCTAACCCAAATTTAACTATTCAGGCAATATTCTCCCCCACCCCTCTCATTTTACTAAATTTTTAATGAGAAGTTCTAACATTTTTTCACAAATTGACAAATTGATAATGAGTAAGAGACTGAAGAATAAGTCATTTTCACCTCCCATAATAAGATGATAATAATTTTTCTATAATAATCCTCCGCATGCTATTGCATTATCATCCTCCCTTCATTTTTACCTCTATTTACCTTTATTTGATGTTTAACTTACATTTTATCATTAAATATTTACTCCCAATATAAACATGTATTCAATATTAAATTTAGCACAACAAGAATCATAATTTCAGTACTCTCTCTCACTCTTATGTTAAAAGTTTGAATATCACAAAACATCGAGTTTCCTTCTCGTAGTCTGTTGCGTATATGAAATTTTCCTTACTCCATGATCACAAGTTATGACCACTACGTGCCCCAAAAAACCTTCTTACCCTCCCAATCCATAATCAATTGAGACCTCATAAGGCATAAGCACTAAAGCTTCCATTTTAAGCTTTGCACGGATGCATACAAACACAAATCTACCCGTGGAGAAAGGAAGACATAAACAAACAAGTAATAATCTAGTCCAATAAAGGTAACAATCAGTATATTGGCATTTTAAGCCAATCCATGTCAGTAAAACACCATAACATCTCTAGGCAAAAGATGTATCAATCAATAAAAAAAACATGATACTCAACTCACACAACATCATGTGTTGTTTAACGTACGTAGTTAATATATTAGAACAATTTATAATAAATTAGATGAATTAGGTGAGGATCAAACTCACAATCTTTTTGAAATAAACATTCGTCTCTTACAAATCAACAATTCTAGACTACTACTAGAATTGTTTTTTCTTCAAAACATTATTTTCTCTAAAACAACTCTATTTAAGTCAAAAAAAACTCTTATACTCCTCCTATTCAGCTTAAATGTCCCATTTGATAGTGAGTAATATTTTCATTTTTATTCTTTTCATTTACTTTTTTCACTGTTTTCAAAGTAACTTTGAAGCCTCAATATCTCTAAATACGCATTATAAAAAATATATGATAAAAAAGTATACATTAAGACGAATCTAACGAGATCTCACTTTGATATATATTATCATCTATATATTTCTTAAAAATTTTAATCAAATTTTCATCTCTAAAATAAAATATTTTACACGAGAAAAACATTAAAAAACGGAGGAGTAATTAGTTAATATCCATTATTCCATTCCTACCAATTTTGTGGAGAGTAAATAAGGGAAGTACACGTACACTAATGACTAATGAGTAGTGATAGTGAGTGACCTCTAAACCATTAAATTTTCTCGAAATTCGAGAAATAAACTCTATACTCCCTCTAAACAAAGGACACATCATCAGTTCAACAGTCTACTTATCCACTCCTCACCAATCACCATAATCTCTTTTTTCTCGATTCCAACCATAACTCGAAGCTAAAGAGAGAAAGAGGAAGAGGAAGGGAGAAAAGAAGAAAGACGACCAAAAATGGCTTCCATTGCTGCATCTTCTTCTGCTATTCTCTCTCCATCCTCTCGAGTTTTCGCTTCCACTTCTCATTCTCCAATGGCGGTTTCTCTTAAACCTTCCTCTCAAACCCTACATCTTTCTTCCAATTTTACAAAGTCTTTTCAACCTCCTCGTTCTCTCTCTTCTCGCCGCTCTTCCTCCTCCAAACGCTGCTTCGTTGTTCGCGCTTCTGTATGTCTTCTTTATACTATTCATTTATGTATTTGTTGAATTTAACTGTCATATTGTCGTCATTTCAATTAAAAATGCGCTGATTTCAATATATTTAACTTGAATTGCAATTGAGTGAATTAGATGTGAGATTTGATTAATCAGCTGAAAGTTATCTTGTGGTGCGTGATTTTTATTTTTTTATAAGGTAGATTTGTCAGTGTTACTCTTAATTTGTATAGTCTAGTCTTGTGTGAATATAGAAAAATATAGTACTTGATGTTTGTGGTAATTCATTACCGTTGATTTGTATCATTATATTTTGCAGACTATTGTACGACAGACATACATTTTTAAAAATTTATGCAGATCTAAAAATGCTACTTAGTTGCTCTGAATTTGTATGGTTGTGAATATAGAAAGTCCAATGCGGTTGATTATTTTGAGATGGAGGCAGTTGTTAGTCATTTTTTCTATATGGTTGATTATTATTAATACAATGTGATGATTAAACAACCTCTTTTGGCGGTAACTTAGTGATAATGTGACGCTATTAATACTTTTGCAGAGTGATGCTCCATTAGTTGGAAATGTTGCTCCAGATTTTGAAGCAGAAGCTGTTTTTGACCAAGAATTTATCAATGTAATCTAATACTAACTTGTTGCTTCTCTTGACATTCTTTTTGGCTTTAAGCTTCAACTATAGGACTATTGCTTTACCTGCCCAACCTCTATACTTCTATTTTATCTGAACTCTTATACCCATATCTATCTTGGATACATGTCGAAGTGTACTACTTTATGAACAAATAATTCAGCACTTTGAAGCAAAATGAAGTGTGTCAAGGAACCAACTCAACCAAAAGCTTAAGCTAATGGTTGAGGCCCAAGGATATGTTATATACTCTAACAAAGTGTCAGTGTTATACTCACGCCCGAGTAAGGAGGGTCCGACATAGTAATTAAGGTTAAGGTAAATTGAATAGTGCGTCTCACAAGTCACAATGTTATGCATAATATTGCTGACATGATTATCAAGCAATGGCCACTGACAACTGTATTGTTTTGTTTAAAACAAGTTGCTCAAACCACATTTACGGCCAACTTGCTCATATCATGCTACGTTTTACCTCCAAACCTTATTATTTGACCCGTTGAACAAAAAATTTCTCACAGTATTTGTCCAAATACATTAAGGAACTGAGGCTGTAATAAAACCCTTGACCATGTACCACATAATCCTTAATTCTTATATGGGGAGGCTGGGGAATTGGGATGATGGAGAAGCAAATAAAATTTAATACTATGTAAGGATAAGTGTTATGAGGGGAGGGAGATGGAAAGAAAGGAAGAAAAGGAAGGAAATGATTTGGGAGCCTTTTCTTGTCTGTTAAAGAGGGAAGGGAGGGAATGATTAGGGTACCTTCCCTTGTTTGTTTAAGAGGGAAGGGTCAAATGGAAGGGGGAGGAAGAAAAACCATAATCCTTCCAAATATTTCCATTCTAGAGAGATTTGGTCATTAATTAAGGGAATTAATCCCTTCAAATCCCTTCCATCCAAATCCATTGTGTCCGAAATTGTTATTCAGACAATTTTTATCTCTCCAAATTCCTCCTTGTCATTCCTTTCCCTCCATTCTCTTAATCCAAACACAACCTATATCTAATTACTTTTTGTTTCTTGCAGGTCAAACTTTCCGACTACAGGGGAAAGAAATATGTTATATTGTTTTTCTATCCTTTGGACTTCACATTTGTTTGCCCTACTGGTTAGTGTACTGTATCTAAAGTGGCTACTTTCAGAGTCTACCTATTTCTTTACCTTACTTCCACTGCTACCTTCCTGTAGAGATCACTGCTTTCAGCGACCGTTATGCGGAGTTTGAGAAGTTGAACACTGAAATTTTGGGTGTTTCCATTGACAGTGTTGTAAGTGTTTCTCTTTTCTTTCATTTATGCAGTTGCTTATTTCTATTATATTGGCATGATCAATTGGAACTATTGTAGGCTCAAATATGAAATTATGTCGACTCTTCTTGTAACAACCCGGCTTACCGTTGACTGAGTAAGACTGGTCGTCACGGGGTTTACTAACCCAAAGATCTCAAATCTCAAATCATGACTCGTGAGAAGGGTCACAATGTCTAAAACATAACCTCAATAGCCAATCTTAAATCCGAATAGCTAAGCCAAAGTCTAGATTAATCATACGAAGGCACTACGTAAGTCTAACGTAATCAATATACAAAGACTATTACACACATACTAAAATCCAATACAAACACTACAACTTCTATACAAACTTAAATTTAGTGAATCTTCACGGTATACTCTAATCACCTCCGTTATCCCATCGTTCCCGACTGGTACCGTCCTGTAAACAATCTAAAAGATGGAAACAACAGGGGGTCAGATTAAACTGAATGAGAAGTAACAATCCAAAACACAAAACATAGTAATTCAAAACATAGGTTTAAAAGCAACATCCTTTTCCTAGATCTATGTGCGCACAGGGAGTCTAGTTTGAGAGGTGCCCCATAGCTCTATGACTATGTCGCTCTCGGGTGAGGCTAGTCAATATCTCAATGACAATTCACCTCAAAAACAGGGAGTAGGGAACAATGCTCCTCAACTCCGTCAATGGCCAGCTCGCAGCTCGATCCATTAACCATATCATAATCAACATAATCAATCATATCCAAATCATCATCAATAATAAACAGTTCAAAACAATTTGATGAAAACATTTTCAAAACAATAGCTTGGCCAAGCCCTTTACGGCCCGTTTGGTTAGTGGTACTAAATGGTGGTAATGGGAATGATTTATAGTGTAAAATTTAATCAAAAATTTCATGTCATTCCCATGGTAATGAAACTTTGATCACAAAAAAGTTTTTTTGTTCACAAATTTCCATTACCACCTAATACCACATCTTCCATTGGTAATGAATTGGAATGAATTTTATGAACAAAATGAGATGATTGAAAGTTGTAAAGCATGGCCATCAAGGAAGCAAAGAGATTTTTCAACCAAAATTACACTAGCATTTCATTCCCATTACTGCAATTTATTACTATCTACCAAACGGGCCGTTAAGGGACTGCCACTACTCACCAAACACGATGCTTTAGATAGCCAAAATCGGTTCGTCGCAAACAACTGGAAAAGCTCCTCGACGAAGTCGTCTCCTGAAGCATGACAAAATTACATCACCAAAGAGCGTTCGACACTACTAAACTACAACAAATTACGTCTCGTCCTATGTCTAACGGTCAAAACAAGTTTTATCCTAACATATCTAATCATTAAACAATTGTGCATGTTCTAACTCAACTCATATGATATTTATAACCGCAGACTACACTTGTTCACATTCTACGATTCACACTCTTCAATAATTTATCAACATCTAAATCCTCAACTTTATGTCGAATTATACCAAGTAGACATTTCGACCCATAACCAAAACACCTAAGAGTCACACAATTCATTTAAGAACACCAATTATCCAATATTCCATCGTTTACAAATGTTTCCTCAACAAAACCTATAACCAATATCATTTATCGCATCTTTAAAATTTATATCCATCAATTATTATTCTCCAAATTATATATAGTTAACCACAAGATTTCTATCTTAGAACCATTAACACTCAAAAGAATTTATCAATTCATCCAAGAATGTCAAGATACCCAATAAAATCACGTAACCGTCCAAGAATATCAAATATTACAACACTTATCAAACTAAGCTTCTTCCTAAATAAAATCCCTAATCTTGATATTTTCTTAATCTAATATCAAAGATATAAGTAATCAACAATTGATTCTAAGTACGACTCATGTAAAAGTAAAAGATTATTTAGAAATTAAAAGGGAAAGAAAAGCTTAATACCTTCTGCCCCTGATTCCAAGAATTGAAGAAAATCAATTATTATTATTATTATTTTTTTTTGAAAGCATCATGAACCAAAATTGTTGTGTTTGGTCAAGATTCAAACCGAATAGTGGAATGAAGGTGCGGAATTCGTGCAGATTGATTCGAGTGAAGAAGACGAATCTCCTGCTTCTCTTTGGTTCACGCGAATGAGAAGAAAAAGGAAACTAAAGTTTAGAGAATGTAGTTTCTGTTTTTATTTTTCTTTTCTTTTGCAAGCAAAAATATGGGTTTTTAGGAGAAGGAATTAAAGAAGGGGATTGAATAATATTTGGGGTAAGGGAGTTTCGGTTGGTAGTAATGATAATCAAAAAAAAATAATTATTAAACATGATAAAAATGAAGGAAAGAAATGATAAAACTAAAGAGAGATATTTTAATAATTTTAGTCAAACACTTAGACTCGATAGTTGCGATATTCTTAATTCCCAAATAATTCTCATTTTGAGATTTATTTTAAATTCACAATATGAATTTCCCAAATGTTACACTTCTCTCTTTACCTCCCTGATACCCATGATCATTAATTGTTGCTTGTTACTACAATTTCCAAATCTAGGGGTGATGATGCCAATTTACCAATTGATGTCTTAATTGACAAGTGAATTTCAGAAAAACGAAATGGGACCATGGAATGGAGGTTGAATCTTATTTCAATCTTACAAAAAAAGAAACATCTGTATGATATTGCTGGAGTAACTATGACCAATTGACCATTAGTTCATAACCATTCCTACTCAAATAGTAGGATGTTGTGAAATCGCTGAAGTCGTGTTGAGGTGTTATGGTATAAAACATTTGATGATTTTAACCTACGATGATGCTTATTATTGCTGAACCAGAAAGCCACATGATGAGGTTTTAACCTTACTGGGAAGGTGGAAAATATGGTGTTGCAAAATTTCTTTACTTGGGTTATTTGGTTATATGTTTTTAACGGCTGAACTTCTTTTGTGATGCTGTGGGACAGGTTAATGAACAGCACTATGGGGTGGGGAAACAGTTGTATAGAACAGTAAGAGAAGAATGATAGCAGAAAAATGAGGGAGAATTGTATTGATATTTTACACTTTGAGCTGCTGTGCACTCCAATAGTGTAAAAGCTTGAAATTCTTGTATACCTTAGTCTGTTACATTCTTTTCTTGTATACAAGTCTGCTAGGTTTTTCCACAAGTATGATTAGTACCATAATAATCATTTTCAGTACATTCCCTAATCTTCCAGCTTACACAAGATATACTATTACTGTCAATGAATTACAGGTATCTCTCCCCATCTTATGTTGTGGATCAAGTTAGCCATGGATGTTAAGGATCTAAATCAGTAGTAATGTATAGCAAGAATGATAGAGAAATGTGTGAATAGTTGAGTTATGTAGATAGTAGATGAATAAATGTGTGGATGTGTATTGGTAGCTACATAGTGATAGTAGTACAAGCTATCGAGTGGCTTGTGGCTTGTGGCTTGTGGCTAGTGGCTGTCCAAGAAATGAGTTCAGAACTCTTCCAAATTTATTACAAAACGAATGAATCTCTTTTTTCCTACCCTCTCCCTTCACTGCAAAGCCATTCATGACATGTTCCCTCTGCTGTACGGACCTTCTTGTCCTCCAATTTTTTCTTGCCAAGTCGTCTCCTGGAATATGTGAATATCAATGGGCATTGCTCACCACTGGCCTTCCATAGTCTGCTCTCTCTCTGACCTGTACAATCTGTTACATATATATTGTCTCTTTCTCGGAGTTTTTTTCTTTATGTTCGTTTTTTGATATTAATATTCTTGGCGTTGCCCACCTTTTTGTGGTTGTTTTATTTAACTATTCAACCATTTGTTGATGTACTCTATAATTGTGCAGTTTTCACACCTTGCATGGGTCCAAACCGACAGGAAATCTGGTGGTTTGGGTGATCTCCGCTACCCCTTAGTTTCTGATGTAACCAAGTCTATATCAAAAGCTTACAATGTTCTCATACCAGACCAGGTATGCATGTTCCAATATTCCTCTGGAGCATTAACCTTCGTTGATTTCTGGGTGCATATATTACATTTATGTTTCTGATATAACCTATTGATCTAAGCTAGTGTAAACAGCTTCTTTAACTCGGTACATTTTCCCATCTCATGTGAGCTGTGGATGTGATGAATGTTACTTTTATTTACCCGCGAATCTCCATAATCTTCAACGATTGTGAACTAAAATTTGGGCATGCATTCTCGTATATCTATAGTTGAAGTGGGATTATTCTTTAGTTCTGAATTTTGTCTGATGTCTTATCAGGGGATTGCATTGAGAGGATTGTTTATTATCGACAAGGAGGGAATCATTCAACATTCAACCATTAACAACCTTGCTATTGGTCGTAGTGTTGACGAAACTCTCAGGACACTTCAGGTATGAAATGTTTGCCTTTTCACTCGTATGCTCATACCGAACTAGCAAAAATAAGTTGTGAATGATTCATTTCTTTTTCAACGTCTTTTGCAGGCATTGCAATATGTGCAGGAAAACCCTGATGAAGTATGCCCTGCTGGGTGGAAGCCAGGGGAGAAATCCATGAAGCCAGACCCCAAGCTTAGCAAGGAATACTTCTCTGCTATTTAAGTAAGGATTTGATTGAGGAGTTTTTGAATTTTTGTTTTTCCGTATCATGATCTGTTGTCTTTTTCAATTTTTTTGTTGATTTTAGGGAATAAGTTCTAATGGCTTATCCCTGACTTAAAATATGCAAATTCTGTAGTGAAATACTGAAATGATTGGGATGCTCAGATTATGTTACCTGTTTGAGTTAGTGTAAAGCAATAATAAATTACTCGAATTTGAGCTTGTACGGTAATCTCCTGGTCTTCCGTGCTTCATCTCCTGGTGATCCTTAGATGTTCAGGTTGAAAAACTACAAGAACTAAAGCTATATTTAACAAGTGGCTTCTCAATTTGCAATTTTCTCAAGATATGATGTACTATAAGGAGTAGTGAGTAGATATTTCATGATAAGCTGTTTAATAGGAGTATTTCAATTGGCCAAGTTGCCCATGATAACGTATTTGTTGTCCCATACTCTCATTGGGATGGAGTATTAGTTTCAATTCACCTCGAAAACAGAAGAACATCAAATTTCAAAGTGAAAGCAATGACAATTTTGCCAATTTTGAACTGCTAAAGCCTTAATTGTTGCATGGAATATCAACCATTTATCTTTGGTAAGTAAACTATTTTGAATTTAGATTAATTGCTGGTCCTAAGAACCTCACATTGTAGATTCAATTCATAATACTAGAAGTGCTCCTATATGTATCATGTAAAGGAACAAAAATAGTTTGATAAGACGAGCATTACTTGACTTATCTCTCAGATGTAGTCAATGGTAGTCACGCTGCCCCTTCCCCAATCGTCCCGTTTTTGGACGACATAATAGATTAATTTCCATTAACATTGTCTCCCAGTCTTGTCATCTTTGAGATTACTGCACTGCTAAAGCCTTTGAATACTAATATCATTTTGCTCTTAATTGCATAAATAGGCTACAGTGTTGCGGTTATTTTGTAAGATTTTTTAGTTTACCGTGACCAAGGTCATGACAACAAAATCTTTCGCATTAACTGTGAAACTCCTTATGCAAATGTTCTTGCGACCATGACTAAAATCGTATTTTTACACTAAACTTGTACTAATAGATCTACAAGAAAAGATGGCATTCCAAATAATGCAACACCATGCTCAATATAAGTTGTATTTTAATGTTGTCGAGTAAAATTTTACTTGGATGGAATCTAAGTGTCAAATGCACAAAGAGAATATGGGATTTTTAGATAAGAACTTCACCTGAACTAACGGGAATTATTGTTAATTCTTTATCTATCATATTCAAGTTCAACCATAAATCTTCGTAAGTTTGAATAGCTATGAAGGCCTAAAGTTGAAAAGTGTAGTTTCTTCATTATTCCATTTGATGTAAAGTACAAATCAATGATAAATCAAGAAGAATAGAATTCTTAAAGCAACATGAAGTTAATGAATTTGTTTATTGTTACTTTTCACTATCCGGTTAAACTGCTAACATGAAATACAAGAAGAGTAATAATCAAAGAAGCTCAAACAATAATCTAAAATACTATAGTAATGTACATAAAATCCTATATTTTACAAAGTTGACTACTTTATTTATATCTTGAATGCCAAATTACGAACCCTCCTTCGGTACAAATAATTCTTTCAAGTAACTAGTCAATTTGATCGATACTACGACTAAGACTACTAGTAACACTTGAAGGAGAGATTATAGTCTAAAACAGATCAATTAAACATAAGATTTAGACTAAATTTCATTTCCCCTTATGTACACTACCAAAATGGAGTAATTAATGCACTTCCATCCCAATCAATTTGCTACATAATTGTTTTATGTGCATGCTTTTTTGTAAAAATTGTAGCAAAATTAGCATAATGGAGGAATAGATTTTAGTCCAAGTACCCAAAAAGAGCTAACATCCCAAATCCCTCCTAAACCACAAAATATCCATATAGGCTATAGCAGCATATTACTGTACTTTTTGTGTATACCTAATGTTTTAAGGCTCAGCCCCAACCCTTCCTCGATCATCCCAAAGACCTGCATTGTCGTCTTCATCATCATCGTCAGCAACCATGAGCTCAATTATGTCGTGACGCCTGATCCGGGGACATAATTAGGCCTCTCCACTTCTTCCCAGATTAACTTAGACGACAACTCATCGATCTCGGGGACATATTCCTGTTTGGCCCAAACACCAGAATTATTTGAAGTAATTAGCAAGATTGATAACTTCCATAATATGTCATTACTTAATTGATAGTACTAATTGAATATACATAACATCTGAGTATCTGACCAGTCATAAAAATATGTCAGTCTCCATAACTTTGATACATTCTTCCCCCAAATATTATATACATTCACCACACTTTCGTGCATCCCCACTACCAGACAGCTGAGTTTATAAAGTTTATAAATATTCAGGGTTTTGTCGAATTTTGACTATTTTCGACAATGATTCATCAGATTATTTGCACTCCTAATTAAAGTTGCTAATAAAGAGTTAATCAACAATAATCTTTTTGTTATCAAAACTGCAAAATTTTGCGTATATTTGACCATCAAACTTATTTAAGTGTGATTCAGTAATAATGTGAAAATGCGGTAACGATTGCGATTGCATTGACAGACTTAGTGATTTGGCAAGTTGTTGTGCCACTTAATATCAGCCAAAACTATGAAATATCACTTAAAAAGGCCTAAGATGCATTTTTTTACAAATTTAAGATCAGTGTAACATCAGTTCAGTGAATTTATAGCCGATACAATTATAGCCTTGTTTTTACAATGGATTTGATTAAAAATATTGTGACAATGAAATGTTGTTTCTCACAAATTAATAAGATGGTCTTAAGCTAGTTAGTATAGAGAATGTATACTGTGTTAGTTGAAACAAATATCATCCTCATATAAAATTCTAAGTTCGATTTTTATCTAACTTAATGTTCCGCTTAACGTAATAAAAATATATTAGTGTAATTAATGTTGTGTTGATTAAAATTACCTCAAGCTTTGTAAACAATTCTTTGGCAGTTGGTGCTGACACAATGATCCCACGAGCAGTTGCAGAGATAAAGCCTTCATCAACGGCCTTATCTATAAAAGACAATAAGCTATTGTAGTACCCATCCACATTCAAAAGCCCCACCTACAATTTTTTGTATAAAAAAAAATTAAATTAAATTTTCATTAAAATGAAATACACAAATTGTTGTGAGACACGGACTTTCCAAGAGACGCATTAGATATATGGGTTAAATAGCGCAATTAATACAAATTAGAGAAAAAAATAAAAACATAAGCTTTTGTTTTAAGATCGTCTCTTTAAAAGACAGTCTCTTACGAGCCACAAGAATTAAGAATGAAATAATACTAACCATACCATACCTTTCAATTATACTGTATGGTTCAAATAGGATGTTGTCATGACATACATCAATAAAAATGTTTAATTATGTCGTTAATAACATCAAAGTTCTTCGTTGACACGCAATTAAATAAAATTATGTTCAATCAAATCTGATTTCAAAGATAGATTTTCAATTATTTAGATGCACCATCACAATATATGTAATGTAACAACATCAATATCTTCTTGCATGTTTCCATGTGAAGTCAAACTATGAATCACATGCATTTCCTTATCAAATCTCATTTTACTTGAGAATTGTTTTATCAAATCTTCTCTATGTTTTTTTAATGTTTGGAAACTACATTTGGAAACTAATAGAAACTACATATTTCTATTAGTTTATATGATAAAATCGACCGCATTCCTCTAGTATTCTCTATGAAGGGATTGGAATATGAATTGCTCGTCATATTTTCTCACTCAAACCCTATTATCGAGTGGAACATTAGGTATGATGATAATGATAGATCATCATAGATTAAATACGCTAGTTACTTCTGTAGATATTTGTAATCAAAAGTAAACCAAAAATAGCAACTTTGTTAAGTAATAACATAAATATATATTTTTCCGTATCATTCTATTAGTAATATACACTATTTAAATTGTCGCAACTAATTCGCTACATTTCTCAGGGTTTCAAACCAATTTAAATAAAATTTCTTTTGTCTCTTTAAATTTACTACATAATATTTAAAAAGTTTCTACATCGATATATATAAAAGAATAAATTCACAGGTATTTACTATTAAATTTCTTTAAGTTAAAATTTTACAGCAAATTTAAAGGAACAGATAAGAATAATGGTATATTAGATCTTCTTAGATGGGAGTATAGTAGTCGGCAGAAGTGTTTAAAGGCAAAAAGAAGATGTTGACTAGCATAGAATAGTACAAAATATTGTGACGACAGTCCAAACAAAGGATACAACAACGAGAGAAGAAAAAAGTTTGGTCAAAAAAGGATAAAGGAATCATTCTTTTAACGGAAAGCCAACAAATCCAACCGTCTTAATCCATTTATACACTTGTTGGTTGTTGCTAACTCTTGGATTGGTAGTTGGTCTTTCCATAATCCATTCATATTCATAAAGTTTATTATTAATATTAATCAAATTATAATTAAACCATCCTTCTTTTATTAATTCTTTTTTAGCTCTGCCCTACCCCTTTTGGGTGTCTTCTCATTGCTTCTATTTGCAAAAAGATTGGATGAATCTACACACAATGTTGTTTGAATAGGAAAAGAAAGATGGATATTATTCTTACCGGTTTTCGATGGATTCCTAACTGAGCATATGTGATCACTTCTAGTAGTTCTTCAAGAGTGCCATATCCACCTGATCGTACAAAATATTCGTTATCCGTTGAACGACTATAGATTCATAGTTATTGGTTTCGAGTTATAGTTATGTGAACAGTAACTGAAATTGATTTATTGGTTCATGTAGTCAGCTCTAATGTGTTGGGATTAGAGCTTTGACTCGTTAAACAACTTTTTGTCGTTACAAGAGTAAAGTCGCGGACATCAAATCCGTCAAACCTTGATATTGGTTAACGTTAGTTTGAGATAAATACCGGGTAATGCGATGAATGCATCAGCTTGTTTTGCCATTTCAGCTTTCCTTTGGTGCATGTTTGATACAGTTTTCACTTCTCCAACGGTTACACCAGTAATCTGCTATATCAAAATTTTGCGTTAACACAAAAACAAACAAATTCTAATGCCCAAGCAAAGTAATTTTCACATAGTATCATCAAGAATTTGGGCATTTCAAAAAAGTTCAAAATTTCTGAACAGTTTATATAGTTAGTATGTCAGTCAGAAATAAACTCTTTGTTTGTGCACAATCGACCCTCGAATTCTCAGTAGTAAGAGTCAGTTAATAGGAGTGGGTCCCATTGATTTTGACATACTAAAGAGTTTGTCTAAACAAAAAGAAACCCAAGTGTCTGAATGTATTGACTAACAACATGAAGAAAAATAGAAGCTGCTTTATGGTGTTAGAGTTGATTAGAGGAGAAGAAAGCACCACATGTATGATGTATGGAACCCCAAAGATGGATTTCTTTTTATAGGGGACAACGACTAGCCTATGTCAGCAAACTAATCAAAGCCAACAACCATAGAATGAGAATCATATTTTTACCTCTTCTGAAACCAAGCTCTTTGGAATGATCCTACAAGTGAAAACAATCAACAAAAGCAAAAAGCAAGTTAGGCTTGTAAATTGAATCATTATGTGCTAGCTAGTATTAGCTTTAACAAACACGTAATTTTTTATCTCTTTAAATTTGGTACAGTGAATTTTTAGATATAGTGTTGCAATTCAAAGAGACAGAGCGAGTACTTAAGAAAAAAATAGAAAAGTAATCTTTCATAATTCTATAAACAATAGCTTGGTTACTCATACTTGAGGTTAAAGTGTCACTTTATGAAATATGTTGATGATTTTAGTTCAAAGTTCAAAATGAATTGTTCGAGAGTCATACTCAGTGTCAAGGATGAACCCGAGTATATGAGGCAAAATGGAGTATACTTTAAGTGTTAGAATTTAGAATATCCCAATCAAGTATTCATTTATAAAAAAAAAGTACCTATAGAGTCAAAATGGAGAATACATCAAGTTTTAGGGAAAAACTAGCTGTAGTTTAATATTCCCTTTGTCCTTAAACAATTATTATATTGCACTAAGATTAAGCAGTTATGAGATCATTTAAATTGTGTGGATGATATTAAAGGAGAGTCAAAAGTGATTGAGACATTCTATAAAAAGCAAATTACAGCAAAGTAAATATAACAGACGAAAAAGAAAGTGCGACAATCTCTTAGACACAAAATAGCAATAAACATCCAAGCAAGTACTAAATTGCTATGAGCTACTACATCTATAAGCTAGAATGAGGAAGAAACAGAGAAAATAAAAAAATCAACCTTTATTATTTTAGTGATTATGAGTCAGGAAAAAGGCATGACATACTCTTAGAAAACAAGGCCCAAAAAGATGGTAGATAAAATGACAAACTTCATGGTTTTACAGAGTGAAAAGTTAATCCTTTTACCAAACCTTTTCATAACTGCATAATGTATGGGAATGAGGATTAAGGATGTTCCTCTAAAATAGCCTGATATGGGCTAAACCCAACAAGAATACTACTTTCTCATCTGATCAAACTCAAAAAGCTGGGCTACACAAAGCTCCAAAACTAAGGTAGTACAAAAGATTTAATCTTTTCATTAGTTTATTAAGCCCTTCCTTTTTAATGTACTCAAATAAGATTACTCAAAACCTTCTTCACACATCTCAAGAAGTTCCATTTCTAAGTTTAGTAGTAAGACAAAATAGTGTAACATAATTCGCTAGCAAATTCGCTTTTTGATCTGCTTAAGGATAGCCCAATACCAAATATAATTTGCTTTTTAATTCATGATTCGCTAGGAGATTGGTGAATCATGTGACATCGAGATAAAGTCTCAAAGATTCCTTTCTATGGAAATGAAGTATCCGAGGCTTGCTCTGTGCTCTTTAAATTTGATATATAATGCAAACTGAAATAAGACTACTTTAAATATTATTCCTCTGTGACACTTATTTTGTATTGTACAAATAAATTTGAAGGCGACATAGTAAAAAGTAGTTGTCTAGTTATTGACAAAGCAATTGTTGGACTTTGGAAACTTAGAATTTACTCATAATCCTTAAGTTGATTGGTTGAGCATCCATTTCAAGTGACTAGGGAGTTAAAAGCACATAATCCTACGCCTATCCTATAGGACTATAGGAGCATACCCTACAAAATAGAGTCAAAGAGAGAAAGGAACATACCCTAGAACATGGCGCCCACCATGATGAACTGCTTGAGAAACATGACCCATTAGACCCACGCTCCCACCTCCATACACCAAATCAATCCTTCTCTCCACCTTCAACACACATCCACAGGAAGAACAACATTATTATTCATCAAACTCACCAAAATTCTTGGACACGTGTCAGAAACCCACATCATTAGACAAAAAAAATACTTCCTCAAATTTATTATAGTTACTAGTCTCCATATCACTTTTCATATAATTCAATGCCTAATTTCGTTTATTTTTACACGAATCACTTCTCGTTTACTATGTTTTATTCTTAATTTATAACTTAAAACATAGTCAAATGAAGTTTCATGTGATTCTTCTAAAGGTAAATTTTATTAACATCAATTTTTTTTCTTAACCAAACGCAATTGAAAATATTTAAGATGACATGTATACAGAATTAAATAAGACATTAGTATCTCCTAACCCAAATCGTATAGAGTATATTAGTTAAAAACTTAAAATAATGATGATTAGCAAAAGTATTAAATAAAGTTTTATTAAATTTCTATTATTATTATTATGATAAAAAAAAATTACTAAAACAATGGAATTAATTTATTTAAAATTTTGTTTTCTTCCTTCATTGTTGGAAATGGAAGTAATTGAAATCCCCATAACTGACCACCCCACGCCTTTATGGGTCATGATATCTACAAGCACGATTGTTTCCCTTGAAAGCACCAAAGCAGAAATTATTTTTAAAAAATTAATCTTTGTTTCCATCTTTTTATTATTTTTTTTAATTATTCTACTAATAAATTCTATTTCATGAATTTAACTTCTAAAATCAAATTCAAAAAATAGAATGTAAAGAAATGGGAAAAAGGGATCATATCATATTCATGCAAGAATTTAATCACAAAAAGAACAGATTTTGAAACAACCCAACAAAAATGAGTGATTATGTGGTGATTAAACATGAAAAGTTCACATTTTTAACTCATTTTCATCATCTATAGATAGAAATATCATCAAATTTTCACCCATTACCAATATAATCACTCTGATAACTAAAAATAATTACAGAGTAGATTTAAAGAAATCCAAACAAAATTGTCATTTTTCACTATAAGTGTGTGTAAATGTAGTAAATACAGAGCATAATTAAAGCAAAACCCATAAAAAATTCATTTTAAACAGCATTTTAAATTAGGGTTAAAATCAATATAGAAGTAGTAATTTTCTCAACAAATAAAATAAGGGTAAAAAGGAGCAATCTTTCTGGATTTCAATACTGTAAATTACGAAAATATTCTGCAATTGTGTAATAATAATTACTCCACAATTATAGTTATATAAAAATTGGATAATAAAAATTACCAGTTCATTGCCCAAATCAATAGCAGCTTCTTGGTAACTGGATTTCTTGCCTGAACTACTCCCACAAAACACACACACTCTCTCGAATTTTGATGGCTTAATTTCCATTATTATTATTATTATTATTATTATTATTATTATTATTATTATTATTATTATTATTATTATTATTATTATTATTATTATTATTATTATGAATGTTTTTTATGAAAATAATAACAATTTCTAAGAGATTTTGGAAAAAAAAGGTAATTGGAGATATAAGGAAATGGGAATAAGCAAAGGAGAATGGGTAATATCAAAATGTTTGCATATGCGAATATGCAAATAAGCAACTATGAGAAGTCCTATAAATATAAACCTACCGGCCCATCTGGGTAATGCCTTCATTATTTTATTTATTTTTATGTTCATATTATTAAACATAAAAAAGCAATTTATTTTTTTCCTAGGCATTTGGTCGGAAAATGATAAGAAAAAGGTATTTGTCATTATCATACAACTTAATTGCAATTTGCTGAGAATAAACTCACTTATAATTCATCTTTGAACAAATTCATCTAAAAGGGTTTTGTGTTGTGAATAATACGGGCATACGGCCTATTCGCAAT
Source organism: Amaranthus palmeri (assembly GCA_019776075.1). Classification (NCBI taxonomy): domain Eukaryota; kingdom Viridiplantae; phylum Streptophyta; class Magnoliopsida; order Caryophyllales; family Amaranthaceae; genus Amaranthus; species Amaranthus palmeri. The sequence continues at coordinate 1,431,566 of JAAKBH010000279.1, forward strand.
CAGCTAAGAATGAACCCTTAGCTACATGTTGGTAACTTATTAAACATTAGGTGAGTAACGAGTTTATTCTTAGCAAGAAACCCCTTAGGTCGATTTACTCAGAAATAAATAGGTCAAATTATTCTGAGCGGATTGCAAATAGATTGTATAATTAAAGAAAAATTTCCCTAAAAAAACAATAAAAAAATATTGAGAAATAATGAGAAATGTGTTAATGGGGGTTAAAAAATTATTTAAATATATGAAAGAAAATTGAAAACATAACATGAATCATGGCAAAAAAATAAACAAGTCAAATTTTATGAGACAAATTAAATAAGTAAGACAAATTCGAGTGATGGAGCCAATATTAATTAATATATTTCTTAATATTAATTAATATATTGATTTTGCACATTCATACTATGTTATGCTATGCTATGGCCTTTTGGGGTAATACTTTATCTACCGAACGTTTTCGTATGAAATGGTTTATTTCTATTAAAATAATATACCAAATGATGTTGAGTTTCACTTTCGTTTTTGGGACATTGGAAAGTTGATGTTTGGGAATTTGATATTGGTTGATGTGTTAAATTAATTATAGATGATATATTTGTTATTGCGCTTATATATAACAAGATTAGATATGTGTAATGGGCTGAATAAGGGTCAGACTAGGCCCAAAAAAATAATTGGTCAGATTGGGTCGATCTCAAACAAAAAAGAAAATGGGCTCAATTGGGTCGGACCCTCTCGACCCTCTCCAGCCTACCTTCAGTCCAGTTGTAATTTATACTTTAAAATTTTCATTGAAATAAGAATGTCATATTAAGTAAAATATGATTTATTTACTTATAAATAGTTTTTATTACATGAAAGATATAAGATAATTTACGAAAAAAGGTCACAAACAGAAATTATAAATAGTGTGAAAGCTCACAAAAATAAATAGATTTAGGTCTTAGTACATGTCTATAATAAACTAGCACAAAACCTTAATGACACGTTAAGCGCATCTTTAATGGATAATATAATAATGGAAAGAAAAAAAAATACATTTAAGGACAGTAGAACTTGTAAGCTTAAGGTGATAGATTCTATACATTATATTTACTTCCTCCGTTCTTATTTACTTGCAACATAGTTGACTGTAGAACTATTCATTAAGCAAATTGACTCTTATATTGTCGGTAATAGAAAAGTTAAAAACATAGTCATATGAGATCTTGTTTGAATCGTCTAGATTCAAAGTTAATTAATTTTGAGTTTTTATAATTTTTCGATATGTATGATTAGAGATATTAAAGATTGAATTCGTACATTGGGGAGTGTGAAAAAGCAAATGGTGCAACTAATATGGAATGGAGGAAGTATTATTTTCAAAAATTTATCAAATCCCAAAATTATTTTATTAAGATTTTGGTTTTATACTATAGTTAGTGCATAGATGCAAACTTGCATTATGATTATATTTATTTAGTTTTCACTTAGTTGAAACAAATTTGGAGAACATTTTAGTTATAAAAATTTTAATTAATTAATTAAAAAATTAATGTACAGTTGTAATACAGCCCAAATACAGAAGAGTTTAGAAACAATAAATAATCAATCCAAAAATAAAGGAATTATAGTGGAGAAATAATTAATTTAGTTAGGGTATTTTTATTTAATTATTAAATGTAGCTACTTGATTCTTATTTTTTGCCTAAAAATATTGAGTAGCTAAAAGATCAGATTATGTTATAAGTTGTATACATGACAAATCCAATATTTATTGGAGAATCTAAGCTTGAACATAGCTAAAGGACAAGAAATTGATCGTCTATAGGTTTAAGACGTGCTTATTGATAGTTTCTAGAATCCCTTATCTAATACTCCCTCCGTTCTATATTATTTGCATCAGATTAATTTTTGCAGTATTAAACTTGAAAAAAACATAGTTATGCATGATTTTTTTCATTCGTCTCGTAACATATTTTCATGATATCATATTTTTTATAATTTTTAGCTATGTATAATATATTCTGGACATAAATTACAATCCGACAAACGCATTAGATAGCGCAAAAATGTATTTGGTGCAAGTATTTTGAAACAAAAGAAGTAGTATATATTGTTGGGTAACAATGAATCATACTTGGATCAGATGTTGTATACTTGGACTTTGCTCTGAATATAATTCAGACGTTTTTGAACTTCAACTCGAATTTTATATACTTCAACTTGGTTCAACTCGACAAAATGACTTCCAAATGTCATATTCGTTTAACTTAATGGAAGCGCACAATAGTTATGTCTTTCGATTTAGTTACTATTTGCAAAACTTTTACTTAGAAAAAAAAATCCCTTAAATCCTCAAATTAATTTTCAGAGCATGACATATAATAAAAGAAGATAGAATATTCACTAACCCTCTAAATTTTATCAGATATTCACGATATTGTTTTCTAATAAAAGATAGGTCTAAAACCACTAATTCACAAAATATTAGTATCTTCAAATACTTGATACTTCCTATAGGCGGGTTTTGAAAATTTGATGTTGGATTAACCTTTCTTGAATTAGGATGTAAAATTTGAAGATGTATTTCATTCATGTTTCTTACTACATTTGATATTTGATTGAGTTCATTCCGTGACAAAAGCTAATGTAAGTTCAGTCTTATGCATATTTGTTTCTTTCATCATCATATGCAGTGTAACTCGTTCATAGACAGAACTATAACCAGGGTCTGGAGATGGGAGATAGACGGCAACTCATACCCATATAGGAGAGTGCGGTCAAAGAATCCATCGACTAAGCCCAATCAACCCAAAAATAGTTTCTTTAAATTTGCTATATTATACAAATTATAATTGAGAGTGTTTATTAAATAATGTAACAAATTTAAGGGACTAAAAAGAATAAACACTTGGTCTTGCTCGAGAATAAAAAGAATAAAAAAATAAAAAGAATAAGCATATAGTCCAATCAGCCGAAAAATAATTTTCCTTAATATGCGCTCAAAACATGTGAATTGGGCCTACCCAAATCGACGATTTCATAATGAAATCGTCTCGGCCAAGTTTTTGTAAAGAATAAATGAATCAAATTCAAGATGCTAAATATGTGCAGCAATGAGAGATGCAACGGGTTAAAGCGTGTAGGCTTGATAGAGATTAGACTATGGCCCGTTTCCGGGTACAGCCGTAGCCCAGTGTATCACATAGGCCCATTATTTAGCAAACTTGTTTCAACCGGTCTTGGCCGAGACCGTCTCAAGGTGAGACGGCCCAGCCCAAGACAACAACAGGCGGGAAAAATGGGGGAAGGTATGAATGCAATATATAAACTTCCTCTTTTAAAACATAAACTTCCAAATTTAAGAAAACTTCCTCCCACAGCCGGTTTTCCCAAATTAAGAAAACTTCCCTAATTAAACTACAACTAATCAATTTCTTATTAATTTCATCACAATCTCTGCAAATTTCTTCATTTTCATTCCAACAATGGCTACAATGGATGATCTAATGAATGAATTTGAAATTGAAATGAGATTACAAGAATCAAGAACACAAATTGAACAAATTGAAGGTCAATTTCTTGATTCGTTTTAAAGATGAACGATCTATATGTGAAAGTCATATTCTTAACAATTTTTCAGATTTTCTACATGATGAAGATGTTAATGGTGATTTTGAGTTGGATACGATGGAGATGTATGATGAATTCCTTATCAGTTTAGACCTTAACACATACTACTTTATACCTTAACACATACAGTTTAGACCTTAACACCATACAAATCAATAACACATACAGTGATATTGAATTCCTTATCAGTTTAGACCTTAACACATACAACTTTATACCTTAACACATACAGTTTAGACCTTAACACATACAAATCAATAACAAATACAGTGATATTGAATTCCTTATCAGTTTAGACCTTAACACATACAACTTTATACCTTAACACATACAGTTTAGACCTTAACACCATACAAATCAATAACACATACAGTGATATTGAATTCCTTATCAGTTTAGACCTTAACACATACAACTTTATACCTTAACACATACAGTTTAGACCTTAACACATACAAATCAATAACGCATACAGTGATATTGAATTCCTTATCAGTTTAGACCTTAACACATACAGTTTAAACCTTAACATAAGTAAAACATATACATACATTTCCAAATTTATCACTATCAATTAATATCATACATACATCAATTATACACTTATCTTATTTACATCTGGTTATACAAAGTAAACATGAAAGAAGAACGAAAATGCAGCAAGAAATAAAGATATATTACCAAAAAAAAAGGAACAAAACGTTATCAGTAATTTGAAGAAGAACGAAAATGCAGCTAGAAAGATGCAGGAAGAACGAAAATGGAGGAAGAAGAAGCAAATAGGAAATCGGAGGAAGAAGAAGGAAATGGAATCTCAAGAAGGAAGGTAACTGATTTGAAAGGTGGAGTAATGAATGGCAGTTTTCAAAAATCAGAAAAGGAAGTTAAAGGATTTCCAAAAAAAAAAAAGAAAAGTTGGAGGGAAACCCGTGCGCATGCAGGCCACGTGCCTGATTTTGGGCCGGCCCAATGGCCGTCTCATCTTGAGGCCGTCTCGGCCAAGTTTTTGCCAACTTGTTTTACTTGGCGGGCCGATCACACACTGACCGAGTTCATAAACCCAAATAGTTAAACGCAAATTTTGTGTGAGACAATTTCATAATGAGATATACATAAGTTAAATAGTCTAATCAAATAATTTATTAGCATGTAAATTTCTGGTTTTATATATTAGTGTAATTTTTAAAACATTTCAGCAAGTTTTGTATGACACTGTCTTAATGGACCCATACAAGCAACCCAAAGTATTTATATTCAAAAAAAATAAAACTATAATTAAATTGTTTTTTAAGAAATTTTTAATTTTATAAGATTGAGTCAGCCCATATGAAGCAGTCTCACAGTGAGACGGTCTTAATAAGAATTTGTCAAAAAATTTATTCATGAAAATATATTTTGAGAAATATATGCCATAAAACTTTTTATAACATAACATGAATTCTTTCTCAGTTAGTCTCCTGAGAGACCGTCTTTCTGATAGACGTCTCTTAGGCCCAATCCATTAAAACTTATTACCTACATTTCCTCTATATTTTCCCTAATGGGCCAACCCAGTTAGAGATAGTCTCTCAAAAAGACCGTCTCACACAAGAATTTGTGATTCTTTATTGAGATCGCCTTTTCATGAGACGGCCTCAATTTGGTCAGCCTAAATTTTTTAACAAAAAAACTATTACTTTTTTTTTGATGGGAAAAAACTATTACTTATATGAACTCATTTTATATTTTTAGGTAATAATAAATCTAAGTTCAATTTTGCACCATGCATGTGATACCAAAATGGACTAAAAAAAATAAAAATAAAAATAAAAATCACCCCCTAGTTTTTTTAGCCCTAGGCCCCTCTTAGATCAAACAAAATGTACACATCCATAAAAACAAAATCCACTCACCCACACAATTACAAACTCTTTTCACTATAATACATATATTCTTCATTTACATCCCATGAATCCTTTCAAAAATTCTCACAACCCAAAACAAAGCCCATAACAATGGCATCTTATTTCTTCTCTTTAATTTTTTTCCTTTTCTCCCTTATCATCTCTCCTTCATTTTCTACCACTATCACTCTTACCCTTTCACCACTTCCTAAACCAAAATCTTTCTCAAATCCATTGGAATTTACTTCTAACCTAATAAATTCTTCCATTAAAAGAGCTCTTCACCTTAAAAACCCCAAGAAAAATAACACTTCTTCTAGTAGTTTCCATGGTTCTACCAATGCTTCTCTTTATCCTCGTAGCTATGGCGGTTACTCCGTCTCGCTCGCCTTCGGTACGCCGCCACAGATTATCCCTCTCGTTTTCGACACCGGAAGTAGTCTTAATTGGGTTCCGTGCACTTCAAGGTACGCTTGCTTTAACTGCAAGTTATCTGGGGTTGACCCTTCTAATATAACTACCTTCAAACCCAAGTTATCTTCCTCTACCCGTATTGTAGGATGCAAGGACCCGAAATGTGGGTGGATTTTCGGGTCGGATGTTGAATCTCGATGTGGGCCAGAATGTGGGTCGAATTCGAACTGTACACGGGCGTGCCCGAATTATACACTTGAGTATGGGTTAGGATCCACTGCTGGGGTTTCTATATCCGAGACCCTTGATTTGCCGGGCACCCTGGTGAAAGACTTTCTCCTAGGGTGCTCGGTCTTATCAATTCGACAACCCGAGGGTATTGCTGGGTTCGGGCGAGCTCCTACATCTCTCCCGAACCAGCTAAAACTCAGCAAGTTTTCGTATTGTCTCTTATCTCATAAATTCGACGACAGTCCAAAAAATAGCAAGTTAATTTTAACAAGCATCGGAAAAAAGAACTTAAAAAGCGAGGTACAATACACCCCGCTTCTTAAGAACCCAACCTCAGCACCTTACAATGAGTATTACTATGTTAACTTGAGAAAAATTACAGTAGGTAAAAAAACCGTAAAATTACCTTATAAATATCTTACCCCCGATTCAAATGGAAACGGAGGTACAATTATCGATTCTGGGACAACAATCACTTTTATGGAGAGGTCATTGTTAAACCCGCTTGTAAAAGAGCTCGCGGCACAATACTCGAATTACAAGCGGGCCAAAGATATAGAGGCCCAATCGGGTTTCGGGCTTTGCCTTAATATTATAAATGTACAACCTTTACAAAATGTAACGTTCCCTGAATTGGTTTTACATTTCAAGGGTGGTGCAAAGATGGTAATGCCATTGGCTAATTATTTCACATTTGTGGGTGATTTGGGTGTAGTGTGCTTAACGATTGTTACAAATGATAGCCCGGCAGCACCAAGTGTCCCAATTGGGCCTGCAGTGATATTAGGTAATTATCTGCAGCAGAATTTCTATATTGAATATGATTTGGAGAATCAAAGGTTAGGTTTCAAGAAGGAGAAATGTGGATGAAATATTATGTAATTTAATTAGCGTACGTCAGTACGTGACTAGTGTTTATTTATTTTATTTCGAATTTTTTTTAATATTATGATATGAAATTTCATTGGAAATTAAGGCGCATGCAATTTGCTTTTAATTCTTATAGTAAGTTTAATTATATTATCGACTCTGTTAGGCTTTTATAAATGATCATATGCAATGCTTGAAAATAGACTTTTTTAAGAAACCAAATAAAATTAAATCTATAATCTTTATGGCCCTTGTTGTTAATGGTATAAGCGATGGTAATAAGAATGATTTATAGCGTAAAATTTGATCAACAAAAAAGTTTTTTTAAAATAAATTTTCATTACCATGCGTAATACCACCACATCTCCTAATGATAATGCATTGTAATTAATTAGAGGAAAATAAGATGATTGAAGTTGGACAAATACGGACATCAAGGACCAAGATATTTTTCAACTAAAATTATACTAGTTTTTCATTCACACTACCACTTACCAAACGGGCGTTAGCTCTTTAAAAACAATTAAGAGCCTAGCTAGCTTCTCATTGTAATTTGAGCTATGCCAAAAGACAAATTAGTGTCATTGCTTCACCTTCCTCCTTCTCGTGACAGGACGAATAATTCCAAAAAATTTTGTCACATTTAATTCCAAGTCTATGCTAAAACATTGCAAAGTTTTGTACATACATTTTCCACCAAGTGACATGACTCGAACCATTTTTTAATGGTTGTTTCAATGAAACCCATATATTCTTATATATATGCTCATAAGAATATAAGATAGATAGAAATCAGCACAACCTTGGCTATTCTATATATACAAAGTTGGCTAACTTTATTTTTACTTTTTGCTATAGTAATCTATTTTGACATTATAATCACGATATAACTATCTTAAATAGCAATTTATTGGTTAACCTTGACTTATATGAGACCGTTTCTCCATGAAACAGACCTATGTATTATTTATTTAATTGATTGCTTTAAAATTATAAGTGATTATTTTAACACACTAAATATACACGGGTATGTCAATTCAATAGTGCGTGGTTTCATTTAAAATTTTGCGTCTATTGGCTTAAAAATTTTCCCTACAAACGAAAGAGGGAAGAGTAATCAATTTCTGTGTAGATCGTGAGAATTAAACGCCAATAAAGAAAACTTTCAATTATCGAATCCATCCATTTTTCTCGACTTAAAATTCTACTTCAAATTAGAAAATATCAACCATAAACATTTAATTTTTGTATTATAAATTTTAAGCATCCTAGATAATATCTAAAGTGGAGAAAATAAATTCACCAATAAATTATCACAAAATGACAAACCAAGAATGACACCACAATAGATATTTTTTTGGATCGTTCAATTAATGGCATTGTCGTTTTATTTTTGTGAATTGAACCATTCGTTATTTCATATATTGACAAGGTATGACATTTCTTTTAGGAACTAGATTGACTTCACGTTTACTTCCCAATATATTTTTCCAAGTTTTTCTGTTTTATCGATTTGTCGGTAAAATGAAATTTCTCATATCACAAAAAATTCTAAAACATTTATATAACTTTTAGTTCCATTTCTAACATAAAAAAAGACATTTTAATAATATAATCAAATGATCGATGAATAACAAAATAAAGCATATAGATCACACAAAAGAATCATTTCTCATTTCCTAAAAATTTTCAAAACAAATTTAGAACATAAAAAATTTTGATCATCTCGGAGACTATGCAACACTCTTTTGAGGCCTCCTTTATTTACATAACTTGCAAAGAAACAATCAAATACCCAAAAAGCCCAAAACCACTTCTTTTGTTATACACATTTGTGCTTCTTCAAACCTAATCTTTGATTCTCTAAATCATATTCAATGTAAAAATTTTGCTGTTGATAATTACCTAATATTATTGCTGGCCCAATAGGCCCACTACTGGGTACTGCCGGGCCAGAATCAGAAACAATAGTTAAGCACCACACACCCAAATCACTCATAAATGAAAAATAGTTAGCTAATGGCATTAACATCTTAGCCTTACCCTTGAAGTGAAAAACCAGCTTAGGGAACGAAACATTTCGTACATCATGAACATTATAACAGAGGCCAAAACCCGATTGGGCCTCGGCATCGTTGGCCCGCTTATAATGGGTTGTTTGTGCTTCCAGCTCTTTTACAAGTGGGTCGAATAGTGATCTGTCCATAAATGTAAGTGATGTGCCCGAGTCAATTATTGTACCTCCGTCCCCATTTACATCAGGGGTAAGAATTTTATACGGTAACTTTATGAGCTTTTTACCAACGGTAATTTTTGTTAGAGTAATGTAATAATATTCATTATAAGGAGATGTTGTAGGGTTTTTTTGCAGCGGGGTGTACTCCACCTCGCTTTTAGGCTCCTCGCGTGTGGTGGATATTTTTTCTCCACCTCTTGCGAGGATTAACTTACTACTTCTTGGACCGTCGTCAAATTTATGAGGTACAAGACAGTATGAAAATTTCCCGAGCTTAAGTTGGTTAGGAAGCGATGCAGGCGCCCGCCCAAACCCAGCAATTCCCTCGGGTTGTCGAATCGATAAAATGGAGCATCCAACAAAAAAGTCTTTGACAGCGGTACCAGGCAAGTCAAGAGTCTCGGATAAAGCGAGCCCAGCAGTGGATCCAAGCCCGTATTGAAGGACGTAGGTTGGGCACGCCCGTTTGCAGTTGGACCCGCATCCAGACCCGCATCGGGATTCAACATCAGGCCCAAAAAGCCAGGCACATTTGGGGTTCTTGCATCCTATAATACGGGTGGATGAAGATAACTTTGGCATGAAGGTAGTAATGTTGGAAGGATCAATATTAGAGAATGTACAGTTGGAACAAGTGTACCGGGAAGTGCAGGGGACCCAATTGAGGCTGCTACCTGCACGGAGGAATTCAAGATTTCAAATTTAAGTTTTAATAATTTTGATTAAATAAAAAGTCCAATACTCATCTGTCCCCTTTGAATTGCATCAAAGAGAAAATATGTAAATTTTAAAAAAGTGGTAATAAATAAAAAGAGAGAATTAATTGTGTGGTTGAAATTAAAAGTGAGTTGAAACGTATGGATGAGATTAAAAGAATGTGGTGGGTCATTGTCCAAAAATAGAAATGATGCAAATTAAGTAGAACGTATACCAGAATGGAAAATGATGCAAATTCAATGGGACGGAGGGAGTACTTCAGTTCAATAAGAATTATGATAGAGTATGATAATAGAATATTAAATACTTCTTTCGTTCTAACTTCTAATTTACTTGCAATATTTTAAAAATAGCACTGTTTATTCATCATTCTTTATTTTATATTAATTTTTAATCTATCTTATAAGCTAAAATATAATCAAATAAGATCTTGTTTGATTTATCTCGATATAAAACTTATCAATATCAATTTTTATAATTTTTTATTATAATAACTAGAGATATTAAAGATTAAAAATAGTGTATTCGAGTGCGTGAACAGTCAAATATTTGAGTATATACTGTATAGCTAGTATATACAGATTTGATTATTGGGATTTGTGTTGATAGACGTAAAATTACAAGGGATTTTCGGTGCATTTATCTCGATGGGGAAGATATAGTTATGCATTTGTTGAACAGCAGATGGATATAAACTTGAAAAGTCTTTCCTCTTATAGATATCTGGTGGATAATTGGATATGAAGTTTCAATCTATACCCACCCGTCCTGCCCCATATACACAATTACTACTTAATATCAACTTCGTAGATTTTATTAAAAATTATTGACAAAAATTAAGCGTATTAATTATTTCAATTTTATTCCTTTGTATAGTGTAAATAAAATCAATTATACATTCAAATTACCCATTTTGTCATCTCTAAATTTGAACACCAGTCCTAATTTTTTTTAACAAAAAAAAATTTAACCACAGAACTAATTGTATATTATTTAATCCATCATTATGCAAATATTATAAATCATCAGACATTATTATATAAAAAAGACATGGAAAATTCCAAATGGCACAATTTAAGAGTTTTTCAAAACAACACTCATTTATTGGCCACATGTCATTTTATCTTGACTAATATTTCTACCATTAAGTATTTTTGACTAGCAATTATTTATGGTTAAATTGAGTATCACATCACATTATTATATAAAAGGCTTGGAAAATTACGAACAATTTAAGAGTTTTTCAAAACAACACTCATTTATTGGCCAAATAAATAACATGTCATTTTATCTTGACCAATATTTCTATCAGTAAATATCTTTGACTAACAATTATTGATAGTTAAGATGAGTAAATTAGACCACATAATATACTCCATAATACTCCCTCCATCCCAAAATTATTGTCGACTTTTCCATTTTGGGTAATCTCACTTTAATTGTTCACTTTCCTTTTTTGGCAAAATTTTTTACCTAAATACCCCCAACTACCCCAACTTATACTCCCTCCTAGACCTGGGAAAACGGTCGGTCGGTCGGGTTACGGGTCGGGTCACTTTCGGTCGGGTCATTTTCGGGTCGGGTCATTCTCGGATCGGGTCATTTTCGGATCGGGTCACTCTCGGTTCCGGGTTGGTCGGGTTGACCCAACGGGTTATGACTTATGAAATTTAAAAAAATGATTTTCTCATATTTTATTATTTATGAAGCTTTTTTAATAAAAAAACTATTTCTCATCCCTATGACATTAATCCACATATCAATTAACACGGTATTAAAGCCTTATATGTGATTGAATTCAAGTTATAAGAAATCAGTAATAACGACGCTCATTGTCTAAACTTTAAATCTCTATGTATAGTGCAAAACGTCCTTTGACTGATTTAACAAGATGTATCGATTTGCAAAACTCATTTGACTAATTTAAATGTGCAAAACGTTCTTATAAATTATATCGATTTGCTTACTGAAATGTAGAAGAACAAAAAACTCATTTGACTGATTTAACAAGATATATGTATTCAATTAAGATGATTATAAACGTCCTTTTTTTAAACAAAAATAATTACGATGGATAAAAAGATGTTAATTGCGTATTTTTTAAGATTATTAATGAGTTTTAAGGTTAAAATGATATAGTCAATATGTTTAGATAAGTTGAAAACAAAAATTTTATTTGAAATGAATTCTAACATTGAGATTACTCTAAAAATTGACATTAGACCTGTCAAAACGGGCCGGTCGGATCGGTTGCCGGTCGCGTCATTTTCGGTCGGGTAATTATCGGGTCGGTCATGTTTCGGGTTAAGTCTCTTTCGGATCGGTCGGGGTCGGGTTTTTACGGGTCGGGTCTCGGGTCCATTTTCGGGTCGGATCAAATTTTCCCAGGTCTACTCCCTCCTATTCACCAAGATTGTCCCATTTGACTTTTCACACATGCCGATGCAACATTTTAACCCTTAATATCTCCAATTATTGTTAATTAAAAATTATAAAAATTTGATATTAATAATCGTTGTATTGAGACGAATCAAACAAGATCCCACATGACTATGTTTTAACTTATAGATTAAGAGTAAAATACAAATTAAGAGTGATGAATGAATAGTGCCAAAAGTCAAATGGGACAATCTTAGTGAATAGGAGGTAGTATTATTTAATAATAACCCACCTACCACCTTTTCAATTATTATATTCCTTAAAATACTCCACTATCACCTTTTTCAATTATTATAATCACTAAAAATATCTCATTACTATTTTTCTTATTTTGCGTACCCACAACAAAGTGGATAATAATTTAGGGACGGAGGCGAGTATATTGTTGACAATTTAACTAATCATAAAGTTAATTTATACATATAACCGTGCAATATTTTTGACTTTATTTTTTGAATATCATGTTTATAGACATTAATGCTAAAAAAAAACGTACAATGTACGAGTTTTTACACGAGTAACTATAAATTAGTAAAAAGGGGAGAATTAAAACAATGCGGTAGGGCAAGGGTTTGGACTACCTCCTCTGCCCCTGATTACCTGTGTCGAAGACGAGAGGGATTTTTTGCGGCGGTGTACCGAAGGCGAGCGAGACGGTGTAACCTCCATAGCTACGAGCATAGAGAGAAGTATGGGTAGTACCATGGAAACCAGCAGAAGAAGTCCTTTTTTTGTTAGGGTTTTTACTCTTAAGGTGATGTGCTCTATTAATGGAGGATTTCAAAACGTTTGAAGCAAATTCCCATGAATTTGATGAAGATTTTGATTTAGGAAGTGGTGAGAGAGTGAGTGTAATTATGGTTGAAGATGAAGGACAGATTATTAGGAAGGAAATGCAGAGCATTAAAAACAGAATAGTAGTCATGGTTTAATTCTGCAATTTGTTGTGTTTGTGATTTGTGAATTGTGACTTTGTGAGGGAAGGGTGTCAAGAAATGTAAGTATATGTTGTTGTGTTATTATAATAGTAAATTGTTTGTCAATAATTTTTGTATTTGTATTGGAGTGGGGAAATGGGTTTTGATTTGAAGTGTACGTTTGCTATGGTTTGCATTATTGGGAGACTAATGGCTTTTAGATTCAATCAAACCTTATTTTCGGTGGAACATGATTGCATAAGGCCTTAGAGTTAATCCAATATTATTCATATTTACTCCCTCTTTCTCTCTGAATTAACACCGTTTGACTCAAAAAGCTCTTATATTTTTTTGACAAAAGGTTCTATTTCAGAAGGATAGACTATAGAGGGAGTATAATCTAGTATTTTTTTTTTGTAAATAGTGACTTTTATAATTAAGTGTTTTGGCTCGATTGTAAACTTAGATTTTTTTATCTTGTTGAAATCGAGAGTGTAACAAATATACTTCTATTGTCCTTGTTATTTTGAATATGCTTCTTATTGAACATGATAATTAGTTATTTTATTTGATTGGATAGAAAACAATTAAACTAAAATGGGAAATGGAATTAGAGTTATTGAAGGAGAAATAGTTTTTCATCAATTTTGAAGGAAATTGTTTACATCATCGTCATACCCTGTGTTTCCGCACATAGATATTCTATGGTCAGGATCCGAGAAAGGAAGGTCGACGACGTCTCATACCCAGAAGGAGAGGGCGGTCATAAGAATCCTTCGGCTCTATAGTAGTCTTCAAGGAAATTGTTTGCAAATCAAGACAAAAAAACTCAAGAGTTTTATTAATTATCTAACTTAAAGTCTTTTGTCATAGCATACAATAATTTTAAGAAGAATAATACTACTAATTAAATGTAATTATGATAGACATAGATTTAGTTGGTGAATCAGACAAGAAATTACTCTAAAATTGTAAATTTAATCAATTATCTTTTTTTTTTTGAAATGAATTTAATCAATTATCTTACTAAGCCACATAAAACTATAAATGAAACAAATACTTTTTGTATTGGATTTTTATGCATATATATATATATATGGATAATTAAGATTAAACTTAATATGATGGTGAATTTAATTGATCAATGATCATCATATAAAATTCATTTTTACTACTCCGTCCCTTTTGAATTGCATCAAAAAGGAAATTGTGTAATTTTAAGAAAATAGTAGTAAATGAGAAGAGATAATGAATTGTGTGAATGAAATTAAAACAAATTTAAAATGTATGGATAAGATTAAAAGAAAATGATAGACTAATTATCCAAAATGAAAAATGATACAAATTAAGTGAAACGGATCAAAATAAAAAATGATGCAAATTTAACGGAACGGGAGGAGTATGTCAAATTGGACGCTTTCTAAGACGAATGTAGTAAAGAGTAATTCACATGTTATAGGTATATGGCTGTTAACCTATGGTACGTTTGGCCCCGACTACTATGAATATGATTAGATTGCATCTTTTTTCAATTTTCAGTTGATAATAGCTGTAATGACCGTTATTGTTAGTGGAATAATAATAATCGTGGGTGAAAATTTTATAGCTTTAAAAAATCTAAATCATATTCTTATCAAATGATATAAGAAGGTTATGATTAATGAGATTTTTGGCTTAAAATAGACCTATAAATAAAAATTAAAAATCTTTAGATAGTCGAATACATTATAGGTGAGACGAATTGTATAAAAAAATAATAAATAATAATATAAATAATAAATATAAAGCCTAAAATAATTATAATTGTGACAAAGATAACTACATGTAAAATGAGGAGATCTTAGTAAATAACGGTGATTTGTGAAGTTAACAAATCACCCTTATGTGTTAGATTTTGATAGGGGAAAGCGAAAGTTTTGTGATTTTAATTTACTTTTTTGATTTTGTCTATTTTATTATAATCATTTTTATATTTTTATGATGATTTACAAAATCACAGTTATTGATTAGAAATTATTAATTTAGCATTATTATGAATATAACGTGTACAACATGTTTTATTCTTGATAAAAAAAGAGTTGTAATTTCGATAACCAATGAAATTGTGACAAGTTTTGTAGGTGTAGAAGTAATGAAAATATGAGGCCATGTGAGTGGGGGAGAACAACTTTAGTCTTTTGTAGGAGTTCATTGTGGTTTTCAACTTTTGTGTGTGCAAGGTTTGGAAATTGCACTGTTTTGTTTTGGACGCTTTACTATGTTCTTATTATATCTCTAGATCGTAAACCTCCCTTATTTATTTAAGGGTGGATTTAAATTTTATATTAGTGATAAAAAGTCGAAGTTGAAATTAAGATTAGAGTCAATGATGCTTGAATGTACAAAAGTGTTATAGTCATATTCAAGGAATACGAAAACACACTTGTTTTAAAATTTTTTTAGCTTCTTTTATATTTCTATAATTCTACATAATAACTCGATTATTTCTCAATCCCCCTTGTTGCTTTTATTTGTCACTCATTTGGAATCACCAACATCACCATAAGAATCACAAGACGTGGGATACTCGGTCCTATTAAGACTTAAATGTAGCTGCAAAGTTGTAATTACAAGTTCAAATGAACGTGCAACTGTATCGTGAAATATAGTTGGATGTACGATACTCAGACCACTTGCTTTAGATCCCTCAATAGATTATGTAGCGCCAAAATCGGCAGACAGACCCAAACTTACATATGTCACAATTTATTTCATGACATTGAAGAAACTTATTGTTGAAAGAGAAACAAATTCCATTTTGTGGGAGGAGTATATGGAGGCTTAGTCAGGGAAGCAATGCAATAAAAGGATGGAAGGGTGATAGTAATATTTCAAGAAAAACTATGATTAGCTTAGCTTTTAATTTTCATGTGGGGCGTGACCAATATTTAGCCTCACAATTTATATACAAATTGCAACAATTCTATAATGAATTGGCATTATTGAGTATTCCTAATAGAAAAGTACAAAGGCAACAAGGTGGAAGGGTGTCAGACTGATCTGAAAATGGCCCAGTCTTCTCAACATCTTTGGTCACGGATTCAACAAAGCTTACTAGTGTTTCCTTATGCTTTATTAGACGATGTTTTTATTTTATTTTTTTTATATTTTACGTGATAATTATGAGATTTTGAGTTTTTCACGTGGCAATTAAATTTTTTATGAAATTCACATGATAACCTTGAGGTTTACCAAATTATTTCACGGTAACCTTTTTGCACATACTTCCCCCGTTCCATAATACTTGCTACATTTTACTTTTTTACGCAATCCAATGCCCAATTTTGATCATAGATATCTTAAACTACAATAAGTTAAAAATTATAAAAATTAAATATTATAAACGTATGCAATTAGACAATTCAAACAAGATTCCACTTGACTATATTTCTTCTTACATATTAGTCGTTATATACAAAATAAACTCGAACAATGAATATTGAATAGTACTCATAAGTCAAATGTAGCGAGTATTTTAGAACGGAAGAAGTATAACATTAGCAAAACGTTAGCAAACAGTTATTTTGAAGTTGTAAGGTTGCTGTACGTGTATTTTATGCACTCACAATTTCAAATGCTATTTCAACATTTTTTTCAAAATATAAACCTTAACTCTAGCATATTTGGATTTGAGGGGTTTAGATGAAAGATGGTAGAGTTGTGATTCATATTTGAGGAAAAAAGTTCAGACTGATGACTATTAAAATGGTAAGTACCTTACATTACATAGGCAAGAGTTGTGATTTAAGATGGTAGAGTTGGGATTTATGTTTTGGAAAAAAAAAATGATTTTGGATGACATTTTTATAACTATTTTTTTATGTATTTTTTGCAAGATTACTTATTGTATAGGTAAGAGGCCTTAAGCATTCATAGCAAACAACCTTTATAGTTGGGATTATTTATAGTTAATCAAAAGTTGAATTTATTGTAGGAAAATCAGTAAGAAATTGAATTATTCTGTGCAATTTTTCCATTAAGTCTTCGTAAGTTTTTCTACTAAAGTTGCATTTAATTAGATTCCCACAAAGAAGTTTTTACTGATAAAAAAACTTTTATTTTTTTTGAAGATATAAAAAATCTTTTATTCATACAAAAAAAAATTTTAATAACACTTATAATCCCTGCACATGTTCCCGCAACTTTATTTAAATACTACTCCCTTTGAATCATTTTAGATGTCTCATTTGAGATTTCACGGATTTTAAGGGTTGGATGGAGTCCATTAAAAAGGTGGTAGTTGGGTATTTTAATTGATTAAATTAATTGTAAAGGTGATAGTGGGTTATTGGAAATTGGAAAAGTGAGGGTTGTATTTAGGTAAAAAAAAAAAGATAGACAAAAAAGAAAATGGGACAATTGATATGATTTTGCCAAATAAAGAAATGAGACATCTAAAATGATTTGAAGGGAGTAGTATAAAACCCTTGTATCGCACAGAGTTTTGTAGAATGAATTTTTTTATTTGAAATATAACTTCTAAATTATTGTGCAATTGCATATTTGAAATGTAACTTTTAATATTTTTATTTAGTATAAAAGGAAAATTTTGTGATCCTATGTTGTTTTTATTATATGAAATGAATTGTTTTTTAACTCTTTTATATGTGATGTACAATATTTTCTTACATCTATTGAATTTGTCTGTAAATACAGTATTAAAGGAAAATATAAAGTAATATTTTCTTACTAAAATATTTTTGGAAGGTTTATTATTTTTCCATCCTCGTATTTTAATGTTTAATGTTATAACTATTGTATTAATTAATTGTTTATTGACTGTTTTTATTTGTGATGTACAATATTTTATTACAACTATTATAATTTGTCTATAAATGCAAGGAAAATATATAGTAATATTTTCTTACTAAAACATTTTTAGAAGGTTTATTATTTTTTCATCCTAGTATTTTAATATTCACAAATTGTTGTGAGAAACGATCTTTCCAAAAGACGGATCAAATAGATGGGCTAAATAGCCCAGTTAATATAAATTAAAGAGAAAATAAGAATGTAGGCTTCTTATTTTAAGAGCAGCTGTTTAATATTTGATGTTATAACTATTGTATTAATGTAAAATAATTTCTGAAAGCTATGTAATTTTTAAAATTAATGTATTTTTTAAAATAAATTACTTACTAACTATTGAAAGAGCAATAATCGAATTCTACAGCAATTGACAGATGGCTGTAAGACTACCATTTATTATTTAGCCGCAAAATTTTAGAATTGTATGATGATTGATATATTTCTATCCATAGATGCAAATAAAATCGAGTTGAAATTTCTTTGCCGGGAACAGCGTACTCAGTACTCACAAACCGAAAGTAACGCCATTTCACTATTGAATCTCAACTCTCTTTTTCTTTTCTTCTCAAATATCCGCGTCAATCACCACTCACTTCATCCAGCATTTCCCTGATTATGGCAGTCCTTTTATCGCTTCTCTCTTATCATTTCCAGTAAGTTTTTCTAAATTTCCATGATTTTTCTCTCGTCAATTCATTTTTTCCGACGTAACTATTGTTTTTAAATTCTTGTATTGAAACGGACGAAAAATTTGTTATGTGTTTTAGTCTAGAGGTGAACGACTATTATGATTGTAGAAATTGTTTGATAATTAGGGTTTCTTTAAATCGTTTACGCGATAAATGTATTTATAACTTATAAGTTTGGTTTGCATAATAAGTTGAAAAGAATAGGGTTTCTTGTGGATAATTTGCAATGTGGTTGAAATTTTTGAGGATGACTACAGATATGTATAATCAAACTGATTTTCCTATGCTAACTCATGATTCGCGATTACTTAATGTGCTTGATGAAATAGTTGTTCTATCTACTACTATTTAGCAATTTATCTAGTCGAAAACTCGCAATGATTGGCTCATATTTTGTAAAAGAAAGCAAAGTTGCATAACAATGAACAAAAAATTAGAAACTATGGCATTTATTCTACAGGAAGGGTGTAACATTTATACTGATATATTTCTAGAAACCAAGGTAGAAGTCCACTTCAGAAAAGTGAAAAATTAAATTTCAAAGAGTGGGAGCGCTGTTATTCCCGGGTATCAACTATATTCTTTATCATATTGAAATATTCCCGGGTAATATTCACACAAAGATCAATATTTAGGAACTATTTAGGTTGTATTTTCCATTGCTAGTTTGAGGGAGGAAAAGTCTGTAAATCATTTCCTCTTAGTTTGGTATGAGTTTGGTCCTGCCTTTTTATGTGAAAGATGCTCTTGTCTTAAGCAACTGAAACTAGATTAGGTTGCTGCTATGGAAAAAGGTTACATGGGCAATTTGGTGTAATGCATGTAGAGGTGTTCAATGGGCCGGGTCGGGGCGGGTCATGTCAAATGATAAACGGGCCGGGGCGGGTCAAGCCTATTTAAATTCGACCCACTTTGACCCTTTTTTAAAAAGTTCATAGAATAGCTTTTTTTATTATACTTTATGGCCCGTTGGGTCGATCCTTTTATGTATATAATAATATCATTTAAAAAATTAAAAAAAAAGTGGTAAATTTTTTCCGAAATCAATACTTATAAGTATCCGACCCAGCCCGGCCTGACCCTTTACACCTAGGCCCGTTAATGACCCGCCCCATTATTCATGTAATTAATCAACATGTTCTATAGGATCTAGCTTCAGCTCTTTATGATTTTTAGTTCTAATTCTTGAGCCTATAGCTAGACTCATTCAACGGACAACGGTGACTGGAGTAAAATTTTAGTCTGATTATAACACGAATTTTTTTGATTTTGTTATTAAATTGCACTATAATACCTTGAGGCATGATCCTTGGTTTCCCTTTCCCTCCTTTTTTTGTACATAGATGACATCCTCTTGATATAACAATATCGTGCTTGATTCTTTTGCTATTACTTGACTCATACGATTGACCATTTACAGAATAAGTTGTGGCAGATGTCCTTTATTCATTGCCCATTTTCCCCTTTTCATTCCAGATCTTTGTCTTCCATCTTCAGTTGAAGGTATATGTGACAAATGGGTGCATTTCAAATTATCCTTTAGTGAAATCAAGAACTATATCCTTATCTACACTAGAAAATGTCAATGAGGTTTTTGAGTATACTTTATATAAACCAATTTTTTAGTATACAAAGGAGAGGAGATAAAAAAGGCATATAAGGATAGATGTAAATAGATGAAATTGGGGAAGGTGAGGGTTGCAAGTATCGGTTTGTGTATAGAATTTGTTACAAATATAGGGTAGGCTTAATAAGCATTTTTACTGGGTCTAATTAGCTAGTCTTGATAACAACGTACCTGTTGCTTGGAAAAGTGTCCTAGTGCAACTATGAACTAATTTGCTATCTCTTTTATGAGAATGAATTTTCATATTCATGTTGCTTCCATATTAGTTATCTTTTCATTCCTTTTGAATTCAGTCAATAAGGAAATGTTCTATTTAAAGTTGGCTCCAGTGAAATCAGCTGTTATCCCATCTCTTCATATCTGAATTCAGGTGTTTATTTTTCCTAATAATTCCATTTGAGAGTTCTTAGCAAGGGTGGATCAGCTTTACTTTGGAACATAATTCGAATGAGTTTTCTTGATTGGGAATTTGGGGGGAGCCCTATACTTTGGTATTGAGATTTTCAATTCCCGTTCTGAGGATGTGGAATACTCAGGCAGCTTATATATTTGCTTCTGCAAACACCTTACACAAACCACATCAGAATTTCTTCTTGATCTCAAGTTTGAAAGGAATAATGAGACCTATCTGGATTCTGGACAGCAACGTTGAATAAATGTGTTCCATGGACAACGTTAAATTTAAGGTGTGGTTCTCTAAAGCCATCTGTCTGATTTATTATAGGGAAGTAGATTTATTTGATCAAAGTGGAGAACTTTTTGGTGTTGTGGGGATCCCTTTCCTGATCTATCTGTCAACTGCTTCAATGCTCGTAGGTTTCATGCGGTTATATTCTGCCAAGGACGGACAATAATACTCTTCAAATGCGTAGATTCACATGGTCCCTGTGGATGATCTCTATTCATCTTCAAATCAGTTTTGGAATGGAATTACCTGTGGAATGCTCCTTTTAGATGGAACCGTATCTCTGACATTAGACTTTTGTATGATCTGAAATTATGCTGTGTCATTGGAACTATGATACAAAAAGTTTCAGATCAGGAAACATATGGTCTGAGGAGAACAAGCTCCGAGAAACCGGGCTGTACTGCTGTGCTGATAAATGAAGAACACACACTCGACAGTAGACACAATTGTGTGGAAGAAATGACATGATCATATGAGAACAGTTATGATTTAAGGTAAATCAACCTAAATTTCAGACATTGAATTGCAGTAAAGTTCATTGAATTGCTTCGTGATCGATTTTATTCATAAGTGCTGCTGGAATATGGAGTGCACTTTAATGCTGCTGTTGCTGTTAAGTTTATCATATTTGGCAATTGGCACGAAAGGAATTGAACTGTGTGAGAAGCTAAAATTCAGAACCCGAACATGGAAGAAGCCAAAGGGATGATTAACATGATCAAGATAATAGTTCTAATCAAGATAATAGTTCTAATCAAGATTACCTCCTAAGGAATGCTTCTTGATTCTTTTGATTTAAATGTTATGTTCTTGTCAATTTCTTGTATGATTATCCAATATCTCTATATTAAAGGAGGCTCTATATAGAAGGTATATCCCATTTAAGGGTGATATTGTCTCTATATGACCCTAACAAAGGGAGAATATTCTTCATAAAAAGGGGGAATGGTGGATCAACAACTTGAGTCAACTTGATAATGAACATGCATATTGATGTACATTTGAAATCTAAATGTACTTTTATTTGGAGATTTTTTGAAATTATTATGTTGATCTATTGCTCTAAATTGTATTCTAGTTCTATCATCAAATAAGTAAATAACTAAAAATAATGAGTAGTTCAAAAAAAAATAAAAAAAATAATGAGTAGTGACTTAAGCTCAAGAAATGTGTTGATTGTTATTGTAAATACAACATTCTCAATGAGAATAAACATGGGCATTGGACACGGGCTGAATTGACAAGCAAGTTTCATGTGCATGATGTGCTTATAAATCTACATTGTTAAATTAATAACCTTACCTAATTTTTTAATCAACTTGACGAAAGTTTTAATATACCTAGAGAGGTTTAAAACAGACCCGATGATCCGATATTCACACGACTTTGTAACCGAATCCGATTTTACCCCACTTAAAAGTATATTTACATTATATAATAAATAATTTGGGACACAAGACTCGATTTTGAATTAACTCAAAACACCTAATTTGAAATCAACACAATGATCCAAATGAATATCCAATTTATTTATTAAAATATCAAAAAATTATAATTCACCTTGAAAAAAGTTAAAATTATTAACTTTAATTTTGTCAATTTAGTGAGAAAAATTTGTTACTAAAAATCAGTTCTTTTTTCATTCAACTTTTACTCCATTCGAATCATTTTAGATGTCCCATTTTCTTATTTGGTAAATTTATATCAATTGTCTCATTTTCTTTTTTGTCTATTTTTTTTACCTAAATACCTCCAATTTTACTACTCTCAATACCCAATTACTACATTTACAATTAATTTAATCAATTAAAATACCCAATTACAATATTTTAATTTAATGAACCCCATACCACTCTTAATAAACGTAAAAACCCAAATGAGACATTTAAAATGATTCGGATTGAGTTTTTTTTACAAGACAATCGAGTATCGAGACCAAGTCACCAAACTGGTAAACACCGGAATTTCTAGGAAGCCCTCAGCCAAGATTGAACTCCCCGTCAATTGTTTCACAAATTGCACGACCACCGTCTCTGCCAACTATTCTTCACTTTTTCTTCTTCCATTATCAAAAAATGAAGCTTTCTTTCTCTCGTTCGTCAAAGCAATCATCTTCAAAACCAAACACCAAACCAAAACCTTCAGAAGATTTAACCGATTCCTCAGAAAAAACCTTTCTCACCGAATTCGATCCTTCCAAAACCCTAACTTCAAATCCTACACCCAAAAAGCTTGTGATTCCTCCAAAGGAAAACGAATGGCGTCCAACAAAGAAGATGAAGAATCTCGATCTCCCCCCTATTCATTCCGATGGGAAGCCCCTCGAATTCGAGATGGAATCGTCCGATATTGCAGTACCCGAACCCGGATCCGATATTTCATATGGGCTTAATGTCCGCCAACAACAAAGAGGTAGTAATGTTAATGGTAACGATGATTTTAATACTCGTAATTCAGTTGATTCTATTTTGCTAAAGAAATTAAAGAATGATTTAGAAAAGTTGAATGATGACGAGGGTTTTGATAACTATGATGAAGTTCCTGTTGAGGGTTTTGGGGAAGCTTTGTTAGCTGGGTATGGGTGGAAACAAGGTATGGGAATTGGGAGGAATGCTAAGGAGGATGTTAAGGTGATTGAATACAAGCGACGAACTGCCAAAGAGGGATTAGGGTTTACTGATAAAGAGGTTCCTGTAAAATTGAGTACCGAAAATGGGATTAAGAAGAGTGATGAAAAGAAGAGTAAAGGTGGGAGCTTGAGTTTTGGGGTTGGGAAGGAGGTTAGGGTTATTCATGGTCGAGAACTTGGGTCGAAAGGTAGAGTTATTGAGGTTTTACCCGGTGGCGAATCACTTATTTTGAGGCTTTCACGTAGTGAAGAGGAAGTGAATGTTCGTGCAAATGAAGTGGCGGAGTTGGGTTCATTAGAGGAGGAGATATGTTTGAAGAAATTGAAGGAATTGAAGATTCAACATTCTAAGGAAGATAGTAAAGAAAGGGTTAAGAAGGGTGAAGATTCGTCCAGGGAAAGAAAGGAGAGCAAGAGAGGTAGAGATGAAAGAATGCAGGTGGATGAGAAGAAAAGTAGTAGTAATAGTAGTAGTAGCAGTCGCGTTTCTTGGCTTACCAGTCATATTAGGGTTAGAATTGTTAGCAAGTCTTTCAAAGGAGGAAGGTTTTACTTGAAGAAAGGTGAGGTAGTTGATGTGGTTGGGCCGATGACATGTGATATATCAATGGATGAGGGTAGAGAAATTATTCAGGGTGTAGATCAGCGAATCCTGGAAACTGCACTTCCTAGACGAGGCGGTCCTGTTCTTGTTCTCTTTGGAAAGTATAAAGGGGCATATGGCAGTCTTGTGGAGAAGGATACAGAGAGGGAATCTGGTGTAGTTCAAGATGCTGATACACGGGAGCTGTTGAATGTGAAGCTTGAACAAATAGCTGAATATGTTGGAGATCCAAGTTATCTTGGATATTGAATAAGGATGCTGTAGCAAACCATTATTGCAAGGTGATATGCTTGGCACATTATACTAATTGCTTGTAATTTTTCTGTTTCATGATGTATAACTTTTGTGATTGGCTTTGTTTGAATGAATGGAATGTTGGAATTTCGAAAATTGTGAGTGTTTGATCTTATAATCTCGTCCTGGATTCCTTAAATCTTGATTTATATTATGGGTTTTAAAAAGCCAAACTTTCTCCAGAGCAAGTAAATGGTGCTATGTTTTGTTTATTCTTTGATTCTAACTTTATTGGTTGATCTTGGTTGCGGAACCTCAGATATTGATGATTGAAGTTTACTTTGGTTTGCTGCATAGATGTCATTGGGGATAATTCACTGTGATGAATGTTGAGAACAAATTTTTCCGCTTTCTCTGTTTTTACAGAAATCTAACATACCATTCTTAATTTGAGGAATTGTATTGTAAATTATTAATAACTCCTTGCTAGAGACTGTAGAGATCTTTAGATATGAGATATCATCAATTAGGACAAACATCAAAGTATTGGTTGGCTTCAGACAGAAGGGAAGCCCATTGGGTCAGAGAAGGTTTCCTTTTCTGTTTATTAGGACAAAGCTTAGGTTGGACTCATGAACAATCAGAATTATTAGGGTTTTTCTTTATTATGTATGCTTCACTCACTTAAACCAATTAAGTAAAGCTTAATTTTGGTTTTTTAAACATAGTATCAAGATGCGATTTCGGTCGTGAATGTAGTAACGGTCACGGTGGTCATGTAATATTACGCACCGCCAAATGTTGTCCGAAACCATGAGATATCTCTTAGAGGGGCCTACAATGCGATTTGTTTACGCCTTTATGGTGTAGGTTAAATTTGTAGACAGCTGATTCGTTACAATAAAGTGCGGATTTTGGTCTTTGGTTCTTTGTAGAGGACTACTTAAGGCCAAAGTGAAGCTTGGAAAATATTCAATTCAATCACTTAATTAAATGTCTATTTATACATACATTCTAAGAACATATTTAGGGCATGTTTGGTAACTGGGAAGAAATGTAATAGAACTAAGAAAGGCATAATAAAGGTAAGTAGTCAGAGCCCTCTGAATCACCTTGAGTTTGGTACTTTGGTTCAGAAGGGAATAGGTCATTTCAAGTCCCTTATGTTCTTTTTATGCTGGTTAGTTTGCATTAGCAGTTGCTTTATTTAAGATGAGGTGTTTTCCCCTTAAATTTGGTATTATACATTAGCTTAAGCTATCATTGGTGCTTTGGTTTTTAGGTTGTGTCAAAGTATAGAAAACCCAGATTGCTGTTTATTGCTCCTCCCTTTGCTACTAGAAAGGCTTTCCCTTGAGGATATTCTCTCTGTCGTCTGTCCCATGGTTTATGCCACAAGTACAATACTTGTGAAACCAAAAAAAAGGGAGAAAAGTGGGTAAAAATTGTGATTTATGAAAAAGTGGGAGAAATGTGTGCATGAGATGAAAAAAAAAAGTTAAATGCATGGATGAGAATCAAATAATTGGTGTGGATCATGGCCGAAAATAGAAATGTAGGATACCCCATAGGAAGATTCAAAATGGAAAATGTAGCAAAAGCCATGGGATAAAGGCAGTACAATTTTAAGGTCTTGACAAACTACATGAGTGAAATGATGACCATTGCGATGAATTGCTTATGTGGGGAGCTTAATTGGAAATAATGACCGAGGAGTGTTGAAAGATTTTATTTATGGTTGTGAAAAATTTTCTGTCTAGGTCTCTATTTTACAACAGTTGTTTTCAGAGCTACTTAACCTACTTGGATTTGCTTTTTGGGAAAGCTTTTCACCTTCTATTATGCTATTCTGAATCGTTACCATGCAAATACGATCATGCGAAATTGTGAGCTGCTATTCAAATTCATGGACAAATCTGGATTGCAGACTTGAGGGACTGGTTCTGAAACTTATGTTATGAGAAACCTGTAATGGAAGGAGTATATTGGATATTTTATGGGGTCAGTTGGATGTACAGTTATGGGCACAATTGAAAACCATTTTTGATGTTTGATTACTTTTTGAGATAAATAGCTTAATTTTTGGGTGCTGACTGCTGTCGAATTTGCTATTTGGAGTGGCTTAGTTTTGTTATTTTGAATTTTCAGATGAGATAATTCTTTCGTTTTGAAGCATCACCAGTGACATCATTTTCCCGCATGTTAGCGAGTTAGTTAGAGGTTTTGTTGAAGGAACAACTATTACTGGAAGTCTGGGACTGGAACGTCCAATAGTATGACAGATACTTGTGAAGTCTGCAACGTTGCTTCTATTACTGGAACTGTGGAGCAATTGGTGGCTGATTGCAGTGGAAGATGACCAATATCTGGGTACATTTAGACAATCATAGTGCAAAAACAAGGCCATATGGTATCGTATCTCCTGAATTGTAACCGTTTCAATTTACTTGGCATATACTATCCGCTGCATAAAGTTGGAAAGTTTGCGTTATAGATTTCTTTAAGTGACATCTCGTTGCATCGGTTCAATCGCTACTGAAATCACAATTTGCACTGGGTACGACTTCCTCAATTTTAATCCCATTTGTAGATTTTGTGGTTTTGATTTGATATCGGTGTTCCTTTTCAAGGGTTACATACCATTTTTTGTGTACATGTGATTTGTGTAGGTTTTAATCATTTTATTAGAAATCCCATTCTAATAATGTAAAATGTTCCTGGTTTGAAGGGTCATCTAGTTTTTCATTTGAATCTGTTCGAATTTTGCTTTTTTTTTTTACCCAACACGTTTAAAATCTCTACTACTTATTGATACACCAGGATTTCGTACCTTATCCATCATCATCTATACTATGCTACAACATTCGTTACATGGTTTTTTTCTGACCAGTTTTCCGGAGCTGCTACTTTTGCTGCTCATTACAGAGATCACAGAAAAGGTTTGATTGGGCAAGTCTGGTCACCTCTTCAATGGACTTTATGCTTCTCTTCGGTTTGCTCTCGTTCTTCACGGACTTACATCTCCAATTGAGTCAAGGCCACCATCGGCTGTGATTAAGGCAGAACCAAGACCATCACTTAAAGTTATGGGCTATTCAGTTCATGTTTGGGGAACGTCTCGCGACGAGGCCATCTCCCTCAAGACTTTGTAATAAATCTTTTGATTGAATTAAGGCCATCAACTGAAGATGGAGAATGGCCCAACACAAAATAAGAGTGATGATAAAATAATTTTAAGGTTCAATCACTCTCCATGTACTTTTTAAGTTTTTTGTTTGTTCCTTTTTAATTATTCTTCTATGTTTTTTTTAATAAAAACTTCTTTATTAGATAATGGTCATACTAATTATGAATCCAATTATAAGGTTGGCTTTATAGAATTTTTATTATTAGTGGAATACTTCCGGTTTGGGGGGTCATATTGTTTCTTGTTCTTTATGTTGGTATCATTGATTTGAGGGGTCATGTATGAACCATTCCCGCACCCAAATATTCCATAAAAAAACAGAGTATAACTTAATTTCAAATAATGATATGTATCAATTATGTGCAAGAAAATGAAAAAATCACTATATACGCCTGTAATTCTAAAATCGACGTAGTCTCTCTTTTGGAAGATCCTTCTCGAGCCAAGAGACTTTTTAGTTGTACTTTTATCTATGGGTATGAGTTAGCTGTCTATTATTCCTTTTCAGACCTTGACTACAGTTTTCTATGAGTGGGATACACTGTGTATGATGATAATGATGAATTTTCTTTAATAATTACACTTCTTGATTCTCACTCTTTGAATTCAAGGTTTATACGAATTATTTTAATGTGCATTAAGTTCATACGAAATTTATTTATAATTAAGGGGCATTATGAGCTAACAAAGATTTAGTTACATGATACATTCGTACACTTATATGGAGTAATAACAAACACTCTAAATTACAGGAAAATAACAGAGGAGGATTGGCCACTTGAAGCTTATGGTCTCTATAGGTATGAGTTGCTGTCATTTATCCCTTCGTCTTAATTTGCATGCTGGTAAATGTTATCCAAAACAGTACTTTGATCTAATCTTATCACTTACTTATGCATAACTACATGACATACTCTCTGTCCAAATAGATTTCAAGCAAAGAGAAATTATGGGGTTTTAAGAAACTGATAATAAATGAAGAGAAATAATATAATTGTATGGAAGAAATTAAAATAAAATTAAAATGCTTGGAGGAGATTAAAAAAGAATAGTGAATCATTGTCTAAAAACAAAATTGATGCAAAATGAATGAAACAAACCAAAATGATTATCAATGCAAAATGATGGAACAGAAGGAGTATCATTTATCAAAAGTATAATCATTAAACAATCTTATCATGAGTCATTACTTATAAAATACATAGATCAATAAGGTATGTGTTTTTTTTTTTGGATTATATCTACCGGCAAGTGAAGGAGGGAAATTAATTCATGTTATTGTAGATAATAAGAATCGAACCTCTATTTCAAAAGCAAAAGAGAAACGTATAATTATTAAATATTAAGACAACCTATAATTCTCAGTTGAATTAGGTATATATTTATTAAAATAACATAATTGTAAAAACTATAGTACATATATATACTACCTCCGTCCCATTAAATTTGCATCATTTTTCATTTTAGTCCGTCCTACTTAATTTGCATCAGTTCTATTTTTGGACAATGACCTACCACTTTTTTTAATCTCATTCATTCATACATTTTAACTCTCTTTTAATTTCATCCATATAATTCAATCTCTCTCTTCATTTATTACCACTTTCTTAAAGATCAACCAATTTTTGTTTGATGCAATTAATTCAAAGAGAACGGAGTAGTATATTATAGTGGTATGATGGGTATATGGTTAAGAAAGCTTTTAAAAAGCTGATTAGGGAATGAGAGCACAAGACAAATAAAATAGTGGAAACTTTTAAGAAAAGGAGTGTGTGGTACGTAATTCCATCACCTTTATATTAACAAAGTTGTTCTGTCAAAATTGGAGCAACTTTTTGCTCTTTCATGCAAAAACCTTTAAAACTTTAAAGCCCAATACCAATACCAATACCAATACCAATACCCATCACCCATCCCAGTTCTCTATACTGAGTTAACTCGCTATTCTTTGAGCCCACATGCCCCATCTATCCTTTCAAGATGCTTATTTGCAGCTTAAAAGCATTTAAATCTCTATCTCTTTTTACTAGATAATGCCATTTTTTGCTTTTTTTATTGCTTTTCCCGGAGAGTGCTTAATTTCCTTTAATCTTAACTTTTATTAAGGGTTTACTCAATAAAATTAATTAATGCTGTAATTGCAATTCGCAATTATGTTGCTTCAACAAATTAATACCCCTCTTTAAAAATATAGTACCCAGTATACCCCGACTATAAAAAACTATGGCCAGGGTCTAAGGAGGGAAGGACGGCGGCAACTCATACCCATAAAGAAGAGCACATCCAAAGAGTCCCCCGGCTCGAGAAAGGATAACATAAGAGTATAAGCTTTTAGTATGCCTGACATGATATTAGAAGCTAATGTGAAAAATGTCACGAGTTTAATATCATCCACCACTCACTTAAGTGTATTATAGCATTATGAATTAGGAGAGCATGTGTTGTATGCACATTTCTAGCATAGCAAGTTCTCGTATAAAGGGGCGTGATAAAGTATATAACGATGATGAGGTTACAATTATCATCTTAACCTTTTGGTTGTCAAGTCTGTTTCTTAATATGGTATTAGAACCCCATTTCACAAGTTTAAATCTCATCTACACCCCTTCTTTGAGTGAACATTCAAGAAGAGTTACAAATGATGACATGAATTCACATTATGACATGCAAGATGCATTTTGTAACAAGTAACATAGTACTAAGTTTTTCTTGAAATATATAACAGATATATATAGATTAAGCATTTTTCGAAAATTTTGTTGAAAGGCATATATTCTTTGGTGTTGGTGCAAATTAAGAGTTTGTAACCAAGAATTATGGGTGGGTTTTGTTTTCTTTTCCATTTGTCATACAAACAATCCTCATTTAACAAGTTAACCATTAAGGGTGAAAAAGCAAAGGGAGGTTATTTCTAAAGCAAAACTATTATATTTTCCTTGTATTCACTCCATCAATATGCCCCTCCTTTTTCTAACTTTTTTATTCAAATTATTTGATGCCCTTTTCTTTGCAATTCTATGTCTTTTTAGGCCAACAAAGATACATCTAACTTTTTGACTGAGGACCAACTTATATCAGTTATTGCTCTTTTGTTTTTAACAAAATGAGAAACACGTAGGATTTCTCTTCTATTATTTTGCATCTAATTTCAAATATATAAATATATATATATTCAGCTTGTCTGAGACCGTCTCACAATGAGAGGAGACCATTTAATATAGTCTGACTATAAGACTGTGTCATTTAAGAATTTGTAATATAAATAAATATAACTCTTTGTCTATTTG
Organism: Amaranthus palmeri; assembly: GCA_019776075.1. Classification (NCBI taxonomy): domain Eukaryota; kingdom Viridiplantae; phylum Streptophyta; class Magnoliopsida; order Caryophyllales; family Amaranthaceae; genus Amaranthus; species Amaranthus palmeri. The sequence goes on from JAAKBH010000279.1 coordinate 1,462,681, forward strand.
AATTGCACGTAATTCAAATTGAAGTGAGAAATTTTAGAGTGTAAATATAATTTAGATGTATTGCATAATAGTTGATGGAGACATGTGTAAAATAGCAAATCATTAGAATATCCTCTAAAAGAAGAAAAAAAAAAAGAAGAAAATAGGCGGAAGCAAATCATTGCTAGATCTTAACCTGGAAAAAGTTTCATCTAGTAGCTGAAAAAATATATCAGACTTTAAGTTTTAAATTATTCCATATCTCCTGGTATATAGGTTTTTTGTATTTAATTTGGATGATCGAATTAGGGTTTATCTTCCTTGCATTGTTTTGTAACAATTATATTCCTAATACTTGATGAAGTAAACAATTTAATAAAAAAAATAATTTCAATGAATAAAACAAATGAATGAAATAATCTCAACCCATAAAAACTTATTAAAATTTGAAAACTTTTACAGCAATTATAATTGAAAAAAATTATAAAGTTTTTATGGATAATCCAAAAAACAAATACAATCATATTTGTAGTTTTCTAATATCATAAATGCTATAATTCAAAAATTAAAAAATCAAAATTCTCACTATGTTTCATATTGAATATATTCTATATATGGAGAGAGAATCCTGAGGAGATGATGTCAGTGCGATTATATTTTAGTAATAGTTATAGACATAGATTATCTAAAACAAAAGACTTCAAATCTTGGCCCAACAAATTAAGAACTACTCCATTCATTCCAATAAATTTGCTTTATTTTTCATTTTAGTCTGTATTAATATATTTGTCTCATTTTTATCTTAGATTGTTCTCGTCCACCATTTTAACATATCTAGTCTCTTTAATTTTTATCTTATTTAGTATTTAATAAATCAGACCCTCTCTTGAGAGACCGTCTATAGTATAGACGTATCTCAAAAGCCCAACCTATATTCCCTTTTAACTTACAAAACCACCAATCATTTTTTTTTCAATTTATAAATTGGGCCAGCCTCAAAACTTAAAATGTCTATTATATAGACGGTCTCAAGTAAGAATTCGTATTAATAAATAACTCTATCAAAATAACTCTATATTTGAAAAGTAATCTTGTGCAAATGATGTCTTATTTGCAAATGTAGCAAAATGATTATAATAAAGAGAGAATTCTACATGTTAAGTTAATTGGTTCTTTTAATGATGGCAAAAAGCAAGGTCTTAGTGAGTGTAGTGTGTAAGAGTAAATGAAGTCAAGAAATGATATGAGAATTATACGTTACATTAAATATAATGATGGGGGTTGGACGAGGAGATTAAAAAATGAAGGTAGTAAAAGTCGAAGATGATTGAGGAATGAAAGGGAAATCTCTCGTTTGTTGGGAAAAGGAATAGTAGTCATTTGTGTAACACTAGTTTTTATTTTTTTACTTTTTTATTTTTGAGTATTTTGATACTAGTATTTCTACTTTTCTTATTTAATTCAAATATCATAGGTAAAAATGGTAGATAGTGGCACATCTCTCCTTTCCATGCAAAGGCAGCATGCTTAGCTAGCTCAACAATATGACCAGCAACCCAATATGGCATTGGTCCACAACTAACACCAATGCTTAAATGAGTATCGCCTTATCGAACTGAAATTCAGACTCGAATCTACTTAGATCACATTGTAAGTCATTTAATTAAACGGCTCGTTTTATATGAGGTTGTCTCACAATGAGTCATCATCATCAGTATACTCCGTAATCCGCTCAAAGAAAACTATGACTAGGGTCTGGGGAGGGAAGAAAGACGGCAGCTCATTCACATAGAGGAGATGTCTAACAATGACAGACGTGACCGTATAATTAGACCATTTTCATAATTAAATGCTTTTAAGTTATAAGTGATTATTTTAACATGCTAAATGCATCATCATCATCATCATCCTACCCAGTGTATCCCGTGCATAGAAAACTATGAACAGGGTCTGGGGAGGGAAGGACGGCGGCAACTCATACCCATACAGGATCTAATTGCATGAGTCAATTAAATAGAGATAGTCTCACCATTAGACCGATCTCATTTAGGAATTTGTATTAATTGAAATTTATTAATATTGAATTATATAACATATAACATTAAAAAATGATCCATATTTTATCTTTGAAAAAGGGGTCAAAGGATAAAAAGAATCCTTATTTTTAAAGCTTCTCTAGTAACGTTTGATTCGAACATCTTAAGAGTTGTGAGGCTCAACTTCAACTACTATTAAACCAAGTTATTAAGGTTCATAATAAAAACATATGAGTCCAAATTAATGAATATATTTATAACCCTAGCTAGGAACTATAATTAATATATTTATATAAGATTAGTAGGCTTTTGTCAAGTGATTCTTTACAATCTGGTTTAGATACTATTACTAATTACTAGTTTTGTGTGGCAATATTTTTAATGTGTTGTAGGATTAGGCTTTCATGGTCTTTTCATTTTTATAATTTTAAAAAGTTCCTAAATAAGATTCTTGTAACAGACAACATTATTTCTATTGATATGGCAGAATCTTTAAATTCTATTTCATAATTAAATTAATGCTTAATTGCCAATGCCCACCCCCTTAATTAAAAACTTTTTTTATGCCGGTTTGGTCAAGATTAAATATTGTCTTAGTTGAAGAACAAACACTAATTAATTAACGAAAGAATAATAAGTTAGTTTGATTTTCCTCTAGACTTCTCCTATCCCTCAGCGGCTCAGCCTATTATATAAATCCCGCCCATAAAATAAATATTGGCTTGGGTTGTATTATTCATTGTTGTTAGGTCTATTGCTTGAATTAATGTACATCATTTCAGGCTCTGCTTGAATAGAATGTCGACTTTTAACTTGTTATTTCTCAACATAAAACATCTAAATTATATTAGACATAAAAACATGTTATATCGAACACATGTTTTTAATTATGGAACAGGAAGTAGGAAGTGAGATTTGATGTCGATCAAAAATTTTCTGCGTATGTATGTATTGTTACTACTAAATTAGGCACTATTGATCAACTCTAATGTCCAAACGGCGTCTTTATATAATATAGCATTTGTGTTTCTTTCTGCTTGCAACACTTATCAAGAAAATAATGTCAAATGATATTTTAACTGCTAAATTTCTAAGTATATTTAGGGGGCGCTTGAATTGAGAGTAAATATTTAAGGGGTAATAATAAAAGTCACAGTAGGAATTTAAGGCTATTTAGGTAGATGATTAAAGGAATTTGATTGTTGGATAGGTTGAAGAATGAATTAGAAGATAATGAAAAAATAGAGAAAATAGCAATAAGTTCCCTTATATTGGGGTATAACTTTTCCCTAGAGGGAGGTGGATGAATTCTTTACCTCCAAATGAGTGAATTCAAACTCTTGTTCCATTCATCTTTATTAATTTACTCCTATTCTACTTCTATCACAATTATTTCAATAACTTCATTTGCATTTCTAATTACCTTTGTTACATTAGTTTGACTTTTTTTACTACCTTAAATATTTACTCTCAATCCATGCAACCCCTTAAAAGGAAATTTTATCGTCAATCTCATCTTTCGCTCATTCGTTGTGATTAATTTTACATTTGGATTCAACACATTTACTTGTGATATACCCTCAAACCTAAAAACTTGATATAACAAGTTATCCTTCTAATAATCTAATCTTTGGGTCTTAACCACCAGCTTAATCTTATAGTTGAGTTCGCCTCGTAACATAATATTAGAAGCTAGTGTGACAAAAAGTCACAGGTTTAAGTTTTATCCGCCCCTCATTGTCAAGTGAAATATTTAGAAAGATTAAGTGGCCTTCACATTTTTAGCCCAATAAACTCTCATGTAAGATGGTATATTATTAAAGTATATATTATATATTCTAGAACTCGCTCGTAAAGGGGCGCCTTTATTAGAGTACATAAGGATTATATTTTAGAATTTCAGCCATCGGTTTAAGTGTTTGATTGAGCTCGACATTCGCACCATCAAATGCCTTTTAACTATATTCGCACAAGATTACTTTGCAAACACTCCAAATTTTCTTAATTTAAAAAACATAAAAAATGGTAGGAGTTATTATTAGAATCTCTTTATACCCTTTGTAGAAACATGATGATAGAAATAGTGCAATTTTAAGTGGGTACAGACTATAGTACTAAGACTGACTAGTTTATTTTGATGATCGATCATCAGTTTGTTATAATGATACGCTGTCGTATAAATTTTTCCCCCTTTATTCCTGGACAAATTCATCATATGATGGCTTTATTTTTAATCAACTTTATGACTTACAATGTAATAATAATGTAAGGAAAAAAGAGAAGAAAAGAAAAAGAAGTAAAAGCAGATCAGATTGAATTAAGGAATGTATGAATGTTTAATGAAGTGAATTTCAGAAATGCATAATCCCCATGCAGAATTCAAAGCGTCAAGATGGATGGAATAATTAAATTTGTGACACTTTATTCTCTTACGGCCTGTTTGGTAGGTGGTAATAAACGGTAGTAATGGGAATGAACAATAGGTGTAATTTTGGTTGAAAAATTTCTTGATTACCTTAATGGCATGCTTGTCCCACTTCAATCATCTCATTTTCTTCATAAAATTCATTCCAATGCATTACCATTGGGAGAGGTGGTATTAGGTAGTAATGAAAATTTGTATACACAAAAACTTTGTTGTGATCAAAGTTTCATTGTCATGGGAATGAAATGAAACTTTTAATGAAATTTTACGCTATGAATCACTACTATTACCATAATTTAATACGACACTACTATTACCATAATTTAATACGACTAACTAAAAGGGCGGTTAGTAGTTTAGTTTTTGAGTTTGAGAGGACAAATAAAAATGGTGGGAACACAAACTAGTAACACACTTCCCAAGCTAAGCTTTAATTTGTTTCTTTAGACTGACACTTTACTCACTTGATCATCTCTTTTCATGTTCTTCGGACTTGCCTCATGGACCAAAAAGTCATAAATCTTCCTCTTTCTTTTCTTTTCTTTTCTGTTTTTTTCTAAATTTAAAAAATGCTTAGAGTTTAAAAAATGAATTTGGAGAATTTTAATAAGAGGGAGAAAATTAATCCATTTTCAAAGAGAAAAACTAGTTGATAGTAGTAAAACTGTAGAATTTACGTCAAGTTACATACGGACGGTAATATATGGATGCTTCAACAAAAAAGATAGAAGTATTAGAAGAAAAATAAGAAAAAAATGCATTATACATATTATATACATATGTGAAGTAAAAATATTGTTATATTCATTTAAGTGAGTTTGAAGGCTAAAAAGGCTTTTACTAGTAAATATAATTATTAAGAATCCCCCTAATAGGTAAAGGTAACTACTCACAATGGCTAATCCAAATTTTATGTTAAGCGGGCCCGGCTAAGAAAGATTAAAGTTAAAAGCATATTTGTTGTATAAATTGCAATTTAAAAAAACTCAGTATATTTTATATGGGTTTTTCTAATCTATACCACAATAGCACAGGTTAAAAGCATTAAATTCTTTTATAAACTTACTTTATTCTCTTAAATATGCTCTTGAGAATAATAATTTCTTATACACATTAAATAAAGTAAGTAAAAATAAAAAGAGAATAAATAAGAAAATTCTTGAATAAAATTGATAGATAAAGGTATTTAATACACTCTGTGACATAGGTTAGACAAGTCATATTTGATCTTAAAAGAAACATGATACGCTATTTGGCCGAATTAAGTTTGCATTGATGATATTCATATAAGAGGATGCTTTAATAATAAGATAACACAAGGTAAAAAGAGAAATCAAGGCATAGATTTTGTCGTGCTCTTGAGCCTTGAAGTGGGTGTTGGTTTCTAGGATAAGTCACCCCCCAACCAAAATACCAAAATACCAATATTCAAAAGCTCCCATACATTTGCATGGAAGGGAGAGACCCACTTCTAAATATCATGTCTTTATCTAAATTTTATACCAAAACAAACTAAGTGGAGCATAATTGCTTCTTATTAAGTGCAAAATTTTGTATTGCCAAATATTTATTGACATTATTTTTTATATCACTTTTAGTTCAGTTTCTCCTATTTTATGAGAAAATAAAATAAATAAATAAAAACTTTTAAAAATTATTTTGTATTTTTATTCTGAATCAACGCATATATAACGGTTTAAATCTAAAAAAAATAATTAATTACATTAAAGCTAATTCTCCTTTGTTTTTGGTGCTACAATATTTTGGTACTATTAGTCATCACATGCAATCCACTTTTCCCATTTCTCAATTTTCTTTGGACCCTCTTAACCATAATGTTAATTTTACCTCATCTACAAGAAAAGTATTTTAGTCCCAAATCTTCTCTTATATTTCCCCATTCTTAGCTTCCATAATCTCATAAATTAAACCCAAATATGTTCCTTTATATCACTTTCATTTAACTCTATCTATACTATTACTTTCCTTTGTACACTACCTTCCTACTTCTATAGTGCTCTACACTTATGGTTTCCAATTTTTCTCTCTTTCTCTTGATCATTATTTGATATTAACCCTAAAAGTTTTTTCCTTTTCTTCCAATCCATATCTTTTTCTAACTCATCTAAATCAAGTTTTAATAGAAGAACTTAACCAATCAATTTGTGATCTTCATATAATATCAACTATGAGATCACAAGGTTGTACTATCCAACAAGCCCTAACACCGGAGGCGGCCACGGTGGTGAAACAAGCGGTGGCCCTTGCAAAACGCAGGGGCCACGCGCAAGTCACGCCGCTACACGTGGCACACACCATGTTGGCGGCGCCATCGGGCCTTCTCCGGGCCGCCTGCCTACAATCTCACTCTCACCCTCTTCAATGCCGGGCTTTAGAGCTTTGCTTCAACGTGGCCTTAAACCGCCTTCCTACATCCACTTCTGGCCCGATTCTAGGCCCACACACATCCCATCATCATCACCCAACCATCGCAAACGCGCTTGTGGCCGCCTTTAAACGGGCTCAAGCCCATCAAAGAAGGGGCTCCATAGAAAATCAGCAACAACCTCTTTTAGCCGTGAAGATTGAGCTAGAACAGCTTATTATCTCTATACTAGATGATCCTAGTGTAAGTAGGGTTATGAGAGAAGCCGGGTTTTCGAGCACCCTAGTTAAAGGGAAAGTCGAGCAAGCTGTTTCCACAGAAGCTCCGAGTAACAATAACAATAACAACAACAATAGCGACAACAAAATAAAAGATACAAATAACACTAATCGTCTTACTAGTAACAACACTAATAACAATAGTATTAGTATTATTACTAGTAATAATAATAGTAATAGTAATTTTCTATCTATGTCTCAATTAGGATCACTAAAAGTGGGAAAACCAAGATTATGTGAAGAAGGAGAAGTAAGAAATGAAGATATGATGATTGTTATTGAGAGTTTAGTAAACAAAAGAAAAAGAAATAGTGTTATAGTTGGAGAATGTCTTACAAGCTTAGAAAGTTTAGTAAGAGGAGTAATGGATAAAGTGGAGAAAGGAGAAGTTCCTGAAATTCTAAAAGATGTAAAATTTATTCATCTTTCATTTTCATGTTTTGGGCATCTTTCAAGGGATGATGTTGAGCAAAGAATTGCTGAATTAAAGTGTCTTGTTAAGACTTGTTGTATGGGAGAAAATAAAGGGGTGATTTTATATTTAGATGATCTTAAATGGGTTAATGAGTTTAGGGCAAGTAATAATAATATTTTGGTTGATCAACAACAACCAAGAAGGAATTGTTATTATTGCCCTATTGAGCATATGATTATGGAGATTGGGAAATTGGTGTTGTGTTATGGTAGTGATCATTATAATGGAAAGATTTGGCTTCTTGGAATTGCAACATTTCAGACTTATATGAGATGTAGAAGTGGACAATCATCTTCACTTGAGACTATTTGGGGTCTTCATGCTATCACTATTCCTGCTGGAAGCTTAGGCCTAAGTCTTGTGCCTGAAAGGTTAGCTTCTTCTTACCGTTTTTATTAGAGTATATAACATATTCCGGGGCCTCAACCATCAGCTTAAGCTTTTGGTTGAGGCCCCAACTCAACCAAAAGCTTAAGCTGATGGTTGAGGCCCCAGAATATGTTATATACTCTAACAATTTTTGATTATTGTTAATTCTTTGTATTAATTACCTAGTAAAGCATCTCAACTAAAAGTTTAAGCTGATGGTTGAAATTTCAAAGTTAATTGTATATATTACTTGATCTATCACTACCTATGAATTTATGATTGTACTAGCTAACTCAAGCTTTTGGAAAAGTCTAACGTCAAAGAAAATAGGTACTTTCATGTAGGAGAAGCTTGTAAGAATAGCATGAAAAATATTTTTTTTCCTTTTTTTAATTAATAATACTTCTGATTCAAATCAGTTGTTATACACTTATATATAAAAATTACTATTCATCGATGAATATTGTTTTACTTCTAATTACTTATGTACATATAAAATAACATAATTAACTAAAATCTTGTATTTTAATGCATATATTTATAATATCGAAATCTATGACTGAAAATATTAAGGATCAAATATTGTGCATTGAATAACATAATTATAAAAAATATATATATATAAGTGAAAATATAATTTACTATCCTTATTGTTTAAGGCTATGGGCTAGTTGATGATTTCTAATAAGGTCTTTTTCTTGTTTGTTTAGTGATTCACAAAGTCCATTGACATGCAAGAAGGCTGATACAAATAGAGGTAGTTGGTTGATGTTAGAAAGCGGTGGCGGTGGTGGTGGTGGAGACACCGTGAATATGGAGGTCCAAAGTCGGCAAGGTAGCACTTGTAATAGTGACTCCACTAATTCAAGTCTACCTTCATGGCTCCAACAATACAAGGATGAGAATAGCAAGAGAGAAAGTAGTATTAGCAACAATGATCAGGTTATTATGTTATCATAATAATAATTAATTCTTCTGTTTCATTGAGTTTGCTATATTTTATTCTCCTGAGTAAAATTTGTTCGAGAAAAATGTAACAAACGCAATGAGAAAGATATATGATCTGGATTTGAATCATTTGATTAGTATAAAGTGGCTGATTCTTTTTTACTTTCCTCTTTTTTCTTTACTACTAGGAGTCTTTACCAGTCAAAGATCTTTGCAAAAGATGGGGCTCAATTTGCACTACTTCCTCACCATCATTTGAAAGAAGTTTAAGTTTTTCTTCCATTTCACCTTCTTCTTTAACCTCTAACTTTTCATATGATCCTCATCACTCAAAACAACAAATCACCCACCAAAGTTTTGAACCTAAAAACTTTTGGGTCACTCATGAAACCTCAAACAAAACCCATGAACCATTCAAAATATCCATGTCTTCATCACCACATCAAGATCAAAGAAAACAAGCCACATCCACACCATTCATTTCCTCAAACCCTAATTCAACCCCAACATCAACATCCTCAAGTGAGATCATGGATCCTTTGGAATCAAAATGCCTTAGATTCAAGGATTATGATGCAGAGAATCTCAAGGCTCTTTGTGATGCACTCGAGCTCGAAGTCCCTCACCAAAAAGACATAATCTTGGATATAGCAAGCACAATATTGCATTGTAGGGCAAAAAAGTCCAAAAGAAAAGGCAATGATGAACAAGGAAACAAAGAAGATACATGGTTGTTCTTCCAAGGAAATGATATTGAATCTAAGGAGAAGATTGCAAGGGAATTGGCTAGACTTATATTTGGTTCACAAGACAAGTTCATTTCCTTAGGCCTTAGTAGTTTTTCTTCCACAAGAGGAGTAATGGATAACTCTTTGGAAGATTCTAGAAACAAAAGGCTAAGAGATGAACAAAGTTGTAGTTACATTGAAAGATTTGCTGAGGTGGTATCTAGGGATTCACATAGGGTTTTCTTTGTTGAGGATATTGAACAAGTGGATTATTGCTCTCAAATGGGGATTAAAAAAGCCATTGAAAGAGGTAAAATCTCTAAGCATTCAAGTGGGGAAGAGATTAGTTTTGGTGATGCAATTATCATATTAAGTTGTGAAAAGTTTAGTTCAAGATCAAGGGCTTGTTCCCCTTCAACAAAGCACAAGGTTGAGATTATGCCTCAAGAAGAGAAACATGATATGATGAACATGGGAGATAATAATGGTGATGATTTAAGTACTAGTCCTAGTATCTCGTTAGATTTGAATCTATCTATAAACGATGATGATGAGAAGGAAAATAATGAGGTTGGAAGTCAATCTATGGATGAGATTGGGCTCCTTGCATCGGTAGATAAATGTATTGTCTTTAAAAAGAAGCAAGAGTTTTGATTATGAATTTTGATCATCTTCATGTATGCCACTTGGTGGACGCATATACCTATGTCAGACACGGATACATGTTAGAGTGTCTGATTACTTATCAAGGTTTTATCGATCTATGTCCAGTGTCAAGGGTGTAACACTAATACTTGAATTGGATTATCAAGGCAACATAGACCTTTATGCAAAAAAAATGAGTGGAAGAAATTTAGTTTTATCATATAATAGCTCATCTTAGGTTTTTTTTATTATTATTTTGGGTTTTTTTTTAAGGTTATAATGTTTTTGAACATCTTGCATCACTAGCTAGAGACGGTAAAAATTTAATTTCTCGTAAAGAAAAGGAAAAAAAATTTACCCCAGGTACTAGGTATTAGTACTACTTGTAAATATAAGTTACTATCTTAAAAGAAAGCATTTACGATTCTATATCTCTTAATATTTCTTACTTTACTTTCAATTTTATAAATTTTTATTTTTGATTATAGGGTAAATTGCAAGTAGAGATGAATGAGAAACGGACTTAAAGTATATCTAGAAAATTTAATTATTGTCTCCACTCACTAAGGCAAAATACAACCTTAAATTTTCATCCTTTTTTAAAGGTTATTCCAATAGTGGATATTAATGTTATTGCTATATACACGCTTTTACAAAATACATATAGGGCTAACAAATAATCGTTTGGAATACGGTCAAAAAAACCTAAAAATAAGTGTTGCCTTTCTTTTTCTCTTTGAACAACTTTATTTAATCTCTTAATATTTTTCAATAATTTTATGATTTTTTTAAGAATAATTTGGTTACTACATACCTTGTGTGTGAATTAATCCACCTATTTGCTTTCTCTTTGTACGTAGTCTATGTCTATTTCTTTTGGCACAATTTTTTTTGATAATATATATATACTTCTTCTTTTGTCTATTATTAGTTGCACCATTTTATAACTTTATACTAAAAGTCTTGAGTAACTATTTATAATACTTTTAATATTATAAGAAAATTATATAGTAAAAAACTAATCCTGAGATTCTTCAATAAGTTAAATTTTTGATAAGAGTTTATTATTAACGTGCACCTATATACTAGATACATACCTTTTATATTTGATGTATCTTTATATTTTAGGAAATTATATTAGGCATAATATTATAATTATTTAGTTTCCTGGAAACCTTAGTTTAGCTTTGTATATATTCTCCGTGATTATATAGGAATATCGATCAATTGATCTCATCGCTTTACGAATTAGAATTTTAATTATAATAATTAGAAGAAAAAAACGAAAAATCAGAGGGGTCATAAAATTTTTCAAATAATATATTTAGTATTTTTCAAAAGTTTTAAAAAATTAAAAAAAAAAATATAATTTATGTACAAATTATTCTAACTTGGTATAACTAAAAAAATATGAATAGATGCATGCATGTCAGTATGATGTATGGGTTTTAATTTGAAGTTCATCAGTTCATGCATGGGATTCGAAGCGTATGGTTTATAATTTATATGCCTGAAAATGCACAGTAACAAATTTACAAGTTGTAGCAAACAACCATTAATTGATAGTCAAGAAATATATGGAAATTTAAAGGAGTAGAGAATTTTTGTAAAGTAGTTGTAACAGATCATGTTTTTATGTCATCTTTCCTTTTTGTCGCTTGGCTTTACTTAACTTTCCTCTTAACTTGACAAATATGATGAATGTATGTCCATCAATCCACTACCATTGATTATTATCTTTAACGATCATTAGCTGAGAATTAAATTTAGAATCTTGTCTAAAAAAAGTGATACTAACTTCAACAAAATTAATAAGACTTTATTCTTGACTATCGCTCATTGGAGTAAGCTGATAGAAGGAGAGGGCTAGATGGACTTCGATATAAAACTTTATCTAAAAAAGAGTTGCTCCAACTGTGATAAAACTCGATTTTTCACTACTAGTGTAACATAGATTATGATGTTAATTATAACAGTTTTAAGCACTAAGTTAATAATACTTTGATTTGATGCTTATTAGTAATTACTGTATACAAATGAATGAATATAATTAATAAGACAAAAAGAAGTTTTATAATAATAACATCAAAACTAATAATGCATGACTAAATTAGATTTATGTAAGTTTAGTATTTTTTTAGATTTTTTTTTTTTTGAGAAAAAAAAGTTTGTCGATCACTAAATTTCACTTAAAAAAATTAACTTTTAAGTATGTATATTTAAATTTATCAAATAAAATTGAAATATATGAATAAATTATCACATAACTATGTTATTCCTAATTCGAACAACCTTGTAATACTCCCTCCGGTCCAGTTTAGATGTCCCATTTGACTTTTGACACTATTCACTCATCACTCTTAATTTGTATTTTACTCTTAATCTATAAGTTAAAACATAGTCATGTGGGATCTTGTTTGATTCGTCTCAATACAAGGATTATTAATATCAATTTTTTATAATTTTTGATTAAGAATAATTAGAGATATTAAGGGTTAAAATGTTGCCTTGGCATGTGTGAAAAGTCAAATGGGACATCTAAACTGGAACGGAGGGAGTAGTATTTTGGATACATCAATATTGTCTATATGCACCACTGCATTTAAAAGTGTTGGTATCAAATATAAAAACAATACATAGCCAATGATAACTTTTAGATGCATTACAAGTTCACAAATTTCCCCCAAAAAAAATTGGGGCCAAAATTCAACTTGATATAAGAGGCGGATGAGTTTCGAATTCATATTATAGGCCAATAATAGTGATGTGGTCAACTATCCAACTTAACGCGGTCAACAAATGAATTTCATTAAGTGAAAATGTTTTACAAAGAAATAGGAGTAGGTCATATTAAATAGTTTTTTTAAAAAAATAAATTAAGTAGTTTTTTAACAAAAAGTAGCATGCATAATTAGATATTTTCTTGTAATTTTTATTAAAAAAATAAATATTTTACTTTCTTTGTAAAATAGTTAATAGATCAAACTTATCACTTTATTAAATTAGGCCTATAATAGTGATACTTTTTTCCTTTAGTTTAGAAACGGGCTTTAAAAATGATACTATCATTGCAAAACAATGAATTAAGCATCTTCTAGCTAATCTACTCTCTTTTAATGCGATCATTTTGAACTAATTAAGCATCTACACCTTTTTAACTTTTTCCTCTTTCTTTTACAACAAGCTTTCATGTGTATTTGATGGAAAGTCATTGATTATTCCAATTCATATTTAATAAAAGCACCTTAAATTCGCCAGTTTTGCGTAATTTAAGATTTTATATTTATGTGGTACAATTTCGCAATACATCAAAAATTGCTTTCTTTTAATTTTCTGTCATTGTTGAATATATTTTTGGAAAAATTATCTAGAATAATCCAAATTATCTATGATTTTTTTACAATAATCCCACCTAATCATGAATAATTCTAACTTTGAGGGGTATTTTCTTAGAGTAAACCCGGTGACCGGATGACTTGCTATAGCAACTTTTATTTTTTAAAAAAAAATTAATTAAAATAAAATGTCGAAGAAAATTCTAAAAAAATGTTTTAAAAAATTTATAATTTTTATTATTTAGAATATTATGTAAATTTTCAAAATTTTCTCTAATTTTAAATTAATATTCAATTTATTTTTTTAGTGAATTACCCACTATAGCAGGTCATCAGGTTACCAAAGTTTACTTTAAGCAAATACCCATTAAAGTTGGGATTATTTGTGGTGAATCAATAGGTGGAATTATTGTAGTAAAATCATAAAAAGTTGGATTATTCTAGGTAATTTTTTCTATATTTTTTTTCATTGTTATTGTTATTATTTTATAATACATTATTATTATTTTCATTCAGCATTTTAATGTAGCATGCAACTTTATTAACTTTAATTAAAATTATGATCTTATGCTTAGCCACAAGTTGGATTCATAAATTTAGAAGTGCCAAAATGATGAACAACTTAACTAGCAAAGCATTATAGATTATAATATATAAACAACTAAATTTTGTAAAGTATATTGTGTTGGAAATGCACAAACTAAAGATTTAAGGTATGATCCATAACGTAAGCATTGTGCAAAGGCGAGACAACTTTTTTAGACGTAGCTTTATTTTAGAAGGCAAAAGCAAAATCTTCACTAGCAAAATTCAAAAGAGAGAGCACTTCTTTTCATGCTTAATATGGGTTTTAAGAAAAGTAATCAAATAAATATATTCTCTCCTTTTTAAATTGTATTTGCAAATATTGTGTAAAAAAAGTGGAGATAAGAAAACTAGGTAAATAAAAAAAATAAATAAAATCTAGATAGATGTGAAAAAACAGATGTAAGTATAAAATTACTATACAAAAACTCATCTTAAATTAAGTTTGTTTAGTGAGGTTATGAATGACCCTTATCCTATGTCTTATAGCATAGGTTAGACATAACCGATTAAATATAGATAGCATTGTATAATTTTTATGAATATCAAATTTTTTACGATTTTGAATTATGAATGATTAGAGATATAAAGAATTAAACAGTGCATTGGGATGTTTAAAAACTAAATAGGAATATCATAGTGGGATACTGGGATGAAGGAATTAAATCTATGGAAAAGAACTGAATCAAATAATGTAAATATATTTGTTTTGATGAAAATTATTCTTATGATGAATAATTTTATTAAAATTAATGAATAAAAAGACGTATAATTAAATTTATTTCCTTATTTGATGAATAACTTTGAGAAAATATATATAGATATGAGATATCTGAAAAATGTTTTTCTTTTAAATTTTGCATATTGCAGATTGATGAAAAACACTTTGGCTACATACCTAAATATTTTTTTTAGAATCACATTTTGTCTTAATTGAAAAGCAATTTAATATTTTCTAAGAACAATTTTGAGTTTGATTTTCATCACTCTCTTTTCTTCATCGATCTTACGAAGTACGTAATAAAAAATATTCTCCATTTTAAATTACTTATCTAAAATAAATAATTTTTGAGAGCCAAAATCTCATATATTAAAAAAAAAAAAGAAAAGAATAAAAAAGAAAAGAAAGAATAACTTTTACTTGCTTTGATTTTGATAAGGCAGACATTCTCAACTTTAGAAAGTATGAAAAAGGTATGGTATATATAAAAGGGAGGGGGAGTTTGAAGTTAAAATAATTGAAGGGTTAAAAGGTGGAACAAATTTGACAAAGACGCTCAGCCACACCAGATAATCAAGCATCTCCTTTTCTCTAATCAATTACTCTTATTAATTAACCTTATATTAGGTTTGGTTATTATTGTAACACCCCGGATCGGACTTACCGAACCGGGGTAATTACCAGTAAAGGATAAATTTGGTCCTATAAACTTATACAAGTCTTTCAGAGTATATATCTTTGCCTTATTTATATACGCGCTCAAAAAAACTTTCTAAAAAGTCACTTATTCTAACATGCATTAGCCTCCACTAGGAGTGTTCAATGGGTGGAATAAAAATTGGATCGGACTTAATTATATATGAGACAGATTGGATAAGTGCATTTTTAACTTTTTATGGGCTTTACATGAAGTCCGGCCCCGCCCAATCCGGCCCGTTTTATTACTAAACATTTTAATAATTCCTATTGACCAATTTATAAAAACTAAATTGTAAAAATGTAATAACCCCATTGGCATTGTCATTTATATTAATTGAATTATTCATCAATTATGCTATTTACAAAGATCTGTTATTGATCCTTATTAAGCCCTTTTAAAACCAATTACATTGTGATAATAGTAGAGCTCGTTTTGCCTGACCCAATCTCAACCCGACCCTTATAAAACCCTTCTAAAAATAGGTCGGATAAGGACTCATAGTGGGACCCGACCCATTAAACACCCCTATTAATATATATAGTCTATCAATAGTTTTAAAGTTCAACCTAAATTATGACAATTATGTCACTTAAATTAATTAACTCCCAACCTTAACTTTATAATTACTTAATACATAAGTAGAGAATTTGTCGATATCTCAAAAAAAAAAAAAAAAAAAAAAAAAAGTAGAGAATTTGTCGATGTTACATATATTAGGCAAAAGGATTAGAGGAGCTGTTTATCAATGTATATTATTATATTAGTAATTGTGTGGGAGTGTGGGACAAGGAAAGTGTATTTTTTTTCGAGGTGGATTTAAATTGAATAGATTTTCATTTCAACTTATTTTAGATATTTGAGTCGGACTAAAAATAGTTGTACCAAATTGATTTCACGACAATTTACTATGAATAGTATAATTGATTTTGTATATAATGTAGTGTTTGGAAACAAGTATTTTATTTTAAATTGTGGACTTCAATTATAAAATCATAAATGAAGACTTTGAGAATGACAAAGTTTGGATAGTCATTCTCAAATTTTCAACTTTAACTACTTTAAAAACAATGGTGAAATTTGGCTTAAATTCAAATTTAAAAAATTTTTAATTTGTCAAACAATGAATTTGAATCAATTTCAAATTTTTAAATGAAATCATCGTTTCCAAACATAGCATAAAGTAATTTTAAATTTAAATGAAAAGGAATTCACTCATATTAAAATGAAGACTTTGAGAATGACAAAGTTTGGATAGTCATTCTCAAATTTTCAACTTTAACTACTTTAAAAACAATGGTGAAATTTGGCTTAAATTCAAATTTAAAAAATTTTTAATTTGTCAAACAATGAATTTGAATCAATTTCAAATTTTTAAATGAAATCATCGTTTCCAAACATAGCATAAAGTAATTTTAAATTTAAATGAAAAGGAATTCACTCATATTAAAATGATTGTTTTCCTGAGGGAAAAAAAAAACCATGAACCTGAAAATAAATTCAACTTTTCTAAATGGACAACAAATTAAACCAAATAGATGCGCATTAAAAATTGTTAATAGAACTTTAGGCCCGATCAAAGTCCTGCCAAGCCCAAAACCTAAAATGAACGTTACCCCTAACTTTTATCCCAAATCTATATCGACTAATTCTTTATTTAAAGTCGTCTCACTGTACAGTGTTTTCAATTGGGATCAACCCTATATATTTAAAAAATTACTTCTTGTACAAGTATAAAATTATTAGATTTTTTTTATGTTTTTTACTGATAGGACTCCTTGTATATAAATTCGTCTCACGATAAAACGGTCTCATACAAGACTTACTGTTTATATTGTTAATTTTTACCACCATCAATTTTTGGGTTCATCTTTTATCACGGTTAATATCTATCAATATATATACCCTCAAATCAAATCAAAACATTATTATCAATATTATAATTGGAAACCTCAAATTAAGTGAAAATAGGATAAGTGTCAAGTTGGCCAATTGTAGCATCCATTATATTGGTGGCTCCTTGCAAAACTATGCTTCTACTAGAAGGGAATAAAACGGGAATAAGAAGAATAAGATCAAGCCTATGTGCAAATGGAATATAGGATAAGAAATGATTGGCTCATAACACCCCTCTATAATTAGGGATATAACGAAAATTGACATATTTTTAAGATCCTTATTGCTCCATATCAATACTTTCAATAACTATTCTATCTCAATACTTTTATATATATTTTAGGTTCTTATACGGTCATATAAAGAGTTTCTTTATAAATATAAAAGTATTTGATTATATAGTGCGTCGTTAATTAGAAAATTTTTAATACTGAAGAGCATTAGTTTATATCGTCGTTGATTCAACTAAATAACTTAACTTTAGAATCTAATGAACCTATCGAATAAATTTATAAATAAACAAAGTCTAAAATTATTGTACTTTTACCCACCCATGCAGTCCACATGTTGCACAAACCAAAACTTCTCCTTTCTAATAGATTCTTATTGTGTTTATAAATGATAGTATTGCACAATAATGGACTCTCAAATATTGATGGGTGAAGTTTGCACAAAATAAACTTTGAGGCTGTAATATTGTTAAGTTTGATAAGTTGGTGGTTATAGTTAAAAAAAATAAATTTTAAGGTTGTAGACTTGTAATTTTAAAACTATAAACTTAAAGGTGTTATTTTGAAAAATATGATTTTTTGAAATTTACCTAGTAGTTGTACTTCTAGGCATCTAGCTATTAGTTTACCATAAAAAAACTAGTTATAAACCTAATACGAAATCAACTAGTCTCCTGAGAGACCATCTTTCAAGCCTAGTCCATCAAAGCTTATTTTCTACTCTTACTTAATATTTTTTATTGGGCCAACCTAATAAAGAAAGGTCTCTCAAAGAGACCGTCTCTTATAAGAATTTGTGATACAAAATATGTTTGGAATATTATGGGCTAATGAAGTGGATATATGAGTATGAGATTCTAATTAATATTTGCTCTCAAAAGAAGGAATTAAGCACAAAAGTTTATATTAGTATAATTAATGTTCAAATTGAGTACAATGTTAAGGCACCTAATTAAGTTATTAATGGTTGAAGTTTAATGTACAATCAAAGAATTATACCCTAGGAGGAAACATATGGAATATTATTAGTGAACTTTGAAATTATGGGAATCTTATTTTTTTTTCATCTTAAAAGGAGGAACCAAGTTAAAGATATGCTTTTCATTTAAGAAATTTGTATAAATTAAATGTAATTAGGCAGAAAGTGGGGTGTCCCTTTTTATGATAAAAAAGCTTTCAACTTTCTCATACTTTTGTGGCTGGTGTTTACCACTTTTTTTATATAAATAATGTAAAAAAAATTTTATTTATTGATAAAATACACTTTAATTTATATGGAATTGCCTTTTTGGGATTCTTGGTTCAGGTAACAATGCATATATATGAGATAAAAGCTTTCCATGCATTATTGAATTACAAACTTTATCCAGATCAATTATATATATTATTTTAAATATTATTAGACACATGTAGAGCAAAATTATGCCAATTTTTCACAAAAGTTGGTTGCCTTTTGTAATTCAATGCCGTAAATAATGTAACTTCCATGTATTTATAATACATTAAGTGATACACAAATTCTTGCTATAGACCGTTTTATAGCATAGACGGGTAAATATGGGTCAACCCATTTGTGAAATGAGTAACTAAATAGTCATGTCGGTCATTGGGTTGGACTATTAAGAGAACCGTCTATGTCTTAGACGGTCTCTTAGGAGACCTTCTAACATACAATTACTCTCTTGAGAGACGGCCTAAGACGTGCAGTTGGCCTGGGCCCAATATTATAAAGTTGAAATGAGAATTTAATGTCCTGTAATTGGTCTTTGAAGTCTTAAAATTGGTTTTTAAAGTATTGAAATTGACATTTTAAATCTTAAAATCCATGACTTAATATGTCAATTTAAAATCCTTAAATTTAATCTTTTTAGTCTTTTAAATGGTCTTTTAACTCTCGAAATTGATATTTTAATTTGTAAAATTGATAAAAAAAAATATATACAATTAGGTCGGCCCAATAAAACACGTCTCATAAATGAGATGGTCTCACACAAGTTTTTGTGTTGGATATGAACATTTGTAATGGAGATACTCGGCCCGGCACAAGCCCAATATGGGAGTCAATATCTTTTTGTTCGATAAGGCCCAAATTTGCTTCGGCCTGACCTTTTCGGCACATGGCCTACTAACCCAATATAGCAGGTTGCCATCTCTAAATTGGCCCTGAAGTGGTAACATCCCTTGGTTTATATCTAGCTAATATTTTTATCATAAATTCTTCTGAAAAACGGTCTTTATGAGAGATTAATTCTAATTTGATCAGTCTAATATTTTTATCTCCAAACAGACTGTTAAATTTTCATATAGAATAATCAGACATCATTAAATGAAAAAAGAGTTGACATGTTAAATTTTGACCCGATGCTAAAACTAGATCAAAAACTATCCAAACACATTCAATTGATTAATATCATTTCTATCAAAAATGAATCTTTTAGTAATTTTACATCAATAAATTTGAGGTAACCTACTCCCTTTTATTCTAATTAAAAATCTCATTTGGTTATATTGGTTTTTGACTGACTTAAGCTTTTTTTTTTAATCTAAATGTTTCTAATTATTCTTGGTTAAGAAATATATAAAAATAATATTAATAAAATTTAGATTGAGACGAATGTAATGATAAATTCATAATTTGTTAAGTAGTAATTTTGATTGATTAAAAATCAACGGAAGCCAACAAGGGACAATATAGTCATTTGATAAGTCCAGAAAAGATGATCCAAAATCAATCCAGCCCATCTTTAAAAAAAAAAAAAATCAATCCAGCCCGGGATTTTGCACCTTGCCGCCCAATTATTTCAAGCTTCACCATCTTTCTTCAAAAAATACTCGTCTTATATCAGACTGTTTTATTAATTATTACTTAGATAAATTTATATGATTAGCTTATTTTTCTAAGTAATTAATTTAAAATTATAAGTAATTACTTTAATATTTTAAATGTACATGGATTGGCTTAATATAAATAGTTTTACTATAAGACTGTCTCATTTAAAAATTTGTGTTTCAAAAAAAAGGATCTTTTATTCACAAATTTTTAAATATGATGGTCTCATGAAGAGATTATCTTTATAAAGCTAACTCATGTACATTTAATGTATAAGTGATACTTTATAATTTTAAAGTAATAAATTAGAGAAATAAGTTAATTAAATAAGTCTAACTCATAATAAAATGGTATCATACATGACAAATGTTAATTACTCCCCCGTCTTATAATGTTCTTCCCATTTGAAATATTCCACCTTAAGGAGAGAAAAATTTAATTAATGTTTTTGACACATATTTTAGAAGATAAAATATAACCATATGAGATCTTGTTTAATTCGTCTTAATGTAAACTTTTTATTATGTATTTTTATAATTTTGATCATAATGTACATAGAGATTTTAAAGTTTAAAATTTATATTAAAAACCGTACAAAAAGTAAATAAGAAAAATAAAATAAAAAGAGTATCTATTTATTTATATAAAAACAAGTTAAGCTTCATCATATTCATCACACCTAGTCACCTACCAATCTCATGAAATTATCCGTTAAGTTAACGGAAAACATTAAGACAACATTACCCCTGTTTGCTAATAGCACTATAGCAGTCTCTTTGTTCTATTTGATATTATCATTTTTTATTTTAGGTTATTTATATTTATTATTTTTTAAATATTTTAATAGCTATCCTGAATATAGATTGTCTATATATGAGCGATATATACTAGTTATGAATTATGATGATGATGATGATAATTTTTTAAAATACTTTTTCTATTTATATTATATTTTTACTTTGTTAGACTTAGTCATCCTAATTTTAATAATTTTTTAATATATATAATCTTTACAAATTTTCTCTCATTTTATTTTAATTTTTTTTATAATGCTTATGGCTTTCGTATATTTCACAATCCATTAATCTCGATCCTAAGTTCCATATATTACTTCATCTCATTCTAAGTATTTTGTTTTATTCACTTAATTTTGTCTTATTTTCATAAACTACCTTCCAAAATTTAGCAAACTAGTATAAAATCCGTGCATCGCACGGAGTTTTGTAGAATGAATTTTTTTATTTAAAATGTTACTTTTAAATTGTGCAATTGAATATTTGAAGTGTAGAAGTAACTTTTAAAATTATATTGTATATAGTATAAAAGGAAAGTATTGTGATGTGCTGTTTTATTATAGGAAATTAATTCAACAATAGGAGTATTTTCTTACAACTATTGAATTTGTCTGTAAATGTAGTAATAAAGGAAAATAGTAATATTTTCTTACTAAAATATTTTTGGAAGGTTTATTATTTTCTCCTTCCAGTATTTTAATGTGTGATGTTACAATTATTGTATTAATGTAAAATAATTTCTGAAAGCTATATATTTTTTAAAATTAATATATTTATAGAAATAAATTGTTTTACTAATAAAGGACCAATCATCTTGTTCCATTTGGCAAATGGATGTCAGATTGTTATTTGTCAGAACTTTTTTTTTTTTAAGCTTATTTTCCAAATTATTTTGAGAAATAAGAGTCACCCCAAACTAATTTGAAAAATAAGCTTCTAGCAAAATCGCTCATGGGTGCAGCGATTTCATACCCTATTGGGCCGGACACTGGGTTTTCACCATTGAGTGAAATCGCTGTTTGGGTCAGCGATTTTCAATTTTTTTTTTTTTTTCCTCTCTGAAAATGGCAAATAGTGAAATCGCTGTTGGGGTCAGCGATTTTCAGGTACAATTTTTTTTTTTTTTTTTTTTTTTGTCCTCTTAAAATGGCAGTTGAGTAAAATCGCTGTTTGGTGCAGCGATTTTGCCTGTGTTTTATTTTTTTTTTTGAACGTTTCTCATTTATGGAATATGCTTAAAATAATATAAATAAAATGCATAAAAATTAAACATCAAAATAAATTAAAATATAACGCATAAAGATTAAACATGAAATGTAATACAACAGCAAGCTACTTAATTAAAATGCATAACAGAAAGATTGTTCAACTTAAAAATACACTAATTAACCACGTTGACGTTGTGTACAACTACGTCGGTTATGTCCTTCACCGTTGCATAAGCCACATCTGAGTCCTCTATCAGTACGATCATCCATCTCATTACGCAACCTTTTTGACCTTGGACGTCCTTTTGTTCTTACTCTACTAGCATCAGCAATCAGACGAGGGCCATTGTATTCCCTCCATTGAGTAGAGTCAAGCACAGGTTCAAATTGAGGCTCATAAGTCCTCATGTAGCTAGTTGTGCGAAAATGTCGATCGACAAAAGTGTCTTCAGATAAGCTATACGCAGAACATACAGCTAACACGTGTGAACAAGGATAGTGGAAAATCCGAACTTTTCTACAAGTGCAAGTGTGGTTTGAAAAGTTAACTGTATAACGCTTTCCGCCTTTGCGTTCTATTCGTTCGCCTTTTCCGGTTGTGACTTCGTATTTGCCATTTGTTATGTCAAATGGCTCTACGCTGTGATATCTTGCTTTTCTTCTATTTGCTTCTAATTTCCTCTCAACATAGACAGTGTACGGATGATTAGAAGCAAGTCGTTCTCTAGCTATTTCCCTTTTTTTCACAAACCACTTGTTCACACGGTAAAAAGTAAGTTCAACAATAGCTGCAACAGTCAAGCCCTCCATCATTACTTACTCTCTCAGTTTCAAGATAAGTTTCTTCCTCATTGAACACATATTGTTCAATAGAACCTTGGTATTGTGGGCTAGAACTTGATTCGGTTCTAACATTATTAGTTGGTTCAGGTGCTAGAGACACAGGAGTGAACATTTGGGATGGAGGGCGATCATATTGAGATAAATGTTCCATCATTCCAGTGAATGATTGCATGAATGGAGCCGAAGAAGGGACATTTTCATTGATATTCATTGCCACTTGTTCAATAAATATCTCCGTACAAGTACACCCTAAATTCCTAACAAGAGCCCACAAAGCATTCATTGAGTACTCATCATCAAGTGACATAACAGTAAATGTCGATTGGCTAATAGGGTATTTCATTTTCAGTCTTAATTCTACCATATATCTATCAAAACCACAAACTCTATACAACAAATCAACAAACTCACAAAGAGACATATCAATTCTTGCAACAATTGGTCTTACATGTCCACCTTCATATCTCACTACATTATTACTTTCAATAATAACACCATTCCATCTACACACCAAAGGACAATCCATACTTTTCAAAAATTTTATACAATTACCTCAATTAGATAATGTGTTGAAGCAAGTTTAAATTCTTTCAACTCCTGCATAAGAAACAAAATCAACATTACTACAAGAATTTCAAACTCTAAACATTCAATGAAAATTAGTTTAATACCCAAAATACTCACCTTTACTTATCAAATTCAAAATGAAGTTTAAATTGAAGAACAATGTTAACAATTACACTACAAATGGAGAAGAAATTGAAGGAGTATACATAAGAGTAGGAGGATTAGGGTTTGTTTATGAAAGAGGGAAATGGCAAATGACTCGAAAAGAAGCTACTGGATTCTTATTTCCGCGGAAGAAATCGCTGCATTAGACAGCGATTTACAAAAAAAAAAAAAAAAAAAAAAAAAAAAATGTACCTAAAAATCGCTGACCCCAACAGCGATTTCACTATTTGCCATTTTCAGAGAAAAAAAAAAAAAAAAAATTGAAAATCGCTGACCCAAACAGCGATTTCACTCAATGGTGAAAACCCAGTGTCCAGCCCAATAGGGTATGAAATCGCTGCACCCATGAGCGATTTTGCTAGAAGCTTATTTTCCAAATTAGTTTGGGGTGGCTCTTATTTTTCAAAATAATTTGAAAAATAAGCTTAAAAAAAAAAAGTTCTATTTGTCATCTAGTACAAAATTAATGGTTCAAGAATTTAGTCTCTTTAATTCTACTTCACTTTTTATTCTAGATAATTTAATTATATTATTTGGCTATTATGTTTATTTTAAAATTTCATCTGCAAATCTATTTTCTTTATTCAAGTGCTTGGTTATATATTGGTCTTTTGTCGTTCAAGTTAAAAGCCTATACTCTCAAATTTTTAAACAGAATTTAAATGAACCATATTTTTCACTTTAATCTTTGTATCAAAAATCAATCCAGATAGTGACAACAAGGAATTAACTTTTACTTTTTCCTTTTTCTTTTCGTCATTTTCCGTTTTCATTTTATTTAGAAATAATGATGGTAATAATTACTACGTACCCCATTCCTTTTCCATTTTCCTAACTCCAAAGTAGTGTCGTCTCTTTAACGTTTTAGAGTCCCTCTTGAAAAAATAGCATATTTATATATTTCTTTTTATTTATAGAATCATAGTATTAGGTTAAGTTATTTTTAATGTCTCATTTTTATTTATTTATGTTAATTTTATCAATTTATTTTTATTAAATTTAATATTTTAACACATTTATATATATTTACTAATTCCACTTATCTTCTATTATAATAAAAAAAACACTACACTATTCCTATTTTTACATGTGATCTCATCTAACCACCTAAAAAAATGATTAAAAAAGTCAATAAGACACTTAGGATGAATAGGTAAGACTATTTTACAAAGACTAACAAATTGTAAGGCTAAAGTAAAGTTTAAAAAAAAATACCTTCAAAAGAAAGTTAAGTTAAAAACTTAAAATGTGTGGATAAAATAAAATAAGGTAGTAGAGATATTTCTTTAAAAGAAAATGATAGCAAAGTTAAAGAAACGGACTAAAAGAAATGTGCGAAAATCTTCTCGAGATAAATTACTTTTTGCACCGCCTAATTTGTTTGTCACTCATTTAATTTACATCATTTTAAATTAATAATAATGTAAGAGTTTTTCTCTTAATAATGCAAAACAAGTGAAATAAGAGTAACAAATAGAAAACTATTGGTAAATAACTTGAAAATTTAATAAGCTATTTCAAAAATATTTAATAAATAGCATATATGTTTTATTATTTATAAAATAAACACAAATTTGTTTTATACTAAAAGTACTTAATTTTTTATTTTAAAATTATTTTCCATGCACTACTCGACACAAACAAATTTAGAATACTTGTATAATATGAAAAGGGCATATTCCATGTCATTTAATTAAATTACTATAATATTGAATTCTCTAATATATTTATATACATTAGATCAAAAATTAATAGTAATTTTAATCAAATGAAACCAAATTGTCCTTTATATGTTCAAACACGTCTATCTAGAGATGGAAATAGGGTATGCCTACACACTTGAGGCACAACCTGATTTCGCACAATATCATTTAACACAAGCCATGATAAACACGATATATAAACTACCTAACATAATAGAGTTTATTACTAACACGACACGATACAACCACTGTTATAGTAAAATGAGTCAAATGACTTGACACAAGACAAGGATTATGTATCACCCCTCAACCGGGTTACGTAAGTGGGTCAATTTCTCTCACTTTCGACTCTCACTGCCGCACTCCAAAAAACACTCCTAAAAATCTTCTTAGTAATTTAAAAAAACTCCCAAAAAACACAAACCTCCACAAAAACACCATGAAATGCTTGAGTAAATTTGGCATCATACTCACATCAGTGTTTTCCTTCCTCCTTTTAGCTCTCGTAGCCGAACTCCTTTACCTCTTATGGCGTCGCCGACAACAATTCCGCCACAAAATCAGCCGAATTGAACCCACAACCACCGCTACAACACCGATACCCAATTCCTACTCTCAAATCTTCAAATTGGAGGGAATTTATGAACCGCCGTCTAGGGTTTTATTCACCATTAAAGAAGAAGAAAAAGAAGATTTAGAAGTTGATGAAATTACTTCTGGTTTAGCGGAAAATAAAAAATCAATCGTTGGTGATGATTATGAACATTTTGAGGACTCGCCTGAGGTTATTATTATGGTGAGTGACTCCGATTTCGGCGTCGAACCGCCTTTTTTAACTCCTTGTACATCTCCTCCTTTCTTTACTCCGGCAGCTTCTCCGACGAGAGAACATAGTTAGACCCGTTAGATATTATTAGTGACCACCGATAATGTGTAAAATAGTCGCTAATTAGTATGTTAATTTGATATTAGGGTTTTGATCACTTTTAAAATTTGGGCCGGTAAGAGGATTATTCTTACCGGCAAGAGCACAAGGGAAGAATTGATTATTCGTGTAGGCGGTGAGAATCAAATTTAGTTATAAAGATTATAGATCAATTTATTATTCTCGAATTTTCATTAGTTTTGTTTTTTAGTTTCATGGTTAATTAGAAAATTGATAAATAGATAGATAGATATATAATTAAGTAGTTTAGAATTGTATTAAGAATGTATAGTTGTATGAATTATTTATCATGTTTTTTTTTTGAAATTTATGTTTTTATTATCAAGAAATCAAATGAATTTTCATTTTCTAGTTAATTAGTTATGGGTTATGAAATGATAAGTAGTTTATTTTTTAACATTATTGAAATATTTATCATGTTGAAATAAATATGAAAATGTTTTCGCCTGAAAAATGAAAAGTAGAGTAGGCGTGCTGGTGTTCGTGCTCTTCCTATATGTGTTTTGATGAATGTATAATTATTTCTTCTTAATTATGATCTGCTCAAGCGTGCGATTATTGCTTTTTTTATTTACTTTCTCCATTCTATATTATGTTAGTTTAAGGAAAAATTGACGAGAATGATCTTACCTATTGTCCCTCTATTGTGAATAATCTCTACTAGTGATTATTTCTAAACATTTAATTTTCGTATCTTATTTGCTAACAAAACTCCTTTTCACATTTTAACGGACCATTATGGTTACCTACCACCAAAGAGAAGTAGGGTAAGACGACCAAGAAAAAGCATAAGGGGAAGATTAAGTGAGTGTAAAGGCTTGCTAGTAGGTACCTACAGTAGCTGGCTAAAATGTAAAAAGAGTTGTTGTAAGTTATCATTCTTAATTTGTAATTAATTTTTAATCTATAAGTTAAATTATATTCAAGTTAGATTTTGTTTTTTCGTCTTATTGTAAGATTATTAATGCCAAATTAATATAATAATTTTTTATTTTTATTACACGTAATTAAAATTATTAAAGATTGAATTAATATATTAGATTGCGTGAAAAAACAAATATTATAATTATTTTGAAATTGTGAATATACATTTGTATCAGCACAAACTCTTACTTGAGACCTTTTTTGTAAAGTCGGCTCTCAAAAGCCCAGTTCAATTTTAAATATATATTGTTACAACTCTAAACAAAGATTTGAGCTGGACTTTTAAGAGTCATCTTTACAAAAAACGATCTCTCAAGAAAGCACCTATTATATAAGTGGCAATGTGGCATGGCCGCCTAATTTTATATTAAGTAGAGTAAAAAAGGTGTAAATCAAAATAACTTTAAAGTCATTATTATATATTGAAAAATCAATATTGTATTTATATGACAAAATTCACAATACAAAATTTTAAGTTAATTTTAATTAGTAAATCTTAACGGTCTAAATAAATTAAATACTAATTATAACAATAACAACCTAACAGGTATATGAGTCGACCAATAGCGGACCTTTTTTATGGCTCAACACAAAAACTTGGGTGACACCGTCTCGCTAGTGAGACGCGTTTTATTGGGCTAGCCCAATTGTATCTATTTTTTAATCAATTTTACAAATTAAAAATGTCACTTTTAAAAGTTAAAAGACCAAATTGAAGACTTAAAATAACAATTTCAAGGATTTAAAATTGACATTTTAAATCATGAAATTTGACAATTTCAAAACTTAAAAGTTCAATTTCAATACTTAAAAAAACAATTTTAAGACTTAAAAGACCAATTGCTAGACTTAAAACTCTTATTTTAACTCTAAAGTAGGATGACTCAAACACCAATGTTGATATTAAAAACTTTGAAATTGACCTTTCAAGTCTTAAAATTGGATTTTTAAGTCTTGAAATTGTCCTTTTAACTCTTAAATTATTATAAGTCAAAATATTCTAAAAAACATATTGGACCTGAGTTGGTTGCACAAATGAGACGGTCTCACAGGAGAATTTTTGTAGACTCAATGAGAGTGATGAGACGGTCTAACACAAGTGTTTCATTATTGATTAACGGGCTTCACTTGGTGGGCCGAATAGACAATCGGCCTACAATAACAAGCATCGATAAGCAAGTCTAGGCTGTCTAGCCCGCTTGCGTACTTGCAAGTTGGAACTAGGAACAATTTGATGGATTCTATCCTTATTCTAGTTTGTCAATATTTTTTATTTGTGTTCGATTTTTTTTATTTTGTTACAATTCTGTTTTGGTATTTTTTTTCGCTTTCTTTGATTTTTAAATTATACATTTTTATTATTTTATGTTTATTTTAACCTCATTGACATAATTTGTCACCACTATTTTAACCTCGATTTGATTTTACTCAGTCCTATTTATTATAGGAATTTTTCTTAATCTTTCTCGATTTGAAGAACTCTTTGATCGCACTCTACTTTATAAGTATGAATTGTCGTATTCCTTTGCTCTCCCAACCCTGTCCATAGTGTCTAGTGATTCTATGAGCGGTTCAGCGGGATACATTGGGTATGATAATGACGATCACAATCTTGTTTAATAAAAAATCAATAATTGCTCAATTACATGTTGAAATTCAATTTTAAATGCTAAACTAACAAGGTAACTAGTATTTTTAACAAGGGTTGATTCCATGGGCTAGCCATATCGTTGACTTAACATAACAAATAACTGTTCAATATCATCAAATAATTAGTACAATTTAGACGGTATGAACAAATTAAAAAGTAACAAATTAAAATGACTTTAAGGCTAATTAAGTTGAAAATGAAAGCCAAACTTTGAACAATCGGCATATGAACATTTATACCAAAATACCTGCGGGAAGAACCTTCAATTTACCAACCTAAAACGTGTGTCACTGCATGCAGCTTACCTAAATTTGATAATGTCGCCCTAGCATTCAATATTTTTGGGAATGTTAGTCGTTATCAAATCCTTTTTTTTTAATTGTTAAATTTAAATAGAGTGATTTGTCTAATTGGTGTTGAAAAATAAAATAATTTCAACTTTGGTGTTCTTTAAAAAATAATTCCCAAAATGGTGTTCATATAATAAAATAGTTTTACTAAGCTATATTTTTTTGGTTTGGTAATTCGAAATCCGCAAGAGGATAAAATTATTTTGTCAAGCAAATATACGCGTTAAACAAATTTAAAAAATCCCACAAGTTTTACAGAAAGAGTAAAATATTCCCAAAAAAATACTTCAACATACAACCAAAAATCTCAATCAAGTCCAAAATTCAAAATCCATAAAGATATTTGTCGAAGATAGCGTATCCTTGTTATCTGTTGTTAGCATCATCCTTGTGATCTATCATAGAAAAATCAAGTGAGTTTTTAATGTAAAAAAAATACATTGAGTATTGTAATACTTTAACATTACACATATCTAAAAGAACATGTTTTCTTATTATGACCTTTTTTATGACAAATGCTACAAGTAACCTTCCCTCGTATCGATTCATCCATCTTGTTCCGTAAACGTTGGGATTTGGGTCGTCCTTTGGTTCGTTTGATTCTAACATCAGCAATTACTTTTGGTCCATTATATGGCGCCCAATAGTCTTTGTCAGGAATTGGATTTCTTCTTATTTCAAATGCGCAAATTCCTAATTTTACAAATTCAGCAATTACTTTTGGTACATTTATTTTGAATTGATGGATATCGATATCCGAAATCATTTCGAATAGTCGGATATCCGCATATTATAAGTCATTTTGAATATCCGTTATTCATATGAATAAAATAATATTTTTTTATAAAAAATCACTTTGACTAAAAATAGATATCAGATATTTCGAATATCCAAATGGAATTTTTAAACTCATTCTCATTGGCATCAAAAATCTGATATATTAAATATCTAACTCAAATATTTTTAGATATCGGATATCTAAGTCAGATCAAATCAGATATCAAATATATCAGTTTTCAAATCCGATCCGATTGCATATTTTCGGATCAGATATCCGATCATGCTCACCCCTACTTATTTCGACATAGTAGTATATACTTCCTCTGTTCAATATTAGTTGCACCATTTACTTTTTCACACTTCTCCAATGTACAAATTCAATCTTTAATATCTCTAATCATACATATCGAAAAACTATAAAAACTCAAAATTAATAAACTTTAAATCGAGACGATTCAAACAAAATCTCATATGATTACATTTTGACTTTTAGATTACTGATAATATAAAAGTCAATTTTTACTCAATAACTAGTAGCGCAGTCAGCAATATTGCAAGAAAAAAAAGAGAAATTACTATATACTTCTTCAACGGATCTTCTTCAAGATATACGCGTCCGCGGGCGACCGATAAAAGGTAGTCTCCTTTGTAATTTATTACCGTGTAACCTAAAAAAACATTCACATTCCTATCCTTCCTTACACTTTCCCTTTTAAATTTCAAAACTACTCCGGTCCACTATTCCCATTACCCAATCCTTCCACATTTTGACGGCGCAACTTCCTCCATATCTCCATTCCCTCTATAAGCCTATAAATACAAATCTCATCTTCTTTAATTCTCACAAACACACCAAATCCGTTACATTTCATAGCAAATCAATTCTCTATAATGTCGTATCAAAAACAACCCGAATTAAACGGGGCATACTATGGCCCATCCATTCCACCCCAACCCCGCTCATACAACCGGCCTGGACGGCGTGGTGGCGGCGGCTGCGGCTGTTGTCTTTTTGATTGTCTATGTAACTGTATAATGAGCTGCATCTGCACCATTCTCTGCACAATCTTGGTTATTCTGGGTTTAGCTGTATTAATCTTTTGGCTAATTGTTCGTCCTCACGAAATCAAATTCTACGCATCAGATGCTTCTCTTACAACATTCAATTTCACACAGAATGATAATCTTAACTACAATCTTGCTGTGAATTTCACAATCAGAAACCCTAACAGACACATTGGGGTTTATTACGACAAAATTGAGGCGAACGCGATTTACGAAACGCAAAGATTTAGTACCGTTGAAGCGCCGGTTTTCTACCAAGGCAAGAAGAATACTACTGATTTTGGACCTGTTGTGTTTAAAGGTAATCATCTTGTAAATCTTGGAAGTGAAGATAAGGCTGATTATAAGAAACAGAGTGATGATGGAGTTTATGAGATTCAAATCAAGGTTTATTTGAGGGTCAGATTTAAGCTTGGACTGTATAAAACTGGTACTTGGAAGCCTAAGATTAAGTGTGATTTGAAGGTTCCATTGGAAGGGAAATCATCATCTTCTTCTCATGTTTTTGAGAAGACTAAATGTCATTATGACATTTGATTTTGATTAATTTTTCTTTTTGGATATATTGTGCTATTGGATCTTGATTATGAGGATTATTGTTTGATTTCTTTGTTTGATTAGTATTTTTAGGGATGATGATTATGATGCTTATATGAATAAGGAATTTTATTGGATTGGGATTTGACTTTTTCCAGATCTAGTTGTTTATTTGCGTATAGATTATTTTTGTTTGGGTAAATTATTTTTTTTGGTTGTTTAATTAATTATTTCTGTTTGGATTTGGTAGGACTTTAGTAACGGCTGGATTTTTTGTCTTGATTTTTTTATTGATTGCTAGAATGCAAAGTTGGACAAAGAGCAACGGGTTTAAATATGTAACTGCTGATATACGGTTCAAAAACAAACTAAGAGAGAATGTCTTTTTAGGTATTAAGATCTTCTTTATTATTTTTCTCTATTATTTATATTAGGATTTTAGCTCTTAGATTGAGTAATAGATCATTGGACCTCTCCATTACATTTTAAGTAATGGAGAGGATCCTAATTCCTCTTTGAGAGACGACCTCAAAATAAAAAGATCACATTCTTATTTAAAAAATTGAAATTGATACTAATATAGTAATATGCTACTTCCTAGACTAGCCCGACCCATATAAGCTTTTTGTAATCACAAATTCTAGTGAGGGATGGTCTCTTTAGTAATTATTACTAATTGGGCACATCGCCACATCCCTTTATATATTTTTAAAATATTATAAGTAGGCATTAAGAATATGTTAGATGAAAAGATATTTAAAATATTGTAAGTAGGTATTAAAGATAATGTAAATAGACATTAAGAAAACGATAAGTAGACATTAATTTTTTAATGGGTTGGACTTGAGATACATTTCTCAAACAGATTATCTCTCAAGAGACTTGCTGTTTTGTAATAATCTTGTTATTCTGACTGCATTGCTATTTGCAAGAAAATTAAGGTGCCATCTTTCCTGAATTCAATTTTCTTAAGTGGAAATATATAGTATAGAAGATTATTTTGGTTATGGTTGTTATTTGTATCTAGCAGAAATAAACCTAAAGCCTGCATAATGAATGGAAAAATATTACATACTAGTATTATATTCCGATTTGTTTGATAATAGCTATTAAATAGTGATAATGATAATAAAAAAACTAGTTTAATTTTGGTTTATGAACACTTTATAGGTTTGAGAACACTTTGGCAGCCCATCAAAAGGCATTTAATAAGTTTTCTTATTTTTCTTATACATCCATTACTTTACATTTTTCTTAAAACTTATTACTTGTAAAGGTAAATGGGATCAGTTAGTCTCTTGAGAGGTCATCTCTTAGAGAGACGTATCTCAAGTTCAGTCCATTAAAGGTTAATGTTTACTTACTGTATTCTTAATGTCTAGTAACATTATCCTTAATGCTTATTTACCATATCTTTAATGTCCACTTCCAATATCTTAACTGTCAACTACACTATTCTTAATACCTACTTGTAATATTTTAAAAATATATAATGACCGGTCTATTTAAAGACTGTCTCTCACAAAAATCTGTGAAATGAAATTATCTCAGATAATATTTAAAGCCGGCCCATTAGTTTTTGAAAACCGATTCATCATGATATAAGTCTGTAGGAGACGAAGTTGGGCGTAATAAATTTGGGCCTCGATGATCAACATGCTCACAAAAGGCACAAGATCACTTCCATATTACTAGGTGGTACTTTTTCTAATCACGCTATTTAATATATAATTTTAATAATAAATATTTTTATAATTATAATAAAAATTATACAAACTTGATATAAGAATAATTAAACAAATTCATAGTAGGCTATATTTTTCTTTACATATTCTTTTAAAGCTGTAAAATAAAATTTTAATTGAAGTACACTTACTGAATTAAGAATAATTATTTTAAAAAATAATAATCTAATCACTTTAGCATAGCTAAACGGTTCCAAAGAATGCGTTTAGGTAATTATACCTTTATCCTAAGGCCGTGCTTAAATTAAGCACGATTACTTTTTTATATTTGAATTCGCTATATTACGTAAATTAAATAAGAGTATATTTTATAGCGAGTTATTTTAGATAGAAAATGAAGAGGTAGGGCGTGTATTAAAAGAAAGAGAGTTATTTTACATCTTGTGAAAGACAAATTCCTCTAACAAGCTACAACTAATAAGGAAATGAAATCGAAAATCGATAACATTTTTCATCTTTTTTGTCATGTTCATCCGTTTCCTACTTGTGTTATGCAAATATATCATAAATATAGCATACTAGTATAAAAACTCGTGCATTGCACAAAATTTTTAATATGATTAGATATATATATATATATATATATATATATATATATATATATATATATATATATATATATATATATATATATATATATATATATATATATATATATATATATATATATATATATATATATATATATCTCAATAATATATCTAATATAGCTCAATCTTAACCAGAATAATTCAATTTATTTTGTTTTCAAAAATGGTAAATTACTCAATCTAGTTAATTGTTAGAAGGTCTAAAAATGACAGGTTAATTAATTTTATTTTCATCAACCCATTAAATTATTATATCTAACGGGATTACATGAAGCTGACACATGGATTTTTTCAGTCCTTTTATTAAATTGTTTTAATTGTTTTAATAGTTAAGCGGATTGTATATATATATATATATATATATATATATATATATATATATATATATATATATATATATATATATATATATATATATATATATATATATATATATATATATATATATATATATATATATATATATATATATATATATATATATATATATATTAAAGAATAAAATTCAAAATAAATATAATAGTAAGGGATTATAAATCTTAAATATTGAAAAGAAGATAAAATATCATTTTTCTAAATTTAAATAGAATTATAATGTAGTTGCTATTTTGTAAGTAGAATTTATAAAAGGCCCAAAAGATATTTCAATAAGATAGGAAATCAAGTGTAGGACTATACCCACCATAAAAAAAAATTAAATGAAATAATATGAAAAATAAATAAATAAGTCCGAAGACTTAATTAGAGAAGACTAAAAAGTAACAAGCAATAAACAGTAGAAGACGTTGAAGACGGCGAAAGCATATTTATGAGTTGGTAAATGGTAATTGTAATTGATGGCTCAATTGGGTCCACCACTATTGCTGGGTGATGGACTCATATGGCTAATGAGACATGAATATAACATTCTTACTTTTGTTTCGACTTTCAAATTATTCTCCAACTCACCTTTACTTATTTCTTTGTAGTACTATCTTATCATAAAGAAGCTTCTAATACCCATCATACCAATCTTTTAGTTTGAACAATTATGTATTTTAAATTGATTTAGTGTGTAACATGTTTATATTTTCAAGGTTAATTATCAATTTAATTTTTTAGTTGATTTGGCTCATTAATATTGTATCGAGTTTTAACTTAGCTCATCTAATACTTTCCGTTTGAAGTTGAACATAATATATATATATATATATATATATATATATATATATATATTCAACCTCTGGAACGAGTGTTAGTGTTGTATAAGTTTTTTTGGTTGAAAGAGATTTTGTGTGAGAGTCGAGAACATAGAAAGATAATAAAGTATACAAAAGCAATATAAAAATTTAATTAGAAAAAAAATGTAAATGAACTATATTGTTCAAAAATAATGTTTGCTTCACTTTTTATTTTCTTTTAAAAATGAAATATATATAGTACACATAACAATTAGAAACATTATTATTATTTATTACTCAATCTATTCCTCTTTTTGCTTTTGATAATTTGGTTTCATGATTAAAATTTGATGAACTAAATTATTAATATCTCAAAAAATATAATAATTTTTTTATAAAATATAAAATGATGAATTAATCACAAAATAAAAAGTAAATGGAAGTCAAGTAAACGGAAGTCATAAGGGTTGGTGAAGCACATGAAAACAAGACAAAGGCACATGGCTTAGGATGCGCCCCAACTTCCCCGTTACTCCCGCATAAGTCATGCCAATGTGCATTTTAATGGAGAATTAATTCACACTTCTATGAAGGAAAAGTTATAGAAAGTGCATAATACTCTTCAAATTATTTTTTTCATAACCTTTTCCAAATCTACGAAAAGGTAATACAACCCGTAACCTTTTATTCATAGAGGATGGAATACTTGTTTTTTGACACTATTCACTCATTACTCTTAATTTCTATTTT
Organism: Amaranthus palmeri; assembly: GCA_019776075.1. Classification (NCBI taxonomy): domain Eukaryota; kingdom Viridiplantae; phylum Streptophyta; class Magnoliopsida; order Caryophyllales; family Amaranthaceae; genus Amaranthus; species Amaranthus palmeri. Next base: position 1,499,022 of record JAAKBH010000279.1, read on the forward strand.
ATTCTTAATCTATAGATTAGAACATAGTCAAGTGAAATCTTGTTTGATTCCTCTGAATGCAAAAATTATTAATATTCACTTTTTATAATATTCCGTACTTATGTATAATAAGAGATATTAAGCATTGAATAAGTATATTAGATAGTGTGAAAAAACAAATATCTCATTCTCTATTAATAGGAAGGAGTATATTATATTTTAATCATCATTATTCTAATTTAGTGTATCTAAAAAATATAAAAAAATTAATATTTTAATCTAATAAAATTACACTCAACTATATACAAACTAATTAAATATATGGATTCTAATTCTGGGTTGTTTGATTGTAACGTTGTAATGATTTCATACTCGATATTTTACCTATTTTGGTTCAAACATATATTCAGGGAATAAGTTGTGTGTGCTGTATGTAATCGTCAATTATTTGCTAAAAATTTTTCATGTGTCAATACTCTTAAATGACAATAATGTGATTATGGTTATAATTTACGATTATAATTCTAATTTTAGTATATAGGAGTATTAGAGTTCTAATAATTTCATAGTATACTTCACCTATTTTTGTACAAATATTAAAAGAATAATTGTGCCATGGAATCATCAATCACCCACCAAAATTTCTCTACTTGTCAATACTTTATAGCAGGATATTTATTATTTTCTGACATATTTAATAGATTTTATTATCATGATTATTATTATGATTATAATTATGATCGATAATTTAATGTAGCAGTAAACTTTTAACTTTTTTTCAATCACATTATATTATTTCACCTATATATATACACCATAGTTTATAATAAGAGAAACATAATTAAAATGAAATATTAATTTTTATTTTCTCATTGTTTCATCACTCTCATATAAAAATTATAAATTCCAAACAAATTTGTAAGGTTCCCCCAAATTCCATTTATTTTATTTTTATTAACCCATATTTATCATTTATTTACAATTGGAGGTATTGATAAATTAGAACATAAGATGTACCATTCAAGGGATGAAAGTGAAAGAAAAGCAATGACCTACCCCCCACCACCTCCAAACAAAATTAAGAAAGTGAGATGAAAAAAACATGCACAATATAACCTTGTTTTAGTGTTAACTACATGCCTACCTATATTTCCCATGTTTCATCTCATTCCATAATCTTCTTAGCCACCAATACAATTCCTTTGTTTGGATGTGGTGGGAGAAAAGTCATTATTTTTCACTCACTCTCATACTCTCACATCTATAGCTATAGCTACAAACAGGGCCAACCCTAAGCAAAGGCAAGACGTGTCTATGCCCAACGCCCACCAAAAATTTTAGTTTTTAATTAGTGTTAAGGTTTAAACTTTTCTATGTATACAATAGTGTAGGGGCTCATAAATAATCTTTCGTCCTAAACCTCTTAAAACTTAAGACCGACACTGAGTACAAACCTAATTATAATGCATAAAATGCCAATAATTAAATGGCCAGTTTTCTTATAAGAATGATCCAAACAAACAAAACGTAACCATTTTGATGACTACTTTACACATAATTAAATCATAAAATTAAATCAAGAATTTCCCTAAAAAAACAACCTAACAACTCCACTAGCTAATAGATAACACAATCCCTCTCTCCTTTTCTTATTCATACAATAATCAAAATTTATCAACTAATTAAAAATTACAAAAAATCATACACCATACACAATTTCAATTTTATTAATCATCCATTATTCCATATATTCCATCTAACATGATCAATAATTCCTCCAAAATATGAAATTGTACAAGAAAATAATAAAAAGTGCGTAGAATAAAGATAAATATATATATTTAAATTTAAGCTTATAACGACATATATATTCCTTTACACACTTCTTAGATGGGGCAGGGGTATAATTTTCCTGCTACTCTTCTCCTTCAAATTCTGACTTGTGCGAAATACTGAATTGCTGACTATTATTTCGTTTACACACTAACACTGCAACCTTGGGTAAGTTGATACTTAATAGCATTCTTCCCAACAGAAATTCCAACATTAGGGTTTCCCAACGGAATAAAAGCAGGACAAGTAACATGAATATGGTATGGCCCACTAATAAAACTTCCAACTCTCCATCTCACCCGTCCATCCAATCGGATCAGAATATAAACCCCACCAGATTGAAGTTCCCCATTAATCTGAACCCCAATAAAAGGAGCCACAGGTACATTTTGACCTTGTAAAAATGGTGACCAAATACTTACAGCACTAGTATCTTGATAATTTGGTGGAATTGAGGTTGGTACCGTGATTTGCTGATTACGGTAATTAGCGTAGACAAGCAATCTATCATAGTAAATCCCGATTTTGTCATTCGGGTTTCGGGCCACGACTGTGACTTGAAAGATGGTAGTGAGTTGAACCGGGCTGGTTAAATTGAAGCTGAATAAGGTTGCGTCTTGGAGGGTGAAACTTGGTTTGGATGGTCGTAAGACCGCCCATATGATGAGGATAATTAGGCCGACGATTAAAATGAATGTCAGAATTCCAACGGCAATTTTTTTATAGAGCTTCTTTCTTTTGCTCTTGTGGTGGCCGCAGTCTTTATCCGACGACATCGTTGCAGTCGGGTTTTTTTGGTTGTGGTTGTGGGTGTGATTGTGGTCGTGGTCGTGATTATTTTTTTTTATTAGAAAAGGGGGAGATATTGATTTTTTTATATATTTAAAGGAATTGTGTGTAGGAGAAGATTGGGGGAGTTTAGATGAATATATATAAAGGATAATTAGAGAGGAAGAAAAGAAGGTTTGGCCGTTTGGGTTGATAGGGAGGGTGGTTTACGTTGACGCATGAGAATAAGACTACCGTGTGCATAAGGAGTAATAAACTTTAAATTTCGCTTATAAAATTTATGATCAGATTTAATGAAAAAAATAACAATAACATATACTTATAAAAGAGAGTGCAGCTAAAAAATCCTTCAGCTCAAGAATAAATCATTAGAAAAAATGTTCATTAGTCAAAAAAAAATAAAAATAACAATTGAAAGGCTTGTAATCTCTTGTATATGTGTAATATTTATTAGTATAATAGGAGTAAATAATTACAATTGGAAGAATTTCTATAGTACTACTTAGTGGTATTCTAATAAGTTAAATGTAATTAGAATAGTTAGAATATTTTTGATATTTTTGACATATATTATTTGATATTTTTTGCTAGAATAGAATAAGCAGAGTATTTTGTAAATATTTATATATTAGATTTTATTGTGTCAATATTTAGTTTCCTAAATATATTGATTGTAATTTGTATATATTCTATTTTCATGAAGTGAAATAATAACCAAAATCAATTCAATCATCCCTATTAATAATTTAATATTGTAACTAAATTTGACTTTAATTTAATTTTAAATCGAATTTAAAATTAAATAAGTAGACACATAATTCGATTTAAATCGATACAAAATACACGGTTTTAAATCGACTTGATGACCCAAATTAATAATTAAATGGCAGGTAAGAAAATATGAAAAGTGGTATACTAATATAATATTTAGTGCTACCTTTTGAAGGACTAGGGATGGTGCCATATTAGTAGGTTGCAATTTTATTAATGCATGTAGTAATTATTCATATTTATAATTAATTTAGTTGGAACGACGAGCATGACGTTTTTATGATTTGTTCTTGGAATTGAAGTATTTTAGATTTTAATTTATATTTAGACAGATCAATTTGTTGGAGGTAGCTAGCCCATCTAAATTCTAATAATGGATTGTTTATAAGGTAAAGATTGATATTAAATTGGGTGAATTTTTAAAATAGAGTTAAAATATATAGATGAATTAATTTTATAATAAAATAATGTAAAATAAGTAAAACGGATGAAAATAATACTCCCTCCTATTCTGCACAAGTGTCTCATTTACTTTTTGGGTACTGTTCATCTCTTACTCTTAATTTGCATTTTATTATTAATCTATAAGTTAAAATATAGTCAAGTGGGATCTTGTTTGATTCGTCTCAATGCATGGATTCTTTACATCAACTTTCCATAATTTTTAAATATACACAATTAGAGATATTAAGGATTGAGTAAGTGCATTAGATAGAGTGCATAAAGCAAATGGAACACTTGTGGTGAATAGGAGGAAGTAATTAATAATATCAATGTCCAATGAATAATACGGAAGGACTATAGGTGTCAAAAGGAATATTCATTGGTAGGACTACTACTACTTGTATGATATTTATTGGGATATAAAGCCTATAAAACAAAAATATATGCTATAAAATAAAGGTGGTATATTGAATTAAAAAATAAAAATAATAATATATAATAGAATAACGAAGTTGTATGATTGGCTGATTGCTGGTTAACAACCGAGTTGATTGTATGCACTATATATGCAATGCAATTTGGTTGTGCTTTGTCCCGTTATGTATGTTTCATGCTTACTAATTGTATTTTAAATTTGAATTTGTGTAAATAATTAAATAACATATCATAAAATAAGTACTTTTAGACTTTGAAACAATTGTAGGCTAATGCCTAATGGTAATTAATACCTAAAAGTTTTCAACACACTTTTTTGAAATACTCCTATATATATGAACTAACATTTGCTTGTCTTTAGATTCAAAAATAAATTATCTTTTCTCAAATTGTCCTACATAATTTTACTTTAAGTTTATTTGTTACAGATAATTACATTATTAAATTATATTTTAATAACTCAATCATTGTTATGTATTCACTCCTAATATATCCGTTAACTTATTTAATCTTCTATAGTTAATTTAAAAAAAAACATATTGTACCCTTCTCCTCTCCCACCGAATATCCACCCATTCAACCATCATAATAGCCCTTCATGTGCCCCTCCCTATACCAACTCCGAAAGGCGACCCCCCCTTTCCTCTCTCAGTCATGTCGCAATCAGGTATTTTTCCCATACCGCCTAAAGTGTGAACTCCATTCCCATTTCTTTTCACGTCTCTCTGATGTATAAGAACTAAAGTACAAGTACTGACCAAACCCAAAATAAAAATATTTGGATTTAGAGGTCAAACTAACAAGGCCCATAATCATATCCAATTTAAGTCTAGGTCTGATTTATTCTTTGCACCAATGCATTTATACACGTCCTTGAAAAAGCATTGAATGTGTATATAAAAAGAATCAGGTCTGGTATCACTAAGTATCACCTTTTCAAATAAAATCTTAGGTTTAAGTATTGTAAGTTGTATGTATTTTGTACTTCCAAAGTGGTAAAGTGCACTATTAAGATAAAATTGAAAGTGTTAGTTTGTATTAGAGGGGTCTTTGAGGGTGTGCGAGGTGATCGACCGCACAGAGCCCTTCTTTCTCTAGTATATATGAAAACGTTAATCAAAAAGAAAATATGTTAAATTTATTAATAAAATAAATATATTTACTATAATTAAGGCGCAAAATATTAATTTTGCACAAAGCCCCAAATTGTTCGAGACGGCTATGATTTGTATCATTGGCTTGATTTCAAATTATATTATGAAAATCACTTTGTCAATAATCAAATTATCCTTTTCTACTCAATAAGCTTCAATTTTCATTTCCTTTTTTCTTCAATCTTCTGGGCAAAAACATTTACACAATGATAACTAACAATCAAGCCATATCATACCCATCTCCTTGAAGTTCCTCTAGTCTTTCCTTGTGAAAGGAGTACGGGTATGGATTGTCTGTCAACTTCGCTCACCCAGACCCTCCTCTCGAGTGGGATATTGGTTATGATGATGATTATAATGATAACCATCTCCTTGAAGAACTCATCATCAATGAAATATTCCTTAGGTTAGTTAGAGAAAATCAAGCCAATGATAAAAGAATTGGAATTTCATATTCTCAACCCAGAATTTGGCTTCTTTTCACCTCAAAAACTCCCCTTTTTCTATTAATCAATCCCATCTAACGAACACAGAACTTCCTTACTGTCATTTGATTTTGAAAATTATCAAAATCATCACAAAGTTTAATTCATTAGAGAAAAATCAACTCAATTCTCTAATATCTTTTCAATGGTAGCAATTCATTTCATGGGACATGGATTAATCTGCTTAAATAATGAAACTACAAATTAAATCCATATCTGGAATCCCATTTCATCAAATCAAATCCAAATCCCATACCCTCAAATTTCGGGTAAAACCCTAAATTATTTTGGGGTTTGGGTATTTATCATCAAACACAAGATTACAAATTAACCACCATAATCGATCATCAAAAATCGAAGAAAAAGGTACAAATTTCTCTTTTAATAGCAACAATTGTAAAATTATAGAAAACTCTGATGATTTTGATGAAATCCCACCAATTAGGGAAACAGGTATATCAATTAATGATATGATATATTGGGCACTATATTATACTGAATAACTGGTTTATATGATCAAATTCATCATATTTTAGGATTTCATAGCAATAGAGTCATTTCCAGAATGGCAAGATCATGGTTTTATCAATCCTCAAGCATTGTTTCAGAAAGATGGATTTTTAAGCGTGTGCTGGAAAAATTATGATTTGATGAAGATAATCTTAATATTGGGATTTATGAAGAAGATGAATCTGGGAAATTTTCATGGATGAAGATTTTCCATTTTGATCATGGTTCTTTTATTGCTGAAAAAGTATTACATTCCCAGAAATTTGCTGGTTTAACAAAAACAGGGAATTATGTTTTATATTTGGATAGAGAAACCATCATTGTTCTTGATTCACATCAGGATTCATTACGGCCCGTTTGGTTAGGGGTATTGAAATAGTGGTAATGGGAATGACTTATAGTGTAAAATTCAATGAGAAGTTAATGAAACTTTAATCAAAAAAAGTTTTTTTTTTTTTTACATTTCATTTACCACCTAATACCACCCTTCCCAATGGTAATGCATTGGAATGAATTTTATAAAAGTGAAATGATTGAAGTTGGACAAGCATTATCATCAAGGTAGCCATTACCACCTATCAAACGGGCCGTAAGAACTTCGAGCTTTGAAGATACCTTGGACTAACAATGTGATTAGTTGTGTAAAGAGTCTTTTATTTCCTTTGAACCTTGTTGGTTATTAAACTTCATTTGCATATAATGCGTGCTGGATAATCCTCTAATGATGTATGATTTTGGGAGAGTGAACCTTATTAAGTATGTATGAAGTTAACACTCATTGCTCAGGGGTTTATGGGCCAAACCCATGAGTATTGAGTACCTATTGTGTGTCCACATGAATGTGCTCACAGTGTGATTATGTGACGTCCTTTTACGGCCTAACACTAAAAACTTGGATGATAGAACTTAGAAGTACAACAGGCTATGTTTTCATGTTGGGTTCTGGTGCAGTTTCTTGGTTTTCAAAGAAGCAACCTATAGTTACTTTGTCAACCACTAAAGCGGAGTTTGTAGCAGCAGCAAGGTGTGCAGGTCAGGCTGTTTGGTTAAGATATATTCTTGATGAGCTTCAGTCCATGCAAAGTTGTCAAGGAATCCAGTTTTTCATGGCAAATGCAAGCACATATAGATTTTGTTAACAGGGTTAATCACCTTTGTAATCAACTAGTCACAAATTCATAATACAAATCATAAAAGATTTTTTGTTAGGAGAGAGATTGTCACGATAAGACGACCTCAAAATAAAGAGTTTTTAGACTAAGAATTATATTAGTTGGGCTATTTAGCCCATATGTAGAGGGTATCTCACATAGAGACCTTCTCACACAATAATTTGTGTTTTGTTAGGGAATAGAGTTCAATGTATACTATTTAAGAGGGATATACTAGGTTGGATGATGATGATGATGTATACGATTTAAGAGGGAGTTGAAAACCAAGATGATTCAAAGATCAAAACATATTTTTAGGTCCTTTCAATTTAGGTTTGGAGCCTTTTAAGAGCTTATATTACGGATAGATCAGCTGATTTTGAATACTAGTGGTTACTTAAACCGACAAAGTTTATTAATTGGGTCCATCCAATTCAGGTCCATCTAACGTCTAAACAAGTTAACCAACTCTATTGCCAAAGAAGAGCAATGTTTAAAACTTTATTCTTCAAACTAACATGTCAACATAAGCTGTTGTCTTTATTACAACACTTGAAATATGTATGAGTACTAATACCAAGTCAGAACTCAGAATTATTAAATTTATGAAAGCCAGTACTCCCTTTTATCACTATTCTGTCTGTCCCTTTGAGATTCGAGATTGCTACTGATAGTGATATGTTGTGAGAACGACATATTATTATCAGTCTCAATCTCAAAAGGACAGAGAAGTAAGTCATTAATAAGACCACTCCTCAGGCAGTCCTATATCTGAAGAAGGAAGTGGATGATAGCAGTCTTCTAACTTCCTTATGGCAAATTTTTTAGCAGGTCTTCTCTGTGGCATCACCCCTGTTCTTGGAACCCCTACAACACAAGGGTCAAAATAGCCCAAGAATATTTAAGACCATGAGGACATTAATTAACACAAATAAGTTGCAATTTAATCAAATTTCACCTAGGTTTGATTTGACCAATGGTTTTAAAAGGAAATTTTGGATGGAAAAGTGTTTTTCTTCTCTTTGTAAACATTGTCATTTCAAATTGAAAAGGAAACTTAAAGTGTTTGAGCATGTGCAATGACGATTTATTAGCGAAAATATAAAGATTGAAAGTTGGAAGTTGAAGGTAAGGTGTTCATTCAAGTTGATTTTAGGTCAAGTTTTTCGAGTCCGATTTTGTGTCTACAATGGTTTTTACATATCTATTTTTAAGTCGATCAAATCGAATTCGGTTACAAGGCCGAGTAAATATCGGGTCACTGAATTTGTTTTGAACACCTCAAGTTGAAGAGTTGATTAAGGACAAGAAATACCAAAGATTATCTATATAAATTATCTATTACTTCATGTAATCGACTCCATATTATGAGGGTAGGATCAAATTGGGATAAGTAACAAACTAAATAATGGAGAAAAAGAATTCATATGGGTAACCACTGGAATGATCTAATAGGTTCATGTAGCCGATTACGATTTTTTTGAGTTAAAACTTTGACGTTGTTCATGTTTCGTTTTTTTAGTTAAAACAAAAGAAAACTGATCAATGAAATTAATTTTTCCTCATCGTCATATCCAGTGTATCTCTCCCAATGAAAAACTATAATCAAGAATTTGGGAGGAAAAGAAGGCGGCAACGCTACCCATAAACGAGGACGTGGCCAAATATTTTTAATTTATCTTAAAAGATAAATCCTACCTGTTCTGTTTTTACCACTGCCAGAGCTGATGGGTGAATTGTAGGTGGCTTGAGGGATGAAGACACCAGTGCCGGAGGAGGTGCTACTTCTACTGGTGTCTGGTATAAGCCCGAACCCAAGCCCGGGCCCATACCCAAATGGACAGGCATTTGGTTGAAATGGAGAAAGCTGGTTGTGTTGCTGAAAATGCACAGGCCTACTCCTAGCATTTCTGGTCTCCATCAACTGCTCAGCTACCTGGAATTTTTAAAATTGGAGACATAAAATAGATGAAAAATAAAACACAGATTAAAGCTGAAAAGTTACAAAATTATTGTCTCCATAATTAAAAGTTGTAACATTACTTACTACTGTTGATATTGACATCAGAAATCAGACCCCAAATATGTAACATACACACAATTCTTATATAGGACTAATATTTGCAGAGAATTATTATTGATAACTTATTATTTGGACACATTTTATGCAGTATCCAGTATGGGTTCATCAGTTTGTAGCTGTTAGAGTAAATAACATATCCTGGGGCCTCAATTATTAGCTTAAGCTTTTGGTTGAGTTGGTTCCTTGAGATGGTATCAGAGCTTAAGCTGATAGTTAAGGCCCAAAATATGTTATATACTCTAACAGTAACAATCAATCTAATTCAATTTATAATTGACACGCCTTTTGAACACTAAAACACCCATTCTGCATGCATACTTCTAAGTTTCATAGCGTTGTAATGATTTACTTTAAAGATCGATGAATTAAGGATGTTGTGTATGTTTTATAAGTTATTACTTATTAGCGTATATTTTTAGTTCCTATCATTGACATATGATTTTTTGTATGATATCTCATTGTCTTATGAATTTGTGCATATAAAATTGATTTTTAATTCATAATTTGGTTGTTTAAGACAAAAAAATTTAATTTGTATGAATGGTTTTAAATTAAGTATAATTCAGTGAAATTGATATTTCCTGTAAATGATGAAATTGAACAAATATCACCTGAAAAAAGGAAAATTTCTAACACTACAACATAATACGCGCTTTTAGTGCGATATATTTAGTGACATTTAATTTAAATGTTACTATTTTAATGGTATGTATTGGCTCTAGTAACATTTATTGGTTCTTTTAGAGCAAAATAAAAATACCATACGCAACATTTTGATATAGTAACATTTCTCATTTCTCATGAATGTCACTATAGACTATAGTGACAATTACATATGTCATTATAGGTCAAATAAAGTATTACTAAGTCACATTATAATGGAATTCAAAACAAAAACTAACATTATAACACTAAAAATATAAATTACCGATATATTTTCAATATTACTAAATACATGCCATTAAAAAAAATTGTTATGGTGTAACCCAGGCTAACCCAGGATTGAGTGTATAAGAAATTAAGAGGAGAATGGTTAAATAATCATACCGGTTCATGCATAGGGAAAGGAAGACCCGGAATGCCAGGAGATTGGTGAACCGGACCGGTAATAGAGTTGAACAGATGACGGTCAACCCGAATGGGACCCGGTGTTAGTCCATAACAGGCATTTGGAGAAGGAATATTAACATTTCCAGAGACTCCCAACCGCTGCAAAATTAAACAAACATTCGTTCATTTTTTATCACTTCATTTATAAGTCATCAATTACCAAGTTGGATCTTATTTTCGATATCCGTAATATATATTTTTATTTGTAATTTGTGTTTTTATTTATGCATTATGTAATACACTTGGACTCTAATTAATACTCCGTACTTTCTTAATTTTAATGACTTTGTCCCATTTTATTAGGACACGTTTGCTAAAATATACTTGTATATTGAAATCTTAATATCTCTGACGGGTGCATAACTAAAATTTAGAAAAATTTGATGTCAATAATCCTTGCACTTCTATGTTTTAGATTATAAATTAAAAACAAAATACAAATTAAGAATGAACCGTAAATAGTGTCAAAAGATCAAATAGTAAGTCATACTCCCTCCAACTCAAATTAATTGTCCATTTTGGGTTGGACACGGATTTAAAGAAAATAGTAGTTGATGTATTTTAAGTCATTATTATAATAGTTATAAAGGTAGTAGTTAGGGTATTTGGGGTATTTTAAATAATATAAGTGGGGGTATTATGGTTTTTACTTGTGTAAACATATGGTATTATGTGCCAAAAATAGAATATAGACAATTAGGTTGAACTTACCCAAAAAGAAAAGTGGACAATTAATTTGAGTTGGAAGGAATATTAAGAGTTGGACGCTCAACTTGACATGTGTACAAAATACAAAATCAACTTAAGCGTTACGTTTTAACTTTTTTTATATATTAAACAATTTAATATTATTAAATATTTTGTAATCAAAGGATTTAAATCCTACCATAAACGGACTTTATGTGTAAAATGTGTTATTGCAACCTCCTCCTAAGAAAATTTTAATGGACAAAATTTGAAGGTTTTTTTATAAGAGTAAAAAAATTCACAAATTCATCTCTAAGTGATTGACCCATTAGGAAAAATGTAAAGTAAATATATGCAATAAGCTTTAGTAGATTAGGCTTAAAAAACGTCTATCAGAAAAATGATCTTTTAGAAGACTGGGTGAAAAATATTTTGGTAAGCTAGCAATGCTCCCAAGTCCTATGCAAAATGAACGTCCAAATTGCAAGTGTAACATGCGTATAAAACGTGCAGTCGTGCTTACATACACTAGCCAAGTAGCCATTAAGGAAAAAGGAACAATTTTTTGATACAAAACTAGCAAATTTTGGAATCATGTTCTCCCCTGTCTTTTAGTCCCAAAACGGTAGGAGAAATTTTTAAACTTGACTTAAAGGAAGTGTCCTTAAATTTGTGGGACACCCACCTACATTGTTTGAATAAGTACTTCCTCCTCTCCCTTTAATTTGCGTCATACAAATATATATTTTTGGTTGGAAATAAAATATTCACGTATTGTATGTGGATTGGAAAAATATATAAATGAGATGAAAATGTAATTAAATATGAAAAGTTAATCAAAATAATCTAATTATTTACTCATTTATTATGAATAATCTCATGTTTGAGTTATTATCTAATAATTCAGTATTTGCTACGTATTTGGTTATTTGCTCTCAACATACCACGTGATATAAACCACCACATCCTCAACCTTTTTCTCCCAAACCGGATATGCTGAGTGCAAATACATATTAAAGATGATATTATTAGAAAAAAATCAATAGGTATGAATTATTAATAGCAAATAAGTGAAATGTTAATTATTTTCAACAATTAATTTAATTAAATGTGTAGATGAAAATAAATAAAAAATTAAAAGTTGAAGTTGTTGTAAAAAAAATAATTAGTAGTAAAGTCTAACAAGAAAATATGAGACAAATTTCATAGGACACTAGTATTTTTTTGATTTTGTATTACTTTTTGATTTATGTATTTATCCAATTTTAACACTTGTTAGAAAGGTGGCCAGTTTTTTTTTAGAAAAATGTACATTGATTTGATTTATCCAAAATTTTTTTTCTTTTGAATTGTATCCAAAAAATATGAATTACCCTCAAAAAATGATAATTGAATTTTTTAAAAAAATTATAAGAATTAATCATCAAAATATAATGATGAGATGTCCAGCGTAATTAATCTCCCTAAACAAATAATTTTACAATGAACACATATTTACCTTCAAAACATGTCATTATCCATAGTAAATTCAGAAGAACCCAAAATGTAATAAACAATCAAAACAAAGAAATTTTAAATAAAATAGAATGGCGAGAAAGTCTTTAGATGGTTATTTGTAAGGTTAATAAATCACCCTTACGTGGTAGGATATGATAGGATGAAAATTTTATTGTTTTAATTTATTTTTTTATTTTTTTATTTTAATATTATTTTTTAAATTTTTTATGGCAATTTACAAATTAAGGTTATTCATTAGAAATTTTTAGTTACTTGAAATTTACATGATCAAAAAATATTCAAAAAAATAAATAAATAAAATGGAAAAAAGTGTTAAAAATATGAAATTTAGAGAAGTTCACCTGAGGAATTATTGATTGAAAATTTTTATTTGGAAGTTGACGGCTGAGATCTTCCATGAAAAAATCAGGAGAATTTGGACGGGTATGATCATCTGTAGGAAAAATGTCAGAAGGAATCCATAATTCTCCATCATCTAAATTTGCAGGCAATTCCATTTTTTAATTTTGAATTAGTTAAAAAAATTATGAAAAGAAATGATAATTTTGGTTTAAGCGGGAATTTAAGAAAAAGAAAATGAAGAAGAGTGTGAGAAATAGTGAAGTTGAGTTTATTTTTATATTAGATTAGAAGTTGTGAGGAGAGAGAAAGAGAGGTTGGAAGTCACGTGACAAATGGTCAATGGTGAATGGACAAAGGAAAAGATATGAAAACACAATCAACATTGGATGGTTTTATTTTGGAATTATGTTTTATTTCTTAATTGTTTAAATAAAGTGATTAAATTGTAAATTACTTTTTTTTATTAGTAGTGATAATCAGTCAGCTAGTCTCCTAAGAGACCGTCTTTGTGGCCCAATCCATAAAAACTTACGTTGTACTCTTACTTTACAATTTATTTATGGGTCAACCCAACAAGAGATGGTCTTTCAAAGAGACTATCTCTCAAAAGAATTTGTGATAATCAAATCACTAATTCTTTATTGAAACCATCTAACCGTGAGATGTCTTCAATTGCCTCAACCAAATTTTAAAAATATAAAAAAACTATTGCCTTATACGATTTACATTTCATTGTTTTTTTAAGGTTTTTTTTATTAATGGGATGCTTGTATAGGCTCGTCTCACGGTGAGAAAATCTCATACAAGACTTTCTGAAGTAAAATAGGAAAAGTATTATACGCGTATACAGAAAAAGATTTTTAGTTTGTATAGAAGCTAAGTTGAAGATTTTTTACTATTAAATTGTCACAACTCACAAAAGTAAAATAACTTTGTAAGTTTGTAACGGTTTTAAATCTTTATATGAATAAGAGATAGCGAGGTTATTGTGAATAGAGTGTGTAAATATTTAATGATCAATAAATTATAAACTATTATCCTTGTGTGTGTTTTCTAGATGGATTAAATTGTAAATTACTTTTTTAATTAGAGATAGCGAGGTTATTGTGAATATAGTAAGATTTGCGGATACAGAAAGATATCTTTAGTTTGTTAGGATCATTTTACTATTAAGTTGTCACAAAAGTAAAACATTGAGGTAAAGTTAGCCACCAGATTAATCTGTAATAAATAACTCTGTAACGGTTTTAAATCTTTTGTATGAATCAGAACTGACAATACAAGATTAATTACCCTGAATAGAGTGTCTAATTATTTAATGATCATAAAATATTATCCTTATTATTTGTGTTTTTATCCTTATTATTTGTGTTTTCTATGTGGATTAAATTGTAAATTACTTTTTTAATCAGAGATAGCGAGGTTATTGTGAATAGTAAGATTTGCGGATACAGAAAGATATCTTTAATTTGTTAGGATCATTTTACTATTAAGTTGTCACAAAAGTAAAACATTGTGGTAAAGTTAGCCACCAGATTAATCTGTAATAAATAACTCTGTAACGGTTTTAAATCTTTTGTATGAATCAGAACTGACAATACAAGATTAATTACCCTGAATAGAGTGTCTAATTACTTAATGATCATAAACTATTATCCTTATTATTTGTGTTTTTATCCTTATTATTTGTGTTTTCTATGTGGATTAAATTGTAAATTATTTTTTTAATCAGAAATAGCGAGGTTATTGTGAAAAGTAAGATTTGCGGATACAGAAAGATATCTTTAGTTTGTTAGGATCATTTTACTATTAAGTTGTCACAAAAGTAAAACATTGTGGTAAAGTTAGCCACCAGATTAATCTGTAATAAATAACTCTGTAACGGTTTTAAATCTTTTGTATGAATCAGAACTGACAATACAAGATTAATGACCCTGAATAAAGTGTCTAATTATTTAATGATCATAAACTATTATCCTTATTATTTGTGTTTTCTATGTGGATTAAATTACTCCATGAATTAGTTATTCAATTAACTTTTATGAAAAAAATTTAATTTTTTTGTGAGGTAGATGGAATATTCATGTAATGATGTAATGGGGGAAATTTGTGATATTATATCTTAAATTAAAGTAAGGCAAGATCATTTATTGATGTAACAATGTCACAAAGATG
Organism: Amaranthus palmeri; assembly: GCA_019776075.1. Lineage (NCBI taxonomy): Eukaryota > Viridiplantae > Streptophyta > Magnoliopsida > Caryophyllales > Amaranthaceae > Amaranthus > Amaranthus palmeri. The sequence goes on from JAAKBH010000279.1 coordinate 1,514,488, forward strand.
ATTTTAGTTAAGAAATTGAGCTAATTCCTCATTTGTAACACCTCACTAAGTAATGCAAGATTTTGAAATTTGGGGTATGTGTTAAGAAATAGAACTATGTTTTAATTGAGTGCCCTCTTGTATTTAATCTATTATTATATTATTAATTACTTCCCTCATTTGAAGGTTTAGCCTAGATTATCCTTCAAATTATTGATCTTAATAAGTAGCCATCAAAAGAATTTGCTTGAGTTAAAGAGATGTGCCTATTCACTTATATTTTAATTAAGTGGTCAAACTTATATATATTATTGCATTAAGATTAAAAAATTTTCTATAGTAAAATCTACATTTCAGAGTTTACCTATTAAAATCTATAATTTACAAAGTAGTTTTGAGACTTTGATCTTATAAATTAAGGTAAGGTTTTATAAGCAGGGGCGAAATTATTAAATAAACCAGAAAAATATAAAATATGTAATAGTAGCTATTTATAATAAAAATTCTAGCGGGCCGAACTGAAAAAATAGACCATGAGAATAAGCTGAGAAAGTTGATTGCGAGGGATGGGCCCAGCATACTCCAGTCCAGGCCAACAATCACATGTTTTGTATTGTTCCGTTACGTTTTACTTCCAACTTAATTTTTGCGTTATTAATTAGAATTATGTTGACTTTCTATGGCAACTTATTTATTAAAACAATATACCTATTGAAATTTTGTTAAATTCGTTTTGATATGTGAAGTGAAGTTGAGTTTATTATTATAGATGTTGTGAGGGAAGAAAAAAGTTTATTGTAGTGTAAGGGCGAGGGTGGAATTTCCATGACAAATAATTAACGGTGAAGAGGAAATAAGAGAAAAAAATGCAATAAAGATTGAAAAATGTGTTTTATGATTACGTTTTATTTAATAATTCAGTGAATTTCCTTTACAACAACCATACATTTGCAATCTCCACTAGCCCAGCCTAATAGGTTTTTCAAACCTTAAAATGTCAATTTTAAGCCTTGAATTTGGTCTTTTAAATCTTGGAATTGAAATTTTTTTTAAGAAATTATAATACCCAATTCAAGATTTAAAATCAAATCAACTTAAGTCTTGAAATTGGTCTTTTAAGTCTTAGATTTGGCTTTTTAATTTGGAATTTGATTTTTTAAGTCTTACAGTTGGTATAAAAGTATTTTAAAAAAATTGAAAAAGAAAGAGCCGCAAACTATTTGGCCTATTTATGAGAGGTTGCACCCATACAACCATTACATACAAAATTTTGTGTTAATGCTTTATATAAAGTTTTCAAGTAAATAAATTGTAAATTAATTACTAACAATAATTGTCTTTTTTATAAGTAAAAGAGGTAAAGTGTGATTCTTTTTGCAAAAAACAATTTAATTTTATTGATGTTAAATTATCGGGAAAGTAAACAAGAAAGTAAAAAAAAACGTTTTATTACGCCACCGCCACATTAATGTTGAATAAATAACTATGTAACGGTTTTGCATATTTCCTTTAAATGTTCATAAATATTTAACTCAAATAAATTATCACTCTGAATAAGATTTTAGCATAGATGGTTAATTTTTATCTCTAATGTAGATATCGAATGACTCTTTATTAATAAATCAAATATTATAAAAAAAAGATTTTAGCATAGATTTGCTTATGAATAAGTTGTTCAATTATTTCTTTATGTAAAAGTTTATTTTTTAGTGGGGTAAGCGGAAATATACGAGTAGGCTACAAAAAATAAAGCAAAAAACAACAGACCTGATTGTCAATCAAAAATAGATTCCGTTGCCGGGACTTGAACCCGGGTCTCTCGGGTGAGAGCCGAGTATCCTAACCAACTAGACTACAACGGAATTACTACTAGTTGTCACCAAAGAAAAGTCGAAGGCTCGAAGCTTATTATACTTGAAGCAAGTGGAAGCTGGGAAATAAAAGTGTCATAATCATCATCTTATATCAACAGTGTATCCCACTCATAGAAAATTATGGACATGACCTAACTAGGAAAGAACAGCGACAATTTATACCCATTTAGGAGAGCGCAACCAAAAGAAATCCCCCAACTCGAGAAAAATTAAGAGAAGTCCCTGCATCGTGGGAGATAAATACGCAATTGATAAAATAAATACGTAAAAACAATTATAAAACTAAAAGAAAACATGTATAATCAATAATCACGCGGTTGCTATAATTAATATATTCTTAATTTGCTGATTATATATGAAAAAAGCTTTTTCTCTGTGGGTAACTGAAATAAATATATAATTACAGATTCGTAACGATGGTAATTAATTTATTTTTTTTCTTATAAGTTTTAGGTGTTCTTTTATGTTATTGTTGAACATTCAATTTTTAGGTTATTGATCAATAATATTTCAGCATGATTTTCTTTTGTCATTTTTTACTCAAATATAGTGTTTACCAGTTGGTGTTTTGTTCTTTGACTTTAACTCGTTTTATTACTATAATTATCGGTACTGATTTAGTTTTAAATTTATTTATATGCTTTTATTTAATTTATTTTAAGTTTAAGGGTTAATTTTGTATGATAAGAATAAGATACAGGCTTGCGAATTAAGCTAACTTCAACTTCACCCAGGTCTTTTCATTGCACGAACATTTATTGATCTTTTTTGAGTCGAGGGACTAATCGGCCGCCTTTGCCTTTATGGGTATGAGTTGCCGCCTTTTTTCCCTCCTCAGACTCTGATTATAATTTTTTATTAGCAAGATATACTGAATATGATAATGAAATAAAGTCAGCATAGTTGCACAAATAAATACATAATAAAAGAATTACAGCTACATCAAGAAATACTACTCAGGACTCAGGTGAAAAGAAACATATACTAAGTCAAAAAAACTGGGCTTTGAGTTTGTACGTGAGAAATAATACACTCTACTACAGAAAATAAAGCAGAGGACTGTTTACACTTTAAAGAAAAAGTAAGTTCCGTTGCCGGGACTTGAACCCGGGTCTCTCGGGTGAGAGCCGAGTATCCTAACCAACTAGACTACAACGGAGTTGCTGTTATGCGCCACGGCCCAAAACAATTAATTACTTCTTATTTATAATAGTTTAATTAAGGTGTGGTAATTAATTTTTATAAGGTTAGAGCATATGAATTGATTTGTACAAAAGTTCTTATGATAGGTAATAATAAGGTAGATAATTAATAACTTTAACGTTTTGTAATTTTTTTATTAAATGAAAAAGTTACAAACTCATACTTCTTCCGTTCCGAAATACTCGCTACAAATCTATTTTGTGCACTATTCATCGTTCAAGCTTATTTTACATATTCCGACTTATGTGTAAGTAAAAATGTAGTCAAGTGGGATCTTGTTTGAATCGTCTAATCGCATACTTTCATAATATTAAATTTTTATAATTTTTAGATAAGTGTAATTTAAGATATTAATGATCAAAATTGTGCATTGGATTGCGTAAAAAAGTGAAATGTAACAAGTATTATGGAACGGAGGAAGTAGTAAGTTAGTAACCACGAGATTTTCCTTCAAACTAAATACTAAGATCAAAACTGAGTGTTTTATAACAAATTTGAGTTATTGAGTTGAATTGAGCAAACAAGTTTGATTAACGATAAAATAAATTATACTCCCTTCGAACTAATTTAATTGTCTCATTTGCTTGGGCACGATTATAAAGGGTGGTGTGAGGTCCATTAAAAAGGTGGTATTTTGAGTATTTTAATTAATTAAATTAATATAAAGGTGGTACTTGGAGTATTAACAAAAAAATGTTACAATTGATATGAATGTGCCAAATAAGAAAATGTGACAACTAAATTGGTTCAGAGAGGGTATAATTTTACCCATAGAAAAATCTAGCATATGTAATTGAGAACTAAATTGATTTGTACTGATTCTAAGTTTCTAACCTTAGTCATCTTGTTTGATTTGGAAAGTGTAAGCAACTATCCATAGTAACGAGTAATGACTAATGAACGATATATAACACTATAACAGTATAGCACTTCTTAGTTCTTACGGTATCTACTTTCTCCGTTCCGAAATACTTGCTACATTTTGATTTTATACACTATTCATCGTTCAAGCTTATTTTACATATTGCGACTAATGTGTAAGTAAAAATATAGTCAAGTGGGATTTTGTTTGATCGTCTAATCGCATACTTTTATAATATTCAATTTTTTATAATTTTTAGATAAGTGTAGTTTAAGATATTAATGATCAAAATTGTGCATTGGATTGCGTAAAAAAGTGAAATGTAGCAAGTATTATAGAACGGAGGAAGTATATTATAAGACCTTTGATTATTGAAGGAGCAAGAAAGCGTCAATGAAAAGACAAATTCAACCAATAACAAAATTTAATATGTCCCTTCAAATTGTGTCTAAGGATGACTTTGGTTTGATGGACCAGTCTTAATTGGTACGTAAAATACTCTATCCCACTTTCTTATTATTTTTAATTCTTAACCCAAAAATAAATTTAATATGGATATATTGCTAGATTGAATACTATAGTATATGATTTTAGTCAAATTTGACTGGTCTAGAAATAATTTATCATTCCAAATTTATGATTTTGGTCTGATCATAATTGTTAGGTTGTGTTTACCCTTTGCTAAAAATCACTGCATGCTAAAAACGGAATAAGACATATATTATGTTGTCGAAAAGTTATTGAAGTCTAATTTTCTAATGACCCAAACCTTATATTAATAAGAATTTTTTGTAAAAATTATGTCCAAAAGATTAGACATTCAGCATAAACAAACTTTAGACGAACGTCATTTTTCACTCGGTTATTGAAATTGGGCATATAATATATCATTGGAAAGATCTCGAAGTCTACATTCTAATATTGCAAATATTGCAATTATGTGATTTTTCTATCAAAAGGTATACCAAAAAAGTAAACATTTATCAAATTTCAACATAAGCATTTTTTTAAAGTTCAACTTTGATGTTTATTTTCGTTGGTCATTGTAATTTCATTATTAGTATTATTTTGTTTTAGTTCGGTGAGTGTTGAGCAAGTATTTTTCAAGAGATGTTAGAAAATAAAAATTTTAAAATTAATGCCCATAAAAAAATCCACACAGTAGAAAGACCCTTCCCCAAGCAAATAGGTACAAGTTGGTAAATTCTTTCCTTTTATACATTTTCTTCTCTGACACTTTCTCTATCTATCCAAAAAAAACAAGTACTTGGTCTCCACGGCAAAATCAACTCTACAGCTGTCCTTACTCCTTAACCGTCATTATATAAACCCTCAATTTTCTTCTCCTTTTTTTCTTAATCCCTTCTCATAAATTTTCCAATTTCTAAAGTTCGTTAAGTTTCTGAAAAATCTGAAGTTGATGATGATGGAGAACGAGCAATCTTCTCTTTTTTCCGTAACATTCTTTAATGGTGAAAGAGAACTCGATATGGGTATTATCCCTATCACCCCATCACTCACTTTCAAATCATTTCAATCTTTAATGAGTCAGAAACTCCAGATTTCACCTCACCAAATCACTATCTATTTCGAACGCAAGAACTTTATCCCTGGTTTTAACCAAAATCATCACCGTCGTCGTCACCCTGTTACAAGCAAATTTGATTTTTCATCGATTATGACCGAGTCTAACTCGGCCTTTTTCTGGGTTGTTCAGAAAAGATCTCGTCGTATTCGAAGAAGAAGGACAAAGAATTCTTTCCCAGGTGAGATTAATGCTAATAATATGATTCTTCGAAGGAATTTAAAAATGTTGGAAGAGAAAGAAAAGGAAAATTATTGGATGTCATTGAGTTTAAATTCAAATGTTTATAATGATTTGGGTTTTTTGTATGGTTATAGAGGCGGGTTTTATAATTTTAGTGATGATGGTGCTTCTTCTTCTGGTGGTGGAAGTAGTATTGAAAACCATAGAACCTGTGAGGTTTGCTATCTTAGTGCTGTTACTGGTGTTGAAACGCCACCGTTTCATTGTTGTAAAAACGACGCCATTACCCACTTTTTCAGGTCATCTGCAGGTCCAATCGGTCCTCCAAAGAAAAACCTCAACCATCTGGGTTGATTTTGTACACCTTTGAAAGCAGAGGAAAACAGAGGAGGGATTAAATTGTGAATAATTATGGATAAGATCTATCTATCTATCATAAATTAGGGTTTCTAATTTGGGTTAATTTCTTTGATGGTGTTAATATGAAACCTCTAGTTAAGATTTTGTTGAAAAATCTGTAGGAAAATGAAAATGGGATTGATAGGATTTTATGAAATTGGTTTGGTGTAGCAAAGATTGAAGGTTATGGGTTTGCCTTCTGCTAATGATTGAGTTTGTTTTTGTTGAGGATGAAAAGAAGTGCCCTCCGTTTTGTGAATTGTTTGGAGGTTAGCCTTAGAAAGTTTCCTCATATGAAGTTTATGTAAACCAACTATTATTAATCAATAAAATTATGGTTTTCTTTTTAGGTAATTATTACTTTCTTTAATTCATTTTTTGTCTTGATTAATATTAATCTTAGTTGAAATATTAATCTTTAATATTATTTATTTTATAGATAAACAATTTGAAAAAGTTAACATTATAAAAAATAGATATCAAGACAAATTAAACATCTAATTTAACTATGTTTTGTATATTATATATAAAGTATATGCAAAATAAAAGCAATTAATGAATAGTGAAACAAATCGAGAGGAAGTTGTTATTTTCAATTCATATTGGTGTGCTCGAATCAGTTGTAGTATGAATTTATTCACTAGAGAACTAGAGTTATACTGTATAATCTTTGCTATCATGAGTAATAGAAAACAAATTTTTTAAAAACTAAATGCATAAATCCTACGTAAAGGAAAGGGATTTGAAATCTAATATTTAAGTAATAAAAGTCTAATATTAGTTGTTATTAAAGTTTGACACTTTTGTAATTGTAGTCTTAATATTTATTTTTTACGAACTATAGCTATCAAGGCATCGATATCAGCAAAGTATTAATCGTTATAACATCTAGACCGTTTTAGTGATTGGAATTTAGGTTAAGTGGTCGAAGATAACAAATTTGACTTGAACGCTATAGCCTTTGATATTTTAATAGTGGTAACTTGAAAAAAAATATAGATAAAATTTATAATTTACAAATATCCTAAAGTTTAGAGCCGTAATTCATTCAAAATTATGAATGAAAGAATAATTGAGTGATGTTTGTAATGAAGTCTATGTTTTAAGAGGCATTATCAAAAACATGAAGATTCACTAATTTATGTATTTTTTTTACAAGAAATAATTCTAGCATCTCATTTAAGAGGTAATATCCAATCATACTAACATCCAACTATATTACTATGCATGATAACATCATTAGCATTTTAATTAAGTATTATTATATGTTATTATTACGCCTAATATAAACTTGTTAATGCTTAATTAATAATTATCATGCATTATATTTATTAGGAAGTGGTGAAAAATTCTATAAGAGGAGTTCACTAAATTTTGTAAAACCCTATATATTATTAATCAAAACAACTAATTAAAAATGAAAGTAAACCAACTATAATCCTAGGTTTTTTTATGAAGAGAACTATAGTCGATGATAAAGAAGGCAGGGATTCTGTGATTTATTATTAAATTAGTTTCTTACTTCTAAGTTGTAATAAATGACATTTTTTTTGAGATAAATAATTATACTTGAAGCTAGTCGACGGCCCGAAGTTTATTATACTTGAAGCAAGGAGTAGCTAAGACGAAATAAGAGTAGATAGCCCGGCCCAATAAACAAAAAGTTTATTATACTTGAAGTAAATATTTATGATTGATTGCCATTTATAACTTTACAAATTTTACGGTAAGTTTCATGGGAGACGGTCTATTCTATAGACGGAATCCATAAAGCTCAGCCCAAAATATAACATAGTATATTTGGGGTTATAATAAATTATTTGGGGTTATAATAACTTATATTTGGGGTTATAGAATAGTATATTGAGGTTTATAATACCTTACATTTAGGATTATAACATAATATAATTGATATTATAATAAAAAAAATCAGTTAAGGGAAATGGGCTGGCCCAATTTTATGGTCTATCCTATAGACCGTCTCTTGTGAGATTTTGTGATAATTTTAATATTTAATTACAAGTTTGTAACTGTCTTAATTAATTTTTTTTATTTGTTCAAAAGAAATTGTAAATATAGTTTTAGATGTTCTTTGATGTTATTGATGAACATTCAGTTTTTGAGTTATTGATCAAAAATAGTTCAGCATCATTTTCTTTTAATCATTTTTTTACTCAAAACTATTGTGTTTGTTATAAAAAAAGTCATTCAAATTGACTATTAAAGTGGTAAAGGATTGCCCATACCTCCTAATAAATAATAAAATATACTAATATATTCAGAAAAATTAAATTTTTTGAATATTTTAAGTTAATTTAAGAAAAATATACTGATTTATTAAGAAAAAAATCTCTTTCCCATAATTGACAGCAAAGTTGCTCAAATAAATTAATTAAAGAAATTACAGCTACATCAAGAATCAAGAAATACTATACTACTTTCTTCAAAAAAAAAAGAAATACTATACTACTCACTACTCAGGTATACTAAATAAAAAAAAATCTGCACTGTGAATTTGTACATGAGAAATAGTCTACACTCTACACAAAATAAAGCAAAGGACTGTTTACACTTTAAACAAAAGGAAAATTTACTTTTAAAAATTCGACCTTTGGGTCGTTCTCTTCTAAAAATCCGATCTTTTGATTATTTTTTAAAAATCCCACCTTTGCACCCCATCTTCACTTAAAGTACACAACCCATTGTCTAACCTGAAAAACCGGTTAAAATGAATTTTAAAAAAAGGTCGGATTTTTAGAAGAGAACAACCCAAAGGTCTGATTTTTAGAAGAGAACAACCCAAAGGTCGGATTTTTAAAAGTAAATTTTCCTTTTTTATAAAATTCATTTTAACCGGTTCTTCAGGTAGACAATGGGCTGTGTACTTTAAGTGAAGATGGTGTGCAAAGGTGGGATTTTTAGAAAATAATCAAAAGGTCGGATTTTTAGAAGAGAACAACCCAAAGGTCGGATTTTTAAAAGTAAATTTTCCTAAACAAAAAAAAGTAATTCCGTTGCCGGGACTTGAACCCGGGTCTCTCGGGTGAGAGCCGAGTATCCTAACCAACTAGACTACAACGGAATTGCTGCAAGTTGTCACCAAAGGAAACTAATGTTTGTATAATATTAGTTTAATTAAGGTGCGATAGTATTAATAAAAGTCCATGCGCATGCATTGATGTACAAAATATATGATGTGTAATAAATAAGGTAAATTAACAACAGACATATCTGTTTTGTAATTTTTTATCGAATGGAAAATTTAGAAATTTAGGGTTAAAAATATTTATACACCACGTAAAAAACTAAAAATTTATGGTTATCACATGAAGTTTTCCTTTAAAAAACAATACTAGTGTTTTGAGCAATCATATTAAGATCAAAACTCAGCGAATCATATTATATTCGAGTTATCAAGTTGAATTGAGTAAATCATATCTTTTTATTGTGTAGAAATTGAGCAAACCATTATCTATTCAAAAAATTATAAATTTTTGATACGAGATAAATCATATATGGACGAAATCAAAAAATTTGGTACCACATTGTCTAAAAATAGAAATAATAAAATAAAAATAAATAAAAAGTCAAAACAAGATTAAATTAATGCTGAATGAGTGGGATAGATGTACAAAATCAAAGGTAATGGTAATAAATGGAGGGAGAATATAGTGTGTGGTTAAAATTAGGTGAGAGTTAAAAATGTATGGATGAAATTAAAAAAAGTAATTGATAATAGTCTAAAAATAGAAATAATGCAAATTAAGTGAGACGGAATGAATTAGTTACCATTCCATTATTCCCTCCATACTACTCCATTACTCCCTCTATACCACGGAATGAGCATCATTTTCATTTTGATCCGTACTTTGTCTCCACTCTCCACGGCAAAATCAACTCTACAGCTGCTATTAACCCTTTAACCGCCATTATATAAACCTTTAATTCTCCTCTCTTTTTTTTTTTCATAATCCCTTCTCAAAAATTTTCCTATTTTCTAAAGATCGTTAAGGTTTCTGAAAATCTGAAGTTGATGATCGATCATGGAGAACGAGCAATATTCTTTTTTCTCGGTAACATACTTCAATGGTGAAACAGAACTCGATATGGGTCTTGTCCCTATCACCCCATCACTCACTTTCAAATCATTCCAATCTTTAATTAGTGAGAAAATCAAGATTTCACCCCACCAATTCACAATCTATTTCCAACGCAAGAACTTTATCCCTAGTTTTGACCAAAATTATCACCGTCATCGTCTTGCTGTTACAAGAGAATTTGATTTTTCATCGATTATGACTGAGTCTGAGTCGGCCTTTTTCTGGGTTGTTCAGTCAAAATGTCATTGTATTCCGAAAACAAGGGTAAAGAATCCTTCTGACATGATTTATCGAAGGAATTTAGAAATGTATGAAGAGCAACAAAGAAATTTGATGTCAGGGAGAGTTGATTTTGTTAATTTGGGTTTATCATACCATGACATATTTAATGGTGCTTCTTCTTCTCGTGGTGAAAGGAGAAGGAGTATTGAAAACCATAGACCTTGTGGCATCTGCGAGCTTATTGCTCTTACTGGTGTTGAAACGCCATCGTTTCATCGTTGTAAAAACGACGCCTCTTCCGGTCCCATCGATCCCAATGAAAATCTTCAACCATCTGGGTTTACTAATGGAGTTAAGAACACCTTTGAAAACAAAGGAAAACAGAGGATGGATTAAATTGTGAATAATTATGGGTAAGTTCTATCTATCGTAAATTAGGGTTTCTGATTTGGGTTAATTTCTTTGATAGGATTTATGAATTTGGTTTTGGGTTTTTCCTTTTGCTAATAATTGAGTTTTTGTTTTTGTTGAGGATGAAAAGAATTGCCCTCCGTTTTATGAATTGTTTGAAGGTTAGCCTTGGAAAGTTTCCTCATATTAATGAACTTTATGTCCAACTATTATTATCAATAAAATTATGGTTTTCTTTTTAGGTAATTATTTGGGTTTTTTAATTCGTTTTTTGTCATGATTTTTAATAATGGTATTTGCTTTGCTCTTATTTTTTGTTATTTTTAATTCCTATTAGTGTGCTCGGATCAATCGTATTATGAAATTATTCACTAGTGTAATATAATTGCAATTTAAAACCAGAAAATAATCTTTGCTATCATGAATAGAAAACAGCTTTTTTGCTAACTAAATGCATAAATTCTATGTAAAAATTGAAATATAATATTCGTGTAATAGAAGCCTACTATTCGTTGTTTTCACAAAGAATAATTTGCAAATTAAGATCAGTTTTGTAAGTTTGTAAATTACAATCTTAGTGTTTATATTTTTGCGAATTATAATCATCAAAGTATTAAAGTTCACAATGTTTATGTCAAATTACATAATTTCAACCATTTTAGTAGTAATCAAAAGTTTAGGTTAAGTTGTTTGAATTCAGAAATTCGACTTGAACAGTATAACCTTTAATACGTTAATTGCTAAAATCAAAAAATATAAACATTAATGTTAATTTGCAAAAATCTTGTATGATGTAATGATATTAACTTTTTATAATTTTTAAATTTGTATAATTTAACATATAAATAAATAAAGTAACACATTTAAATGCATAAAAATTTAAATGTAGCATATATAATGTAATATGATGCATATAACTATACATAATATGACATTATGAATGAATTCAAAGTTAAAGAGATGACATCATGACAGCATTAAGCATACACATCTTTATAAGGTGATTCGAAAAGAAGGCTAAGGCTAACGTACGTGTATATACTCTATGAATTAGTCATTAATAAAGAAGGCAGAGATTTTGTGATTTATTTTTAAATTATTAGTTTCTTACTCTTAAGTTGTAATCAATCTCTTATAACTTTCTAGAAATAAACATAAGATTTCTAATTCAAAAATTAGCTTTTCAATCAACTTATCAGTTAGGACTTAGGACTGTTTTTTAACGAATCAAGTGAAATACATTAATGTTTAGCGACAATAATAAAATAAAATTAATAAAGTTAAATTAATGAATGAGATTAAAAAATTTAATTCAAATTATTTTATTATTTTTCCAAAAACGCAAAAAAATTATAGTTCATAAATCTTACTTATATTGAAAATTAAACTATTTCTTTGAAGGAAGCACATAATAAAGATTAATGACAAAACTAAAGATATTGAATAAGTCACAAATGCTCAAAATGAGTTTGTCTTACGGATCAATTCTTATTAGGATTATACAATTACTGTCATGAAGTAATCGCTTATAACCTTTATGTAGTCATTATAATAATCTTAAAATATTCAAATAGTAATAAGACGGTCTCATAAAATTGATATCAACGCATTAACAAATAAAACTATATTCCTTTTAATACACTTTTACTTCAATATGATCCAAACACCTCTAATATGGCTCATTTTCAATTTTAACTCTTAAGAATCATTTCAACCAAGGAAAATACCAAGATTTTAAGTTCAAGAAAACCATCTAAGTTCTTATTTTACCAAATAGTATTATGGAAATATGTCCCAGTAATTCAAACCAAAAAGTATATTCTACAAATTCGCCGATTCGGATGAAAGTGAGACATACACAAGAACAGTTCCTAAGCTACCAAAAACACTACATAAATGGTGAACAATTCAACATACCAAAATTAGAAAAAACAAGATTTTAAAAAACATATTCTTAGCCTGTGATGATTACAAAAGAGGAGGGTAAATATATTCCGACTAAAATCAGCAGCCTCAAACTGTTATTCTCGCGGTATTTATCGAGCGCACATTGTGTATAACTTATAAATTCAAATGGGATCTCTCGTTTTTTATGTCAAAACCGTCTAAATGCCTAGCAATAAGCCCCTTGAAAGATAAAAAGAATATGTATGTCCACAGTTATCTTTACCTGAGGGGAATAGTAGAAAGGCATCGAGAGGTTAACATCTTAGAACACAGAGAAATTCACGACTGCACGCTGGTGTACTTGTATAACGGTCCTGTCATCAAGATTGCACGGCCAATCTTTGAAGATGCTCGAAGAACACTTGTAAACTGACATCATCTGTGAAAATTACATCAGAGACGGCTCCCATTTCATTGACGTTGTTGTACGTTGCTGATGGGTTTAGCTTTGCCAATAGAAATCTAGCCTGTTCACCATGGATAATATACAAGTTATAGATGCAATTAACCCCATGAATGAGTAAGACGATCAAAAACAAGGCATGTATATACGAATACTTATTACATGCAAGAGTACAATTACGGACAATATTTAACTAAAGGAAAAGTTGAAAGGATCTCTCTTTCCAACTTTCTATCTTTCTACGGGTTTGCTAATCAATAGTCTGTCTTTGCACATGCCCAAACCATCTCAAACAATTCTCTTTCATCTTTTTCTCAACATTTCTAAAAATTTAAGACGTTTTAAAAACTCATTAGTATGCGAACGCATCCATCCCAAATTCCTAAACCATATTGGACAATTAAAGTCACAAGCAAAACACATACTGACTGGAACGAGAAGAACATGTCTTCCACCATCTCTCATCAAGTTTGTTTTTGAGGCATGAGCTACTTGCCATCCATTTCATATTAATCATGCATCGTTAGCATGCAAAGACCAGTTCACAACAGTGAAACGGCAAAGGCGATCAAAGACATGTACTAACCTGAGAACCATGTTGATCACAAACAACCAATCTGGGGACAGGGAAACGATCATGGATGATTAACTGAGCATCCTGATTCGGAGCTTCTAATAATTCTTTAAAGGCCTGAAAAGTCAGACGAAAAAACTATCAAGAATGGGATAAATATATCATAAATTGAAGAAAATAAAAGAAAGCCCTTGCACAAAATCTAGGTCCCCTATCCAACAGGACCAACACATTGATCAAATTAAGACCGATGCATTAAAAAACAACCTCTGCCTGTTTATCCAGATTACATGCAAAAAATTACACCGGAAAAGACCACTATCATTCTATAAAAGACAGACCTGGTGCTCAGGTTGATTCTGATAGCCCATATTACGCCATTGAGCAATAGTCATTCCATGGAATATAACCACACTAAAATAGGCATCCAACAAAAGTATGCGATCAGCGGCAATGGATGCCACATCTAATAATGCTGGAGTTGGCGGAGCATTGAAGGAATAAGATATAAGCGATGGCTGGATCATCACAGCTGCATTAGTAATGTTCTCACGGTTCAGCAACATGCGGAAATAAGCAGTTTCATCAGGACTATTGTTAAAAACCTGTAACAAATAACATTTAATTAAAACCTTCCTTAACTTGTTTTGAGAAAGCAACCAACAGTCAGTTTAGTACCTGCACAAACTGTGACCGTCTAAGGTTAAACATAAACTGGGGAAACAAAGAAAAGCAAGGATTTAATGTAAATGAGGATGGATCATCTTTCCGGTAGTCGCCAAATTTGGAGCAAAGGCGAATTAAATTCCGATCTAGCCACCGCGTAGCATCAAATCCTTCCTGCAATAAGAAGCCAACATTAAACAAACACAGTAATAGAAACTAAAAAGAAAATTAGTTTCAAGAACACTATGGAGTTATAGCTATTCATAATTTAGGTTATTTTCTTGTCCATTTGTGAGTTGATTGGAGAAATAATATTGAGAAAAATAGAAAATAGTAATGAGGCAAATTCAATGGGATGGACTAAAATAGAACGAAGGGCAGTCTCAAGGAGACGGAGGGAGTAATATAATAAGATAAAGATAGTATGAAATGGAAAAAAAACCATTAGTATAAGCAGAGTATATTAAAAGCTGGGAAATACAAAAATTACCTCCATTTCCATCTTGTGAGAGCATAATCTAGCCATTACTACAGCAGCCGTTTCTTGATCAAAGCCTTGTACAAGTTCCTGCAAAGAGAATGCCCAGCCTCAAAATTGTTTTTTACATTTCAAAATATTCCGCCAGAAAGAAAGATGACAAAATAGATTAAAGATATAGAAAGTTGCTTAAGTTCACAATTTATAAAAGAACGAGAAACTACCATTGTTTGAGCAAGAACAAAATAGCAATACTCTGGAATTGTAGTGAATAAAATGCTGAGAACTCACAGAAATATCACATCCACATGTTCAAGTAGTAGCCAGAAAAGATAATTGAACATTCAAAGTAAAAAGCAGCATCCTACTCTAGAACGGACTACATGGAACAAAATTACTCTACCAACCAAAGCATCTATCATCTACCAAAGAGCTCTCTACGCGTTAAGTGGAATATGAGCAAAACGGAGACATTAAGGAGATCGCAAACTACAACCAAAATGAAAGCATTAACTGGTCGTGTTCTCAGATTTCGACTAATCCGTGGAGAATTTCAAGAATAGGATATTCAAAGATTAGTTTCTAGAATACTAGAAAAAGATATTTCAGACTGAAATATACTCCTATTTTGGCTGAAGGATTTCAATATGCAGAGCAAGGTAAAGGTAATTATCCTCTAAAATCAATTACATGACACCAAGAACACATGAGAAGACATTTTTACAACCATTTAAACAATGGTGGATTTAGCTCAAATAAAAAATTGATTTTTTTGTTATTTGCTAAGCACTAATTTTGAGTCAATACTAAATTTTCAAATGAATCATGAGAGCATTATAGAACTTTGATGAAATTTTGAAAAGAAACAGGGGGATAAAAGATGCAGAACACTAAAATTTCTAAGATGAAAATTCAAGTAACAGTACTCTCAAACACACCTCTGAACCAACAACGCTTTCAACCCAGTTTCTGCAGACAGTTGTTATCCGAAGCATTGATTGACCATCTGGACTTTGATAGCTGTCATAAAAAAACAATCAGATATTTTTTTGGGCAAAATTTGAGGTACAAATTAGACAAAAACAACCAACAAGTGTGAATGTTTATCTAGAAAATCCATTAACCTGGTCAAAAACTGCAAATACAATTGTGATCCAGGAGGATTTGCTCGTTCACCAGATGAAATATCAAAGAAGACAGTCAAATTAGTATTTTTATCTAGACTACACAACTTCCATGCCACCGTATTGCCCTGTCCAATGACTGTATCAGCAACTGCAACTCCTTTCTGCAAGGATCGGAAAACTCAATGTTAGGTGAAGATCACATTGCTGATTCTAATCTGCAAGCAGCCGAGATTATCTTGACACAGGAAACTTCTATAACATTCATGGAATAATGAAATCTTTCAGAAACTTAAAGCGATAACATAATAAAAGAGTGCAAAGCCAAACCTTTTCTAGAGATGTGCAAGGTCCAATAACGCCTTGAATTTTAATATCCTTGGAACAATAGACCTCAAATGTGCCACTAGAACATGAAAAATATATATTAGAGATCAGAAAAAACTCACAAATAAGCTTTACAGCAAAAATCGTCATGTTGCACACAATAGTATGGACCTTATAAAACATGTGGCACATAGCACACGGGCAGAAAAAGCATATATAAGTAAATAAATTGACCTATGGTCATGAGAAACCATATTTAAAATTTAAAAAGAGAAAAAAAAGAAGCAAAAGTTCAAACAGCAAACTCTAGAACCAAAACATAAGAACATTTAGAAGGCACAAAATTATTGTAAACCTCTACCAAACTATTATCACTTGTCAATGTGTTTTCTCCAGCAGGTCTTCTAGAATATGCCATGATAAAACATTGCAATTCATGACAGTAACCATAAACTTCGTCCTGACAATTGTGAGCCAAAATTGTTCAAAAAACAGTAGAAGCATCTTTAACTCATGTTCATTCTAGCTGTGTGATTAACCACAGGATACAGCTTAATAGAAAAGTAGAACCATACCTCCTTACATTATAACAAACAAGCAATATCAAGTACTCATGAATAGCGGTGTACATAAAAAAACCCGATACTAAATATCTGACATGGAAAACAACTATCTGGTTAGGTGAATCGGATATTTGATATGGTTTCTATATTAGATTATCGGATCAAAGTTTTTAAAACCCATATCCGAGTGCGAGTCTTTTTTTCTAAATCCTAAACAGCTAGACACCTACATTCTCGCAGGCTTATTGGCCAATCTGGAAGGTTTTGCAATTAATCACATGAAAAAAAGTTCTAACAGTAGCTTTCCCACCACATTTCCTTGTTATATTTTGCTAGTTTTGTAATTGGTTATATAATAAAGATGAGCAAACAAATGAAAATTATATGGTAATTTCACTAGTTTCTCTTGTTCAACGAAGAGGCATTGGTATTCGGAAACACAAGTACACAACCCTTACTCAGCGTGTTTACAATGACAACCCCTGTTCTACCATAAATGGTCCACGCGAACATATAGTGCTGGATAGCAATGAATGGAAAAAGTGGAACTTTTAGTCGATCTCTTCTGTTGATTACTTGATTTATTATGCTATATAGCTGGCCCCATATCTTGGGAGAAGATTTGGCTTTGTTCTTTTGTTTTATTAAAACATGGAACTAATAGACATGAAATCCTAGCACATACCACAATGTCATGTAACTACTAGAATACATGGCACTTCAAAAGTATAGTGATTAGAAATTATTATGTTGCAAAAAGAAGTTAGATATTTCAGATCAAAACAATCGACAATACAGATAATTATCATGCAAGAGTACTTAAAAAGATGTAGCACCAATAGAAAACCAACACAAAGACATTGGGGCAAATACCAATAACTAACAAAACATAATCGCTTTCCATTCAAATAGACATACTTACTTAAAGCACAAACCAAGTGACTTTTCTCCTTCCTCAAACAGGCGCTTGAAGGAATCTTTGAACACAGAATGACCAAAACTCTCTGATAACACAACAAGACCACCAGTTTTTTCCACAGCAACCTTCATCTCTGCCACTCCAACCTTCAAATATTGTGAGACAATTAATGAACAAATCACAAATAAATATGAAAATTGCACAGAAATCAAAACGAGAAGCTAAAATTCACCCATTTCTACAAAGTCACGCAATATAATTTGTGCAGACAAAAAACCATTATGATCGGATAGGACTTCCTGTAAGATATCAACTTTTTTTTAATCATTTCATGACAAACAACAAAAGAAAACATAATATTCAGATACTCAGCCTAATTGATTTACTTGATGACAAACAACCTGCATGATATCAGCAAAACAAATCTATGTGTCTAATACTCTAATCTCATAATGCCTTATATAACAGCTAGTAGAAGAACAGGATAGAGATATGCTCTTCAGACAATGTACATAATAAGAACTACAGGTCTACAGGACAAAGAACATTATGTATGCCCTCAAAATGGTGACATGTTGAAGAGCTTAGTCTAGGACTACAACGGAAAGATGGGACAATGGAGGTGTTTGACAAAGGGCTTAGCTGATAGGCTGATTTCAAAATATAAAACCAGTTGATTTACACGTTTTTGAACACGCTGGTGGTTATGACCACCTATTTCATATAAGTATGTTGTTTCAACTTTCAACTAAGTTACCAAACACATGACCACCTAACCATCTATTTGTACTTAAATAAGCCAACATTGTCCAACAAGCTAATACATTAAACACCCCCAATAGCAAATATAGACAGTAGACACAACATGCTCTGCTCGATTAAAGCAAAATAGATGCTTTGCGATAAGTTATAATCACATATCATATATTGGCAATATAGTTGGCCAAATTATACCAATGAAGTGAAGAAAAAATTTAGCACAAATACAAGTTTTAAATTTTTTCACATGATGACAAACCTGAACAACTACCGATGCATAGAGGTCCAAAACATGGTAGCAAATATATAGACAGTAGACACAACATGCTCCACTCGATTAAAATAGCAACATAAATGCTTTGCGATAAGTTATAAGTTACAACCACATATTATATATTGGCAATGTAGTTAGCCAAATAAAACCAATGAAGTGAAGAAAAAATATGGCGCAACTACAAGATTTAATACATGAAGACAAACCTGATCAAGTGCTGATGCATAGAGGTCCAAAACATGACCCTGGTTAACAAGCTGTTTTCCTAAATTATCATAAAATTTTACTGCTTTTTGGAAAAAGGGTGCCGCATCTTTATCAAGATCCTTGTGGGAACGTACAGGATCTGACAAGTCTTTGGATACAATCTGCCAAAGAAACAAGAAAAAATAAATATATATTATAGATAATTGACAAAACATGAAATTGAGCCACAATAGCCACCCATTATGGCAGGTCCTAGCAATTAGATCAATCAAAAACTTGCTTAGGGAAGTGTCTACATGATCTCAAGAGCGATAGTATGACCAAAGGAAGAAAGTAAACTAACGAACCTACATTTTACTGAGAACAAAAGCAAAAGTGAAAATAGGGTAGTAATGCCTCTTCCCCCTTCCCCCTTCCCCCTTCTCTCATCCCAGCACAACATATATGTGCGATAATTAACTAAAATCTATTGTCATAAAAACAAGCGAGTGTCCCTTCACAATTTTGAAAAGATATGAAAACCCCCACACAGCCAATGTACCAGTTGAAATTTTTAGTATTAAAATATTAATATTAATTGGGCATTAAAAAGGCTTTGATACTTTTCATATTTTAATATTGTGTTAAGTGACATTTTAATTTGGAAATATAAACATGTGTTTGGGTTAAAATAAAACAATATTCTACAATTGGGCTAGTGAGTGTGTGACATTGTAGCTGTGGGTTTTTTAAAGATTAAGAATTTATTTATTCATTTTTATCAGAAATAGAAAGTGGAAATTTATCCTTAATCCTAAATAAATTGTATAAATACATTCTACTTACAAGTGCAACCTAATCAAGACGTTATCAATACTAATCCATAAGCCTTTCATTTTCTTTTCTTCAACCACAAACAACTGCAGTATCAAAGCCAAAACCAGCAAAATTTTGAATCTCATCTAATGTTCCTTTGTTGAGTCCATTATTTCCTAATAATGTAAGTTCTTTTCTTTTATTTTTTATATTTAAGAAGTAATCGTTAATTTGGAAAGTAAATTGATTAGACAGTTAACAGTTTTTGCTATGATTATACATAAGTTGATAGATCAAAGAATCACGAATGTATGGAGATTACCACATTGTACGATATTCAAATTGGTGAATAGGAATGAGGATTGGGGATGCCATACAATAAATCTTTAATAGAGTCAGTTATAAAAGATCCCAAAGAACATTTCCCCTAAACTTTCCTAATTTTCCAACCCTTATTTTCCCTAACCCTGATTTCCCTAGTTTCCTAACCCTAATTTTGCTACAATTTCAAGCATTTGATAAAGGTATTGATCAAGTTCAACCCAAAAATTCAAAGGTTTTACAAGAATTTCCTATGGTATGCAATCACATTTCCTAGCTCTAATCCAAACTGCTTTATTGTTGCTTCTAAGCGAATTTGAAGAAGAAATCAGAAAAACAATCCATTTCCAGTAGAATGAATTTAAAAAGGAATCCGAATTTGATTAGAGAAGGAGGAGGAAATCCAGGGTTTGTGTTTTGGGGGCAATTACATTTCAAAAAGTTCAGTTGGGTTAACCTCAAAATTACCATGCGGATTTTAAAAAAAAAAACTTTGTCTAACACGTGGAAAACCCAATACCTCAGTCCTAACACGTGAAATTTCCTTTTTAATTTTGAGTTAAATTCTTGTTGGAACATTTACAAATATTGAGTTTAACATTTATAATGTATTATGGAGACATTGAAGTTCTTTTTGGATTATACTTAGTAGCACATTCATCTAATTAGGTAGATATTAGGCGGGCTGATGTTTCGAAAACATATCTGATTTCAACATGTCCATGTGGACAATGATCCTTATCAGAATGAACCATGAACCAAAAAACTAGCACGCTACATATTAAAATTTCATTCAAGACCTCATCTCGCCTCTCTTGGAATTAGTACAGTGGCAGACTGGCAGTGTCAAGTTACACTTTTTCTCTCCATAGAATCCTAACTTCAAGATTTATAAAAAATATATCAAACATGCAAATACAGCATGGTAGAACACACAAAAGCATTAACCAAAAAGTTGGCAAGTGTCAAAAACTAGAAGCATTAACTAAACAAACCATGATGCTTTGCAAGGTAACCATACCGTTCCAGGTCCTTCTGTGCAAGGGCCACCCACCAAAGCAATGATCCGGGCACCAGTTCCGGGCAGACAAGCTCCAAGCAACCCTGCAGCCACACTCAATGCCACACCAGTGCATCGCAAGGCCCTACTTCCAGGCTGAACAGGCCATTGGTCTGTTTGTAGTTCATCCAATAACTAGAATGCACAGCACAGCCAAAAAACAGTATATTACAAACTCCAATGTAAGTGATCAAATCATTTGTTGTACAATAGCACACAGAAAACATAACTAGTTGTGCTTCACAGAATTATCAACTTGTACTTCTCATGTTGCCTCAATTATCCATATCAAATACCAGTTGCTCTACAAACTAACTTGGAAACAATATCATGAAGAGAAAAAAGTATTGCACTTTGATAGAAATTTCGTATGATTCCACTTTCCAAGTTCACATAACTGTAAGAAAATAAAAATTCACATAAAAGGATGCAATCAATCAAAAACT
This sequence comes from Amaranthus palmeri, assembly GCA_019776075.1. Classification (NCBI taxonomy): domain Eukaryota; kingdom Viridiplantae; phylum Streptophyta; class Magnoliopsida; order Caryophyllales; family Amaranthaceae; genus Amaranthus; species Amaranthus palmeri. Next base: position 1,536,169 of record JAAKBH010000279.1, read on the forward strand.
TTAAACTAATTCAGAAAACTATTAGTAATTGACTCGACTACAGGATTCAACAAGACATTCACCAAGGAAATTAATAAACAAACACAACCTACATTTACAGTACCCACAAACTAATCAAACCTCACACTAAAGCAAAATTCAACCACAATGGAACAAATTGATCCGAAGTAAATCGATTAAGAATTCACCATAATTCATCACATATCAATTAGTAGGGCATAGAATCATCCATAACTCCTACATTGTCAAAATCAACATAAAAAACTTACAGCATTGAGAGAATACTCGCACTCGGAAGCCGGCAACAAGAACCGATTAACCCCAGAACCAGGCAACCCATTTTGCACAACTGGTTTAGGGTATCCAGGCGCAGTCCCGACAGGGCCAGGGCCACCTCTACGAGAACTAAGGCCCAATCCAAGCTGATCCAACACCTGATCCTTAGAAATCTCCTTAGAACCCCTAAAGATGTACACTTTATTCATCTCAGAGAACCCTAATTCATGAACATGCACCTGAGTACCAAACGAAATAAACCCAACAAGGGCATTATCAGGTAATGAAACAATTGCCCTTCGCAACGCTGATTTCACGAACCCTAATTCCTCTTCGATCATACAAGTATCAAGAACAAACAAAAATACAGGAGCCACATTTTGTTGTTGATGCTGTGGGTCTTGATTCGACCCAGAAAGCGAATACGCAAGGGTAGTATATTGGGGATATAACTCTGCAGGTAGATTAGTTTCCGAAATTCCGGAATAATGAGGAGGAAAATGATTGCGTTGAAAACAAAAAGGACAGATCCAGATCCTTGCAGTGAAATCGACACGACAAAATGGATTCAGGGCAGCAACACAAGTCTTACAACGAAGAGGAGCATAAGGAAGAGTTAAGATTTCTGGGTGTGATCGGATCGGAGAAATTGAAGCAGAAATTGGGATCACACATTTTGAAGCTTCAACTTTTGTACGAGGCCATGAATTCCATGTCATTCTAACTCCGTCAATTCCTTCTGGATCTGTTGATGTTGGTTGAATTCCCGCCATTTCTGGTGTCGCCATTGATGAAGTTGAGGTTTTCTGTGGGGATTTTTTTTGTTGTTGTTTTTTTGGGTGAAAATTTCAGGGATTTCTGGGCTTTCCGATTTTTTTTAGGTTTTTCTTTTCGGGTAAGGGAAATGACCCCTCGGAAGAAATGGAGATGAAGAAGGTCACTGGTGATTATGGACTATGGAGAGAAAGACGAGAAGGTGAAGAAAGAACGTAGAATTGTAGAAAGAAAAGTCAAAATTGACATGTTTTAATACTCCATATTTTTTTTGGAAATCAACGAGGGAGGCTTTTTATTAAGAAATTAAATCAGCGATTATAATGTCCGAAATCCACACCGGACTATCATTAAGCCACTCCCTACAACAAACACTAGCAGCTGCCCAACGGGCTAATCTATGAGCTACACCATTCGCTTCCCGAAAGCAAAAATTGAAATCAGTACCATGAACATCCGAAAGCATATGAAGAGTATTATCAACCAGAATTTGGTTATGAAAATTTCGATAAATACTGCCTTGAAGAGCCTTCACCACCACTTGTGCATCACCTTCTATAATCACATTGCTCCATTGCTTTTCCTTAACTTTCCTTGCTGCCCAATAGAACCCTTCCAATTCAGCACGCTCAGCATCACATACAGGCCAAATGGTTTTCGACGCCGCCAAAATAACGTTGCTAAGGTGGTCTTGAGCTACAAGACCCAGCCCCACTCTGTCATCTTTGTAATTAACTGCAGCGTCAACGTTGATTTTAATGCTGTCGATGGAAGGAGGAGACCAGCGAGCTGCTTCCCGCCTGTGAGAGTGAGTATCAGTTGAAGCTATGGCCTTTCTATACTCCACAAGCATATCATGAGCTCTTTTAAAGCACAAATTCGAGGACACAAAAATCTTGTCTAAGTAGAGCTCATTCCTAGCACTCCAAATTTGCCACGCACAAACCCCGAATAATTCCACTTCATATGGTACCAAAGTTTTAATGAAATGTCAATGGTTGAACTTTTTTAATGAATTTTCACATATTAGCATTCAATTTATGTATTATCTAATTGTCATAGCATTTTTCGTTAAGTTTTTGTTAAACTCCGTTAAATTCATCATTTTGTAGTATCCAGTTTTTGTTAATTTACCATTTGAACTTTTAATTCAATATTTTAATGTTTAATTCACCGTTTAATTCATTACCGATCATAAATATTTAATAATTTTATTGAAAAATCACTATAAACATACCGGGTATGTTCGGGTGGGTCAAACCTACAAATTTTTATTCAACTTTTTTATTTTTTATTTTTTATTTTTTATTTTTTATTTTTTATATTGTCATGAATTAAACATGTTATAAAACAATCATTTAAACATCATATAATAACTTTAATTAATATTATGGGGTTATAAACTATATGCAGTTGAAATCAAGATTTTTATTTTGCTAATTTCAGGTTCATTGTATTTATTTAGACTATGCATAATCACGGTATAATGAAAAAAGATATACGTGGAATGGAGAAAGTTGACATTCTACTTCACAATTTTTGCACAAATAACCGTGTTTCGTAAGTTTTATGTTTCTGGCTTTCTGCTATATAAATTATAGTTTATTTGAGCCTGACTTTTAGTTTTAACTCGTTGGCAGATTTGACTTAATTATGGACTCACGTTGAGATATGGTTATCTTTGCATTATCAACAATTAGTTAGTTTTAGAATGTCAGGATCTTTCTTGTTTTCCTTGGCAGATTTGACTTAATTATGTCCCTTGTGTAGAATCTTTATTCCTTGTTATCAGAGGCGGATCCAATGTAGGGTCAACGATGTCAACTGACATCACTTAAATTTTTGGAAAAAAATATAGTAATATAAGTTCTATTGGCTAAAGTTGGTAAAGAAATGGATTTTTAACCTATAAATCTCAGGTTCAAGCCCTTCTAACCCATATTTTTTTGGCTTTTGCTGATTTAATGAAAATATACATATATTGCGTCCATGTGATAGAGAAATTAGGTTGATAAGTTGTACTTTTAGTATATTATATATGTTTTCCATGTAAAAATATTTTAATTGACTAATTTTATATTTATTTTTTATTTGAATTTAAGTATGAAATGTGTACTTTACTAATTTAAATTAAAATATGAAATGTATAATTTATGGATAAGTGAAAATAAACAAATAAATAAAATAAAACATTAAATATGTAAATAAAAAATAGAATATTGTGTGAGTCATACTAAAAAAAGAAAATATAATAAAACTTTACTATAAGAATAAAAAGGGTAAATTGTTAAAACTAAATTGATATTTGCTCGATCCGCTCAAAATAAACTCAACTGAATTTGGACAATTGCATTTATCAATCGTTGTTCATTATAATTTTTTGAATGCAGTTGATTGTATTTTTTCTAAATTAACGACATCCCTTGTTTGATTTTTTTGTTCCGCCCCTGCAGTTGTTGATTAAATTGTAGCGATAATCCTTCTACTTCCTATTCAAGAATAACAAAGTTTCATTACAATAATAATGGTGATCGAGAACGCTGTAGTTCTTCTTACGTGGACAAAAAGTACGAATGATTTCGAATAAGCATTTATTAGTGGATGTGTAATTAGTAAGAAGAACAACAAGCTTTTAATTCTGTCATGTGCTCATCAATTTGAGTCCATATATGAAGTGCATGAGCAAAAAATTAAAGTTAAAGTTACGTTTCCTGAACTTGTTGAGAAAACCGGTGAACTATATTGTATTAGACATCGAAAATGATCTTTCATTGGTGGTAGTTTCAGTTGATAAATCTCTCGACGATGTTGTATCAATTGTCAAGTTTAAAGAAAATCCGTTAGTGCAAGGAGAATATATTTGGACTATACACAATCGCGCTATAATGAAGATGGATAGGCGCGGAAGGGAGGAAGTAGACATTCTACTCGACAATTCTTGCACAAATGGTCGTGTTTCGTAAGTTTTATATTTCTACAATGTACATTATAATTTTATAAAAAAATGTTAAAAAGGGTGTGATTATAAATTCGTTTGTCTAACGTTTTTGAATAATGTTTCGTCAACTAAAAAGCCAAAAAAAAACGATGAAAAAAATGTATGTGTGTTACCAATATGAAAAGTGTTACTCAATATATAAAAAGTGTATTGCATCACTAGTGTACTAACTTTAAAAGTGTTACCAATATAAAAACACAAATTATTACTTGAGACCGTCTTTTGTACAGACGGCCCTCAAAGGCTCAATCCAACTTTAGATATAGATTGTTCACAAATTCTTGCCACAGACGGTCTATAACATAGACATATGTGTAATGGTTCAGCCCACTTTTACACTTTCCAGAAAAAGTAATTGAAATTTTCATTGGGCTAGGCTGCTGAGAGTGTCGTCTATGTTATAGACGGTCTCTCAGGAGACCTTTTGTATATTGTTACAACTCTAAATATAGATTTGGGCTGGACTTTTAAGAGTCGTCTTTACAAAATACGGTCTCTCAAAAGAGCACCTGATATATAAAGTGTTGCATCACTAGTGTACTAACTTTAAAAGTGGTGTTACCATACCAATATAAAAACTTTTACATATCAGTGTAACCAATTTTAAAACATATTAGCGTAACCCATTCTAGAAGTGTTACCAATCTAAAAAGTGTACGTTACATAAATGCATAATGTTATCAAAAAAATCGGTGTTACCTATAGTCAAATTTGTATTAGCGTTTTACCTCGTGCATGTAATGTTGTTGAATATATTTTTTCATTATTTACTTGATTTTGTCCTATTATTTTAATGAATGTAAACTAACTTTTAAATAGGTGCGGGCTTATATTTGACAGCAATCTGTCGCCAACAGCTTATGTAGAGTATTGGATGCCAATGCTTGGTCCAGTATGACCAGGGGCACCTATTCTCAACGGTCAAAATCAGATTGTGGATGTTCACAGCTTCCAACTTCAAGAGGGGCAATATGAGATTCACGTCCAAAACATCAAGAATTTTTTTAAAAAGATTTTCAGTGTTGAAGACGAAAAAAGTTTAAATGAAATCATCGCCGAAATGGAAGTGATGTAGCTAACGGTCAGTTTTTTGAACCTAGGCCTTCAACAATTCAGTTAGCATTCTGTTAGGAGTTTGTTAGTTATTTGTTATATGGTTGGCCTTGCATTGTCAACAGTTAGTCAGTCTTAGAATGTTAGTTATATATGTATGTTGTGTCCCTTGATTTTCATTCGTACTTTTTTTTTCTTTCTAATTAGGCAATTTTATAAAAACAACTACAAGAACAAAAACACATTTAAAACCAATTATGTACATATTGTATTATTTTGTACAACATTTCATTTACTCCCCTAAATCATCCACATATTCAATATAAAAAGATAAATATAATTAAGAAAAACAAATATCATTCATCAATATTAGCATCACTTTTAGAATCTGACCTAGCCTTATTTCTAGCATTAGAATACCTGGGATAATTTAAACTTGTATCAACCAAACTTTCACCTTCACCAAAATCATCGGAATTGTTGATGAACTTTCCTTTACCATTAACACTGTCTCGAAATTCGAAGGCGTCATCAGCATCACTGCTAATAGTTCTATAAGTATGTTGAGATACGGATGAATTGAGATGGCTTAGGCTATCTGGGGTAATATGGCTGATATCAGACATAGATTTGGTTACAGATGGTTGTGCTTGTTGTTGCTTGAAGAATAAGCAAACTACAGCTATGTCATCTGTTCGTGAGGATGGGAATCTGCTCTTCCATGCACGTACTGCATGTGCTGCTAGGAATCTTGCTGCGTGGGATCGTTTCCTTGCTGCTGACACTATTTTTACTACCTCAAAGTTTGATAGCACATCCCACACCTGCATAAAATGTTAGCATTATGAGCAAAAACATAATTAAATATGAAAATTATACTCCCTCTGTCCCATTTAATTTGCAGCATTTTCTATTTTAGTCCGTCCCACTTAATTTGCATCATTTCTATTTTTGGATAATGGCCCACCACTTACTTTTACTCTCATCCATACATTTTTATTCTCTTTTAATTTCATCCACACAATTCATTTTCTCTCTTCATTTATTACCACATTCTTAAAAATACCCCTTTTCTCTTTGATGCAAATCAAAGGGGACAGAGGGAGTAGAAAATAACTAGTCATTGTCACTAATAATCATTAATTATAGAAAATCATTGTCACTCATTATATTATCATTTTTTTCATCTATGTAAAAATGTTAGAGCTCTTTTTTAATATATAAATGAAAGTTAAGTATATATCATAAATTATATTATAAGGCTTTAATTATTTACTTGAACTTTTGATTATGTTGATTTATTGACATAATATTAAAAAAAGCTAAATTTCCAATTTACGAAGAAACTTGGTTGTTGTTGTTATATAACCCAAAATCTGATTGAAAAAGCCAAGAATGGCAATAAAGTGTTTACATAGTTGGCTAGTCAATACTAATTTATTTTTATTTTAGAAAAAATAAAAAAATTTAATCCCAGATTCAGACCCTGAATCTATCAAACTCTAAAAGTCTAGGTGAGATTCAAAATTTTGCAGACCCTATAGATATGGGTTTAATAAAAAAATTAGATACTGAATTATAATCGTCTGGCTAGACCTAACCCAAACCTAATCAATACCAATCCGTAATGATCACCATGTAAAAAAGTCAAACAAAAATAAAAACGAAATAAGAAGCAATAGAAAAATTAAGAGCATGTTATAGAGGTGATATATATATTACCCCATCAGTAGCAAGAACAATGAATTCATCTTGTGTAGTCAACTTGCGATAAAAGACTTGAGGGGTAGAAATGAGACCATATTCTTTTAGACAGAAATCTCCAAATGCTCTTGTCATGGCAAGACCAGGGCTATCTTCATCTGGTAGCCATAGTCTTAGAACATGTGACTCCTCTTCAAGTGAAAATACTCGTCCATTGCATCGTCTTACTCTCTCGGCTTCCCTTGGAAGGCTTGGCTTCAAGTCTATTGTTAATTGGACCGGGATTACTTGTCCTTCCTCCCCTCGCGTGCACAACACTGCACGCGAGTCTCCCAGGTTCGCGACTATCAAATTATCCCCCTACAATAAATTGATGGTAGTAATTATAAGTCGTTTAAGTAGTTGTTAGCAGTAGATGGTAGTAGTCTAAGGTTTTAAATTTTGTTACATAGTAATTATTAGTTGTCTAATAATTGTTTTACAAAGAATTAGTCATCAGTCAAAATAGTTGTTAAGAGAAATTTAGCCAAATTATTTTAAAATGCTACGTATAATTTTAAAATGCGGAAAATAACAAAATACTTAAATTTTACAAATAGTTGTGAGTACTACTAAACACTAATAAAATTATTAACTTGTTAATACATTTTTTTAGTTGAATTGCTTATGGGGTCTTTGAGGGTGTGGAAGGTGATCGACCGCACAGGACCCTTTCTTACTCCCGTATATGAAAAAGTTAATCAAAAAAATATGTTAGAGTTTATTAATAAAATAAAGGAAAAATTACCGTGAATAATACAACATTTTGTTAATTTCCCTACAATAATACAAACTTTTGATTAACCATGAATAATACCAACTTTGGTGTTTTTTTCCTAAAATAATACTAACTTTAGTTTATGAACTAATTTACTAAATTTTTTTGTCATATAATCACCTATAGTTTGATTGTTAACATATTGTGTATAATGTACGGAAAACACCCCCATAAGTTGGTATTATTCATGGTTAATCAAAAGTTGATATTATTGTAGGGAAATAAGCAAAAGGTTGTATTGTTCCTGGTAATTTTTCCTATAATAAATATATTTACAATAAATAAGACGCAAAATAAAAACTTTACACAGAACCCCAAATTTTTCAAGACGGCTCTGCAAACGATTGAATTACCTTACATTACTACACTAAACACAAGGTAATACATAAAAGAAGAAATTAAAGCTAACCTGTTTAACAACCGTAACGGCAGTTGTACCACTACAATAGGTCTCAATGGAGGAATCAAGGCTAAGCTCTTTATCTACTTCTTTAAATGACCTAATTAAACTAGCCTTCCACAAATTTAGTACTAGATTGGAGTCAGAATCCTCCCCATTTCGAGGATCGTTAGTAACGTCGCCGTTAGCAACACATGCATCATCTTCGTTCTCATATATTGCAGCAACATTGCTTATGTTACGGCTTTTTGCTTGGAGTATTTTGTGAGCAGCGGATAGCTTTGATGGTAATTGGTCACGTATGTTTCGAGCAACTCTGTGTCCGCATGGCCCGTGTCCATCAAATACCCCGCAAAAGAAAGAATCTTTCTCACCAATAAAATCCTGAGTAACAATAAAAATATCCAAGTCTTAATCCAAAACATTAAGGTCATAACACGATAAAACTAATGTATTAATTAATTCTACTTTGTGATGCATAACACAATATCTACCCGCCCTTCCATCCCTTTGAGTTTTTACATAAACGATACGTTTGGTAACTAGTATTAATTTAGTAGAAATATCTCTTGATAAATTTAATGAATATATATATTCTCCTTTAATAATCTCGTTTTCTTCACAAAATTCATTTCAATGCATTACCATTTGAGCATGTGGTATTATATTAGGTGGTAATGGAAAGTTGTGAGGAAATTTTTTTTATGATAAAATATTAATTAGCATGGGAATGAATGATACATACCCTGAAAATTTATATTACAAATCATTCTCATTACCACCAATCAGTATCGTTAACCAAATGGACTGAAAGTGATATTTCTATCACAACATGTCACTTTTAATAGTAAAATCAGTAGGGACATATGAATAATTAATTATCTTTTTAAGATAACAAATGTCCAATTTGGAATCAATTCGGGATATGCATAAAATATTAAGACGATCATAACAAAAAAAATAGTGTCAACAATCGACATGTACCAATTAAGAAGAGAATCAATGCAAAAAAGTGTCTACCTGTATTAAAAATCATTACTAAAAATAAAAATGGACTAAAAAAATGACATATAATTATGTTTTGTGGAAGAGAGGTAATTAATTACCTCCCAAACAGTCATGGCATCTTGGTTAATTCCTTTTTTTCCTTGTTGGGTAGTCATTGAAACAAAAGCAGAAGAACCTTGTAATCTAATTGAAGCTCCATAATCTCCTATAAATACATGATTTTCCTCCTCTTCTTCTTTTTCATACATATTTGCCATTTGTCGATTTCCATAGTCAACATCTTTGCTACAACAAGCTCCCATATTATTATTTATTTATTAGGTTGATAAAAATTTGTTCCAAAATTAAATTTATGACTTACTAGCCAATTGATTTGTACAAAAAAAGCTTGTTTTTTCCTTGGAAATCATATAAATAAATATCTATATCAAAATATGTTTTGTATCATAAGAATCGATATGATTTCAGATGAGGAAAAATATAATGATAAAATATGTTAGGAATAGGGATTGGAGAAAATTCCAACATTGTTGCAGAGGAAATAATTTTCCCCTTTAAATTAAATTGATTTTTCGTAGAATTTGATTAAAAAAGTGGATTAACACGAATGATCGTAATTTAGATGTTTGAAACAACTAAAATGAAATAACACAATCGTATGGAGGATTACATATTCAAAAATAATAATAGATTTAAGTTTAAATTTGGAAATAATGTGAGATTTTTGAAAAGAATATCTGGATTTTTGGCTTCCCTGAAATTTTGTAGGAGGATCAAAAAAATTAGATAATGCAATTTGCAAATCTCTTAAAAATACAATGTTATACTGATAGGTGCATTGTCTATTTCTAGTCCCATTTTTTCTGCAATTGATTAACTTAATTCTATATTTGGGTTTTCTAAAAATCAAAATTATCAAAAGTACTATAACTATTAAATTCATAAAAGGTAATTTTGAAATGTTACAATTATAATTAGTGTTTGACCCGTTCGAAAAAATAAATAATATATATATATATATATATATATATATATATATATATATATATATATATATATATATATATATATATATATATATATATATATATATATATATATATATATATATATATATATATATATATATATATATATATATATATACACACACACACACACGCACTCACACAATACAAGAATCATCTAAAAATTAATCCGATTAATTAAATTCGAATATGATTTTATTACTTCAGGCAAATGACTTGTATTGTAAAAATCAACTTGGATTGTTAATAGATTTACAAATACACTAGATACGATATTATTATTGATAGAATTTAGAAAATGGGTCTGGGCAGCCCAAACAAGGAGGAGAAGAAGTAATTCCACTCATAAACCCAAAGAAGGTTCACTACAAAAACCAACTGGTGATAGTAGTAGTTACTCTTTCTCCGATGTGGGACCAATCACATGTGGGTAACACATAGACACTAACAATTATTATAACCCGAAATATTATACCCGGTCCTCAAAACTCAAAATGAATACCTAAACACAATACACACATTCTCTATGTTGAAATTTGAAACCATTCTTGGATCTCCCATTGTTGCCTTTAATTTCAATAAGGTGAAATTGGAGTAAATTTGAAGCAATTACAACTTACAACGATACCAATACCATATGTAAACCTTTATTTATTTATTAATTGGAACTCCAATATTGATTTGACCTAGTTTAATTTGAAGCATTTTGTATATCATCTAAAAAGGCATTCTTGGATCTCCCATTTTTTTATGCTTTCAACCTCAAAAAATCTTCATAGATGCATGCACAATAAACTTTCACATGGCATGCAAACATGTTTATGGAGCTCAATTCACTTTTAAGAAAATTATTGATACTTCATACGTTCTAACACTCATTTTTTGGACTGCAAATAATCAATACAAGACAAATTAAATTGAACTAATTTACTAGAATAATAAACTATTTTACTGCAGGTTTCTCTCTCTGGAAGACCGTTCTTGAGCCGGGGGACTCTTTGATAGCACTCCCCTTTCTGGGTATGAGCTTGCCATCGTTCTTCCCTCCCTAGATGGTCATAGTTTTCTATGAGCGGGATGCATTGGGTATGATGATGATAGGAATCAAATTAAATCTAATTTAATGTAAAATTTTGAAAAAAGTTAGCCTGAAAGATCTAATTTTGGATTGTCACAAATTCTTGCGATAGACCGTCTATAGCATAGACGGGTAAATACGGAACAACCCATTTTGGAAAATAAGTAACTGATTAGTCATCAGCTTTATTTTTAGATTTAAAATTATTGGACTGGGCTGTTGGGAGACCCATCTTTACTATAGACGGTCTCTGAGGAGATATTCTATTGGATTGTTAGTGCAGCCACTTTCATGTATTGGGCCAGGTGTGTTAAGAGATTAGAAATAGGCTTTAACTTGGTCAAACCGGTAAATCAATGGGTTTAATTGGCCAAAAAGGGCCTAGCAGCCAATTCTATGTGTCTCCCTCTCAAAACTTCTGCACAGTACACGCTTTTCTTGGCCCATTCTAAATTTAAGATTTTTTATTTGAAGCAACATAGGGTGTATTTAGTAAAAGATTTTTTCTTCAAATAAAAAAAAAGGTAAAAGATTTTTTTAATTACCATTTTCTTTTTGGTTCTTGATTTTATTCATTTTTTTCTAATATAAATAGTCAATAATGAATTAAATAATTAGCTTATTAAGCAACATTTTTAGCTAGTCAAATGAACTAATAACCATTTTACAAAGAGACGCATAAATCAATGAACAACATCATGTGAAACTGAAACGCCCATTTCGTAATCAGCCAAATTACTTGAATGACAATTTCTTGAGTCGAGCAACTCTTTGACCGTATTCTCATTTGTGGGTATGAGTTGTCTTTCTTTCATCCCTAAATTCTAATCATAATTTCCCATAAGCGGAATATACTTCGTATGATGATGATTAATAAAAAAAAAAGGTTGAAAAGTGAAAAGGAAGCAATGAAACTCATAATCAGTGATCTGTCAACAAGACTGGAAGATTCTTCTGAGTTTGGCACTGCAACAATGTTTACTCTTCTAGGAGTAACCTACTCCGATTAAAATAATGAATGAACAATCATAAAACAAGATTGACAATAATTTCATACTTCTATGTTTACACTTTACATTAAGAAGCTGTCAATGTCAACGACAAAATAATAATGAGTTCACATGAACACCAATCAAATTAAATGATAAGAGTAACATGTAGAAGTAGAAGTATTATATTATACTACTTATACTCCTACAAAAGGTATACAGTACTGTTTTTTAAATTCATACTCAGTTGTCAGCTACTACACATGTCTCTGGTTTACTAGTACTGATTTATGACCATAAGTATATTAAGCATTAAGCATAATACTAGAACATGGAAGAAAATGGTGTCATTAAATCAAACTAGAAGCATCCAAGGCCTTACAGAACCTGGATTTTTAATCATCAACCAATCATTGTAAGTTCTTCACAGATCCATTGTGTATATTTTTTTATTATCATTATTGAGAGTTTGTATAAAAATGACATCATATGACACCATTTAGGTCTATATTAATAATTATAATATATAATATAATTTGATATAAATTATGAGAAATATTTGAATATGAAAGAGGCACACTTATCCTAAATGTTGACTCTAAATACAATATGACGATATAATTACTAATAATCGTAGTAGTCATCAATGAAAGCGCAACCTTCACATGTCAGAGTTGTAAAAAACTAACAAACGCAAACATAAAACACATCTACTTACAAGTCGATCAAGCAGGAGGAAGGTGTACTACATGTTACATATATGAAGGCAATGACACTCAAACCATTAAATTCTGATTAGATAGGTGATGAAAATAACACTTCAAGTGATGTGTTTTCGGGTTTAGCTAGATTCAATTTAAATGTTGTTTCCCTAATTAGAATAGTCCTTAACTTAATACTACTAGAAGTTATCATCAAACAAGTACACCATCAATTTCTCACTTTATGGTGTACTCGAATAGAAGACAAAAAGGCCAAACATATTGCAATCAGACAAAACAAAAGCTTAATCCATCAACTAATCACATCAGATATTTCACCTGTCCCAGATTCACATGAAAACATAATCAGCTAAGTTGACAAAATAAATTAGATCAGTTATTCAACTACCATAGTTAAACCTACCAATCTTGAATCAAAACAAAGTAATGCGAAGTAATAAGGAGTATTAATAGTGCAAGCAAGGACCACTCAACCGCAAGTCTATCCTTTCCTAAAAGATGGTATTTGTTGATAAGACATTAATCTACAGTTCCTTATACAGCCATTTCCAACCCCCACCCCACCTGGCCACCTCTACTCCTGTCCCCATCTCCACCTTTTCCTATCATTGCCAACTATTCGGGTCGTCCAATCTGGGACGGATCTTAGAAACGACTAAAGAGCTACGAACGAAAGCATCGCAAATAGCTTATATTTTTTAAGTCCAAAAAAAAGGTCAAGAATGACTGCCTCCGACCCTCTAATGTCAGGATTCCTTAGAAAATAGGAGGAAACAAGAAGGCAAAATATCATGATGTAGGGAAGGATGTAAAAGCAAAACAATCTTAGGTACATGAACCAACATTCTAAAATCTAAGTCCCCCAACCAACTATTTCTTCATTAACAATGTGATCGTTCCTGTCCATATCTTTAGTACACTAACCAATAGATCTTCATCCCTCAGTAGTGCCTAGTCATTTTCGATCTAACTCGGTGAAAATATCAAGGGGCAGGGCAGGGAGAAATAATGTTATGCAATTTACACAGGAACAATACATCTGAATCTCCAAATATTTGACAATTTGATGTTCAATGTTTTAACAATAGTGGAGAAGTTACCTTCATCATGAAGATAAACAAAGCACAATATCCCAGTTACTGTGCAGCATATACCCTATTATTAAACCAAACTAAAAGAAGGGGTCAACCTGAATAGCAATGAAACAAACAGTGAAAAGGAATCTCCCATTAAGAAATTAAGAGTTGGTACTTGGTAAACAATTTCAGTAAAGCATCAAACATCATTGATTTCTTGTTTCTTTTTCTTTTACCAACTTTCCTTTTCTTAATTATTTGGAACAGGGGATGGGAAACTGATGTTAAAAAAATCTGCTTCACCAATCATCAATGTTTCAATCAAAATCTATTTCAACAGATTAGAAGAATAGCAATAATTTTCAGTTACCATAACTATTAGCGGCTTCAGGTGAAGCTTATCCCAAGACAAAATGTTCCCCATGAAGAGATTTAAGGCATGGTGTAACATAAATTTAACTATCAACAATGTGCTGCAAAACCCATCATTGGAACCAGCATACATATTCATCATACATATACATTATTTGGCAGTTTATATAGTAAATGATGAAATAAACAACAATGTATTTGAGACAAATCAAAGAATAAGTTTGTTAATGAAAAGATGTAACTTTTTACTAGCATTTCAAACAAACTGTATCATTACGGGAAATCAACTGTATAATACTAGGAACATTTTGACAATTATAAAGAAACCTACATGAAATTTTCAAGTATGGGGTTTGAATTTTACCACCATTGATGAACAAGAACACCACGCTCTCTGAGAGAAGTAAACAGGTTCAAGCACTGATTATATGTCTTTTCATACTTAGCACTTCTTTCTCCGGGACAACATCTCTGCCACCGATTATAATGGCACTCAAGGAATATCTCATCGATCAAACAAATCGCCCCGGTCTCAAACAACCTTGGGATAAGATCAAATTCAGTTCCTTCAACATCCATTTTCATCACAACAAAATCTGTTTCAGTCACGGTTGCTTTCAACCACTCAGCAAAATCAAAACCCGGAATCTTATCAACACCACTCGAAACCCCATCAGAAGATTGAACAGGCTTAATTCTTCCCATTCCTCGCCCTTTACTCCCACCTTTCTCCTCAGGATCATCACCAGGGTCATGATTAACCTCGAAAAACAATGTCTCATTCTTCACCCAAGCAGCATAAGGCAACAGTTTCACTTGTTTTTTCTTAGCTTCATACTCCTGATGAAAAGACTTATCTGCTTCAATTGCATAGACTTCGAATGTTTTGTTCTGTTTTGGATATTGCTTCTTAAACCAACTGCCAATACTCGAACCGTAACTTCTAGCTCCTACATCTACATATATATACCTACTCTTGAAACTGATATCCACCATTGATGGTAAATACTTGATGTTCTGTATATTCTTTTTTAGTGTAATCCAGGGTTTCAAAGGCTCCTTCTTGATCAATTCCTCTGCGTTCCAAACAATCTCTTGCTTGTACCCTGGAACAATGGAACACTCTTTAGCTCTATATCCAGAACCATGATTGTAACCTTCTTTCTTCATCACAATCTGTCTGAATGTTACACTTTCACCGTCATTTTCATTACCAATAAAAGCTTGAATTTCATTAGATTTGATAAATGTGCAGCAATTGAATAAAGCAATAAAGGAATGTAAACTGTATGTATCATTTGTTCTTGTATGGACTACTAAATACCCTTCGGGTTTCAATGTCCTTCCGATTTCTTCAGAAACATCCGAGTATTTGCTCAATTTGTCGATTCTTCCATCACCACCGTAGAAAATGAAATCAAAGGTGTTATCATCGAACGGCTGACGACGACCGGAATTCTTCAATGAAACAACCAATGGTTTAGACGCTTTTTTCGCTACACCAATAGCGTTAGAAACTCCGAGTTCTTTCAAAGCGAACACTTCCTGACCTAATTCCGTATCAACACAGAGAGATTTCGATTTCGGAGAGAGAAAACCTTCGGAAATCAGATCCTGAAAAATCGAAGAGTAAAATTGAACAGATTGTCGCCACTTTTTGCTGGTGTAGACAGAATTCTTCTCATCGACAGAAACCACCTCGTTCGCAGTTGATGAAACGGCGGTGATTGTCGTCGTTCCAACAAGGTTTAATGTTTCCGGCAATGAGAAAAAGCAGAAATCTCCGACGTCGCAGGATTCGCCTCGAATCGTAACAACGTAAGCGAATCGGAAACAGATGATGAACACGCAAAATACCAGAACCTTCACAAGGAAGTTGCGTAGAAAACTTGGCTTCGTAGGTAACTCCATTATCACTGTTTCTGCCGTGTGTGGAAGCTTCTTCATTTCAAAATCAAAAATTCAAAAAATTCAAAAAATCAAAAAAAAAAAGGATGATTAAATTTCTTTACAATTCCAAAAGAATGTAGTGTTTTATAATTGAATGATACAGGTATTGTTGCTTTTTTTCTGTGCAGGTAAAGAGAAAGGAAGTGAGTATAGAACTAAAATTTATTTAGAGCAGAATCTGGCAGAAGTATGGTTAGCACCGATAAGAGAACGACGAGAAGAAGGATTTGAGAAGATTGAATAAACAGGAAAATCAGTGAACAATCTGGAAATCATAATGAACAAAATTTTCCTTTCCTAAACAATATGGATTGACATGGATTGGAGATTTATTTTCTCTAGGTTTTAATTATTGTGTAGTGTTCTTCAGTTGAGCAATGGAGAAAGTTTGAGGAATACTGTAATGGAGAATGGGGAGGATGAGAAGGAAATGGAGAAAGATAAAGAGAGAAAGGAAAGTTGCTTAATTGGACAAGGCAGAAATAACCGGAAGTTTCGGTTATGACGCGTGATGAGTTGGAAAGGTGTGAATGCCGTCAGTTGCGGAGTTTTGTAAATTAAACCTTTTTAAGGTGTGCTAGAAAACAATTGTATATAAGGAAGATAAGGGAGATTTTGGGAAACGCAGCTCATTAGGGTGAACATGAGAGAACAGTTTTACGTTATTTTAAAAATTAGGAAAAATTATATAAAATCGCCTAATTTATGCATTTTTTAAAAAAAAAAACACTTTATATAAAAATTTTTGCAAATAATTACCTTACATAATACATTTCTTTGCAAAAGACTACATGTTACTCTATTTCGTCAGTTGACCGGCATGTTTAACGTTTGACCAGGTAGTCTTTTGCAAAGAAATGCATTATGTAAGGTAATTTTTGCAAAGAAAAGCATTATGTAATGTGGTTTTTGCAAAAGCACATGCGGGTCAAACGTTAAACATGCCGGTCAACTGACGAAATAGAGTAACATGTAGTCTTTTGCAAAGAAATGCATTATGTAAGGTCGTTTTTTGCAAAAAAATTTATATAAGGTGGTTTTTTAAAAAAGAGTGTATAGATTAGGTAGTTTTATATAATTTTTCCTAAAAGTTATTCTCTCATGTTTGTTTTAAAAGTTTCATTCATTTGATGTATTCTATAGACTTATTTAATTTTTATTATATCTAATTTTGTATCTTACTCCCTCAATTTCAGCTCTAACGTCTCATTTGCTTTTTGGACATTATTCATCTCTTACCCTTAATTTGTGTTTTATTATTAATCTATAAGTTAAAACATAGTCGAGTGGATCTTGTTTGATTCGTCTCAATTCAAATATTAATTTTATCAACTTTTCACAATTTTTAATTATGCACAGTTATAGATATTAAGGATTGGATAGAGTGCGTTAAACAAATGGGACATTAGTAGTAAATTGGAGGGAATATAAAAAGTTGATATTATAAACTTTTATTTATTACATTAAAACGAATTAAATAAGATCCATATAACTATGTTTTAACTTATAAATTAATAATAAAATACAATTTACGAGTGGTAAATAAATAGTGTCTTAAAAGTAAATAGGACACTTAAAGTGAATATGAGAGAGTATGTTATTTTTCCAATAATTTTGTATCTTTGAACATTTAGCATATTCAGATATACTTCCTCCGTTTTTTTTTACTTGCACCATTTCCACTTTTTACACTATTCATCATTTGATAGTGTTTTGCATTGTGCGACTATTAAACGATAAAAAAAACCTAGTCATGTGGGATCTTGTTTTATTCGTCTCGTCGAATACTTTCATAATATCAAATTTTTATAATTTTTAGTTGAGTATAATTCTAGATATAAGCAACCCGACAAACGCATTGGACTGCGTAAAAGTATGTTGGGGTGCAAGTAAAAAAAACAGAGGAAGTACTAAATAATTTCATATTAAAGCTCGTAATTTTTTGAGATGTGGTGAAGTTGAAATGCTAGAACTTTTCCCGGTGAATATTTTACCTTAAAATGAGCAATTAATTCTTTCATCCATTACTTTAATTTATAACTATTTTGTATGTTTCATAATAATATTCTCTTAATTTGCTATTCAAAAAATCTTATTTTTTAAAAATTGAATTTTATTTCTCATATAAACAACTTTTTTTTATGCATATTTTAAATGTTATTAATTACGATTGTTATAATTACGATTACGTCATTGATTCTACCAGTAGATACCCAATTCTTTTATTTTATCGTGCAATTTCAAATCATCATCATCATACCTAGTGTTCCGCACATAGATAAATATATGGTCAGGGTCTGGGAAAGGAAGGTCGACGGCGTCTCATGCCCATAAGGAGAGGGCGGTCAAAAGAGTCATTCGCCTCAAGAGGGGTCTACAAAGTTAGGAACCTGCAAAAATCCAAACTTCTGCATCTTACACCCACGTTAGCCAAGTATATAAATCAATTAACTGCAAACATAGCAAGTGACTTGCACAACTAAAAGGATGCATGCAGATAATTAAGAAACGATACAGATAAGAGAGAAAATAAAGAGCGATGACGAAAGGCAAATAACCGTGACATGAATGCGTCATCTTTGGTGATAATACTCCTATTTAACACTACAACAAATCCCATCGTCATATCATATATCCGCGTTTTTGCCGTAGGCGCTGCGGTTTTTAGGATTGATTTGTCATGCGTGCTTTAAGTTTCGGTGTGTGGGGTAGACCTCTTGATAAAGCGAGTGATTAAATTAACAGTGAGTCTTTAATTTTTTATTAATCACAAATATAATTTTACTGTTGTACTTTTATTATTATTTATTAATCACAAATACTTTTTACTCAAAAAAAATTAATCACAAATACTTTCTCCGTTCTCTAATGCTCGTCTCATTAGGAATATTCTTATTTCTACCCTAGGAAGAAAGAAATTTAATTAATATTTTTGACATATTTAAAAGATAAAATATATTCATATAAGATCTCGTTAGATATCGTCTTAATGTATACTCCCGTTTCCTTTATCAATTAATCACAAATATAATTTTTTTTCTTTTATGACTGTTGTGCTTTTATCAATTAATCACAAATATAAAATTCAAAAAAAAAAATCAAAACTAATCACAAATATAATTTTACTAGCATATTCCGTATAACTCTAAAGGTGTTAGTTTTTGATTTAAAGGAATTTAATTAGAAAAATTTACAAATATAAACAAATATTTTTATTGTATAATATGATAAATTAAATTTGCTTATCCAGTAAAATTAATTAAAATCCAACTTTAATATATTTTTCCACTCTCATATTTTAGTTGTTTTTCAATTCTACTTCTCTTTATGTTTCTCTTTCTTTATGACTTAAAGAATTACATAAAGAAACTGAATTGAGTATTTATATAGCATCACTAATTACCGTATATAATGAAAATATTAAATGGAAGAAGACCTTATCGGGAACGTATATGTATCTTTTTCGAGTCAGGAGATTCTTTTTGGTCGTACTCTTCTGTTCTGTATAGGTAATTAGGTATGAGTAGTCGTCGTCTTTCCCTCCGCAGATCTTGTTTATAGTTTTCTATGAGCGAGATACACTGGGTAGGATTATGATGATATTGCTAATGTTTTGTATGGCTAAAAATAATTTTAGGTTATAATTTTTTAAATTATAACTATATAAATAAATAATTAATCATATATATGTAGTCCGTTCCGAAAGATATTGTATTGTGTTTGATATAATTTTATAATTATATTTTGTTTAAAATTTCAACATAATTAATGACATTTCAATATTTAGTATCTTTTCAAATTTAATATAATTTTAATCTTCTTTCTAATTTATTACTAAATTCTAAAGGCGTCATCATCATATTCAGTATATCCTGCCTATAGATTACTATGGTCAGGGTCTGAAAATGAAAGGACATCGGCAACTCATACTCATAAAAAAGAGCGCGACCAATGAGTCCCCGACTCAAGAAAGAATAGGATATTAAATTCTAAAGTAATAATTTATATTAAGATTTTATTTCATACAAGTTGACATTCAACTAACTCCATCGTTATAACTTATTATGAGTTGATGGTATCACTTAAGTCTATTATTTAATTGTTCTCAAAAAAAAAAAAGTCTATTATTTAATTAGTTTGATGGAAAATGTATTGAATACTCTATATAAATACAAGATTGATGATCAGTTTTTTGCAACTTGTAAGATGTAGCTTTCTTTCTCATTTGCTATTTTAGTGTATAGCAACTAGCAATATAAACAAAATTGCATGTGTATTTATTTATTATTATACTCCGTTTCTTTTTACTGTCCAATTTTCTTATTTTGTTAATTCACCCAAATTATCCACTTTTTATTTTTTGTAAAGATTTTTTTACCTAAATACCCTATGTTTACGCAAGTAAAGACTACAATACCTCTACTTATATTATTTAAAATACCTTAACTACCATTTTCTTAATATGCATGCCCAACCCAAAATGGACAATAAAAAAAAACCGGAGGGTATTAATTATCTCTAAAATCTAGTTTTGCTAATATTGCTAGGTGCGTGTAATGATCATGTAAATGTAATACCCTTTGCAATAATATTTACGTACAAAGAAGTATAAGCTTTTTGGAAAAGTAGGCACGTCATGTAATTCCTATGAAAGATAGTGTTATAGTAGTAGCTCTTTCATCTGTTTGCTATAAAATTTGGAATACAAAAAATTTAATATTGTTGTTTTACATCCCTTAATTCTTTATAGGTATGATTAAAAATTATATTTATTGAAATAAATCAAATAGTATATTACTGTTTCCGTTTCTTTTTTTTCTTCCCATTTACTTTTTGCACAGTTTTCAATGTAAATTTTAAATCTCAATATCTCTAAATACGCATAATAAAAAAATACATAATAAAAAGTATACATTAAGACGAATCTGACAAATCTCACACGGATTTATTTTATCTTCTAAATATATGTCAAAAATATTATTTAAATTTCTCTTTCCTTCAGATGGAATAATATTTCAAATGTGAATAAGAACATTAGAGAACGGAAGGAGTATTTAACAATTTTTTTTTCTTTATCACTAACAACGATAAAATTATGTACATCTGGCTTTTTAAACGTCATATTAGGTGACAGTCACTTATTGACACTGGAGTTATGGATGATATAGATTAAAGATAAAATATAAATTTGAAGTGATTAATAATGGGTGTGGAAAAAAGAAAGACACATTACATTAGAGTATATAACATATCTTAAAAGTATAACCATCAACTTAAGCTTTTGTTTGAATTGGTTTCAAGACATGATATTAGAAGCCAGATCACATGTTCAAATCTAATTTAACCTTCCTTTTAATCGGAACTACTCCTTAGTCTAGAGTATTATTGGGACTTGTGTTGCTTTCACTGTACTAACCGAAAGACCTTTCATATAAGGTGACGTGATAAAGTATATAGGATACATTGAGGATTTAAACATAAAAGTAAATTTTAAATTTTTTTTTTTTGAAAATAAATTTTAAATTGATTTGGGCATTAATAGTTGATACATAAGCTTAATTAAAAGGAGTACCCCTCTATTCCATCTAATTTGCAAATTTTTTATTTTGGTCCGTCACACTTAATTACTTAATTTGCATTTTTTTTATTGTTGGACTATGACCCACCAGTTCCTTTTAGTCTCATTCATACATTTAACTCTTTTAATTTCAACTACGCATCTAATTCTCTCTTTTCATTTATTACTATCTATTTTTTTAAAAAAGATAACTATTTTCTCTTTGCTTTAAATTATATAGGACGAAGACGAAGGGAGTATAAATTAACAAAAATTAGTAGAAAAATGTGAAGTATTCACAAGTAGGTCATGGGTATAACCGTTGTGAATACTGGAATCATAACAGTGCGCACTTTTGTCAAAATTGCCCGCCCACAGCGTCGCTCTCATAACCCAACTGAACATGACACCAAACACTAGACCGTTGCGGGTTTTGTCTTAACTCTTCACAAGGTTAAATACGAGAAAATGCTTTGTATTTCACAAATTAAATTACTCTATTATACTTCCTCCGTCAATAATACTTGCTACATTTAACTTTTTTACGCAATCCAGTGTATTATTTTGTTCATTTATACTTCGAATTATACACATTTAAAAACTATAAAAAATTTATATTATGAAAGTATGCAATTAGACGATTCAAACAATATCTTACTTGACTATATTATTACTTACATATTAGCGCAATGTATAAAATAAGCTTAAATGATGAATATTGTCCACAAACAAAATGTAGCAAGTATTATGGAACGGAAGAAGTATGAGATCCTCTTATCCTGATATGATCTTTATACTTGGATTAAATAGTTCATCTTATTCAGATTACTAGAATACTTCTATAAATTACATAATTAAAGTCGTTTTACCAAGAGACTCTTCTTCACAAAAGTAACTTTTATTTTGAACTCGTTTTGTTTGAATCTGGCCTATATAATCATATTTTTTCACTTATTAATCACTTTAAATCTGTAAATAATTAATTTTATATACACATTATAAAGGAGTCATCTAGATAGATAATCTCGACATGATACCGTCTCATTTAAAAATGTGTGTTTATTTTTTTTGTCATGGCGGACAAAGCGCTTAAAATTAATAGATGTGGCATGTGGGCCCGAATATCTCTTTTGTCAAATTCCTTCCTCAATTAGTTCTGCACTGCCACTAGGCGGGCCCTATGTGCCATTGACAATTCATTTGGACCCCACTTTTTTATCTCTCTTTAATGGCCCAACTAAAGAACCGAGAATCGAGATACCCCTTACCTTATCCATATTTGTGGATTGGAATTGGAATTTATTTTTTAGAGTTGAAAACTTAACAATAAAGTATACTCTTGCTTTGATTCTTTGAAACACCAAGAAAGATAACAAAAATAAATATTAAAATATCTTCAAAAAAATAAAGATAAATATTAAAATTATACATAAATTTATATTTTATTAACAATGTGTTAGCTACGTTTATAGAAATTGACTTTATAAAACCTAAACCTAAATAAATTTGAACTAATTCAAACTCTGATAACATAAATAATCAAGCACATATGAAAATATATAATAAAGCAAGTATATGAAAATATAATTTGTATTAAATACCGTCTGTCGATAAGACGAACACAAATCAAGGAGGTCATTACTAATAATTACTACTCCCTCCGTTCTTTAAACAAGTTCCCATTTGTCATTTTGGTGTTATATTTGTTGTTCCCATAGAAAATCTTTTCATTTGTGTCACAAATTTTGGACAAAAATAACCTTATTTACACTCACTTTAATATTTTTATGATGGTTATGTACCCTACATATCCTCCACTAACTTCAATTTAACATTTTAATATTCCTTATGGTCCTCAGTCGTTATATGTTTCCCACTAACTTTATAAAACTATTTTTTTATTACTTCTAGTCCTCATATTTTTTCACAAACTTTCTTTTAATATTTTTTAATGCTTATGGTCCCTATTTTTCTCAAAACAAATTTATTCCTCAATTAAATAATACACCCACTATCTTAAATATTCTATTTTTCTTTATTCCCGTGAACATTCCTTTTGGAACTTCATTAGGGAACGGAGGGAATAAAAGTTTATGTTAGTTTGGCTATTGTTAAATTAGGCTAGACTTATTGACAATGCCAACACATAGACGGGGAGACATTAGGTGCACACATTTCATAAGCCAAGGAGATATTTAACACACCAAACCATATGACAATGGGAAAAAGGTCTCCAATAGCTTATAAAGTGTGCACACCATCTTTCTTTTGTCGATGTGGGATAACTCATCCCAACAACTATTCAACATAGAAAAAGTCTCATAATAAGATTGTCTCATGCACGCTAAAATAAAAATCAAATAAAACAAGTAAATTAAAAGATGTGCATGAAGAAGGTGACAGTTTGTGGAATTGGCACAGTAATCCTGCTCAAATGCATGTATAATACACTTTATAAGGTAGGTCACTCATCCATTCCAAGCTTCTTAGAATTGGTTAACCGTGACCTAATGCCAGTGAGCCAGACCTGTGAAGGCACCTCGTGAACCTAATAGTTTAGTACCCCTTTAAAGACCGTTTTTCGTTAGGTGCTGACTATAACCTTGTAACTAGTTTCAACTTTTACTTTCTTGTTTTTTTAACAACAGCCTGTTGGGAAATCGACATTATCACTTTTTCTTTTTATTTTTAATTTTTTTTAATATTTTGGTTTGTTTTTCTTATTTTATTTTATTTTACCTTTTTAAAAAATTATCCACAATAATAATCATTTAGACCCTCGATATGAGACCATCTCACAATGAAACGAGTTATCATATTCATATAAAAGGCTCGTTATGCTATGAGTTCCTATTATTGGGCTATTCAATACAAGTATGGGCTATTCAATACAAGTATGAGAAACGTCGGTGAGAATTGAGACCGACTTATACAAAATTTTGTAGCATTTTATTTTATATCCTCAATAAAATTCAAAATATCTCTAATCTCTTTATTTAATACCAAATCACTACAACGAATTTAGCTTTTTGTGACATTGGATTTAGTGGCATTAAAAAAATGTCACTGATTCATATTTTTGGTGTAATAATTATTGATTTTTATTTTTAGTTCCACCATAGAGTGATTTAGCGACACTTAATTTGGTCTTTAGTGGCATATATAATTGTTACTAGATCCTATGCCGCTAAAAGCTTTAGTGTGACTTTCAAATATACTGCTAAAAGGTCTAATAAATGTCACTAAATTTTCTATATACACTATAAGAAATTAGAAACAACGACATTTTAAATTAAAAGTCGCTAAATATATTTCACTGAAATCAAATTATCTTATAGTAAATTTATTACATAGTGAAAATATTATTTTGTACTTCGTCGATAAGACAAATAATAATCTAACTAAATTCAAAGAAATAACAAATTTTTTGATTTACTTTACCATGATGTATATGTATTTACAATATTTTATATGTATAACCTTTTACATATAATAAGTTAATAATAATCAAATTGATTCAGCATATATAAAAAAATATTTAAGTTGAGGCCTGATGGCCTCCATTTAATTACGACCTCCTTATGATGAAGGGGTAATTAATTGTCTTATTTTTAACCTTTTTAAACTTTGTCTTGAACAAAACTCATGATGAAAGTATGAATAAGAGTAAAATAAAGTAATCACAGAAATTAGACTAAGATGTTTTTGAATGGAGGATGTCCGGCCTAGATTATGGAGCCGTGTAACATGCTTAGTGTTGGAAAATAATTAGTGGTCTAGTCTACCTAGTTGCTTTTTTATTTTTTTAATGGAGTTTTAATTTTTAGTGTTAAATTTTAATTATAAATTGTATAATTAATAAGAAAAATGTATTCATGACATATTTATCTCAATGTATATTTTCTAAACATTACTCCTTCGGTCATTTCTATTCAATTTAAATGTCTTATTTAGTTTTTCATATTTGCCGAGATAACATTTTAACTCTTAATATCTCAAATTATTTCTAATTAAAAGTATCCCACATTACTATGTTTTAACTTATAGATTAAGACTTAAATATAAATTAAGAGTGATAAGTAAATAGTGCCAAAAAACTACATGGAATATTTAGACTGAATAAGAGCTAAGTAGTAAAATTTTATATAATGTTTATAAAATCTCAATTAAAAATATTTAACTTTTAAATTTACAGTTCGATTTATAAAAAAGTGGATGAGAATAAAGTAACAAAGGAAATAGGAATATTAACTAACATACTCATAATTTGATTTTGTTCCTTTTCTAGCTTAGCATGCATCAATTATGGCTATTGATTACGGTTGTATTGTAAATTAATTTGCAATTAAATTATTGTTGAACTTATTATTATTAACTTCAATTTATTTTAGTCGTTTTTATTCCCTTTCTACTAATAATGTACTATCGATGTGATTTAATCAATAATAATAACGGTCAAGTCCCATTTATTATCATTATTTCTTGTTTGAAACTTTGAGCATTTAAGCATTAAAAATTTATGAAAAATTATTAATGTGTATAAATAAAAATAAAATTAAAGTAAAAAAGTTTAATTAAATTACTAGTTCTGAATTAAATATTAATATATTCCATATTTTTTGTCGTATAAACTTATAATTTAATTTAATTTTTTTCATAACTTATAATTTAATTTAATTTTTTCAGAACTAATAAAAATAAAATTAAAATAAAAAAATTAAATTAAATTTAAATGATGTCAACAAACAACATTTACATCATACTAGATCCTCCCTAAAAACCACAAACCACAAATACTTGGGAAGGCTTTCTTTCCATATTTGTTGGTTGAGATATTATATCAATATCATTTTACAAATTCTTACTTGACACCGTTTATTGTAATGACGGCTCTTAAAAGCTCAATCCAATTCTAAATATGTATTGCTGCAACTTTAACTATAGATTTATGTTGGACTTTTAAAAGTCGTCTTTACAAAAGATGGTCTCTCAAAAGAGCACCTGATATCATTTTTAATAATTTTAGCAAATTATATGTGGGCTTATTCAAAATGATTTTTCATTTAAATAGTATAATGAGTGTACCATTCATAATATAAATAAATTAATTAAAGCTAAACCCAAAAATGAAGCAAAGAAAATAAATGGGTATTAGTGGGGACTCCAATAGATTGAGTATTGAAGGTTTACATACTATTTTAAGCTAACCCGCATTTAGAGAAAGAGACATTATTAGGAGTATTAGCCTAGACTCTAACTAAATTGATTTATTTTACTGAATTTAGTAATACTATCTCTAATTCCTAATACCAAAATATTTTAATAATTACTTTTAGTATTTTTGTTGTACCAGAAAAACACAATTTTTATAATGAGACCGCCACATGTGTGCGGCACCTCAAAAAAAAAATTTTTTTTTACATACCAACTTCAAGCCTTAAAGTAATAATTTCTACTTAAAATGCTCACTTTGACACTTAAAAACCCATTCAAGACTTAAAGTCCCTACGTCAAGCCTGAACCTTCCTTCACCTATGGTTATAATATAACAACTACTACAAAACTTAATGTGGCTACTCCAAGGGTTAAAGAAGTCATTTTCAAAACTTAACGTGCTTAATTATTTCAAGATTTATCAAGCTTTAAAGTTAATATGACAATTCTAAAGAATATATCTAAAAAAAGTTTTAAATTTTTTATTAGTTGTTTATGGCCCAGGCTATATGGTCGTACAAATTAGTAGCTATAACAAAAAATTGAGTTAGTTTTTTTTTTTTTTTTTTGAAGAAAAAAAAAAATTTGAGTTAGTTAAATTGGTGTATATATTAGAAAAACCCTTTCAAAAAATAAAATTAAAACAGAGGAATATGCATACTAAATCACTAATATTTTCAACTTTTTCTAAATATAGATCTAATTTTTAATGTAAAAATATAGATATATGCCTAGGGTTCAAATTGTCTATTTGAAGACTTTTTTTAAAGTTGTCATTTTAATATTTAAAATGCCTAATTCAAATTTAAAATGATAAACAAAAAAAATTAATTAATGGATTTGAATTTGGTAATTAGGCCGGGCTGGGAAAGGTAGCATGTAAGATTGGCCTTTTCCCTTTTCCCTTCTACATTATAAGATTGGGCCATTGGGCCATTGGGCCATTGGGCCCGAGATCTTGACTTTTGGAACGTCCAATTCGAAGTTACCATAATAAATATGCATAGGCCCATATATCATCAAACATGTTGATGTAGGACGTGTTCTCCTTATACATAACGCTAAATATTACATTTGAATATATATGAAGTTAGATAAACTTGGTAACTTTCTGGCGCATTAGCTTCTGACTCTTGTATTAAAGCAACTAAATTAAAGGTTATAGATGAATTTCTTGTGTGTGTATGAAAATTGATGAAAATATATAATGAATAACTTTTTTTGATGGGTAGGGATTTTCATTTTCAATTCTCATTCTCACACTTTCCAAAATCTCATCTCTTTAAACAAACAATTTTTTTTACACAAATTCTTACTTGAGACCGCCTTTACAAAAGACAGTTCAAAACTGGGTCAACCCAATGTTTAAATTTTTTTTTAAAAATAACTATATTTACTAAAAAAGAAAAGTGATCATTAGGCTCTTGAGTGCCGTCTTTTCTAAATTTAAAATTCTACCTCCAAATTTTCCCTAGAAAACTATGCACTGAATTATCATTTCATCAAATATAAGCATTATTTATTAAAATATAATATACATATCCTCCTTCTCATATGTCTTATTATTTGCTTAATCGTACATTGCACGGGCTTATACACCAGTAATTATCGTAGAAATCAAAATGAGATCATTTGGCCACAATACTTAATTTATAATTATCCCTTGAAATAAGTTTTTTGGAGATTGCAAATAAAAATAATACTCCCTCCTATTCATTAGTTTTGTCCACTTTCCTTATTTGGTAAAGTCACTTCACTTGTCCACTTTCTATTTTTGGCAAAACTTTTTACCTAAATACCCCCAACTATCCCAACTTATATTATTTAATAATACCCCACCTACCACCTTTTCAATTATTATAATCACTTAAAATACCCCACTATCACCTTTTCAATTATTATAATCACTTAAAATACCCCACTACCACCTTTTCAATTATTATAATCACTTAAAATACCCCACTATCATTTTTTCTTAAAATCCGATCCAAACCCAAAGTGGACAAAACTAATGAATAGGAGGGAGTAATATGGTATGGACCGGCCTTAATATTGTAATGCATCACCACTACTAATGCACGTTCATAATGATCCTTCAAGCACTTTGGCTTAGCTTAGCTTCAAGACAGCTTTTGTTAGCTCTTCTAATATATGATTAAATCAAACTTCTTAACTTACTTAATCTTAATTATCTCTAATTAATTTAATTATATAATAAATATATATTAGGTCTCAATTAAGAGTTCATGATTATTTAACATCTTATTTCTTTTGCAAATATTAATTTTGATTTTTTTTCCTTCAAAATTTTCACAATGAACAAATACCAACAACCGGAGCTTACACATCCTCCGGGAAGTGATGTAGAGGTCGGGTCTGGAGCGAGGCCAGAATCGAACTTTCGAGGATTGTCCGATGTACAAAAATGGAAGAAGGAAGATTGGATGAAGAAAGGGGTGTTGGCTTTGATTCTAAGATCTTGTGCTTTGGTCTTTTCTTTCTTGGCTTTTATTCTGTTTGCTACACTCCCTGGCTTCCATTTAACTGAAAGTATGAGGTAATTATTCACCCTTTCTAACGTCCAAGCAAACATTCTACATGATGCACATATAAGTTAGGTAACTACGCCTAAGAATTTAGGTCTGAATCTACTTATGTTATGATGCTGATCCTTGATTAAAATAAATAAATCATATTCATATTAAATAATTGTAGTTGAGTTGGTTCAACATTATACCATGGTGAATTTTAGGTACAATTTCATGTATAGATTCTTAAATAATTTACATAATAATTTAATTTTGTAAACAGAGTAGGAGATCAAATATAAATTCTATATGCCTAATCTTTTCTCTTGAACTAGGTCGCATACATATATCTAGAGGTGTTCAAAATAGACCCGATGACCCGATAGACACCCGACTTTATAACCGAACTCGATTTGACCCGACTTAAAAATGGATCTACAATTATGTAAAAACCAATGTGAACACAAAAACCCGATTTTGAACCGACCCGAAATCAACCCGCTAACCCGAATGAACACCTCTACATATATCAAACAAAAATTATGTTTATCAGTTTATGGTTATGTTTTGCAAATGATTTTTTTAGCTTTTTGGTTGACGTTAAAATTATGGCTTGTTGTTTGGCCAAACAGTAATATAAAGTGTTTGGTAAATAGCTTGTTAAGCAGATTGTAAAATTAAATTTTTAGCAAAAATTACCGTAAAAAAATTTCTTAAGTGATTTTTTCATTGACTTTTGGGTAAGAAAATTCTTTAAGTGATTTTTTCATTGACTTTTGGGTGTTTGTGGCGCAGTTATGGGTTTGCAATAGCTTTGATAGCAATGGTATACACGATGGTACAAGTCGGGATAAAAGGTCATGAGCTTCGAACAGGAAACGACGTGATTACACCTGAAATTGCATATTGGATCGACTTTATTGGAGACCAGGTCTATCTCTTTTGTGTTTTCATTAGATCTTGTGAAAATTTGAAAAAACTAGCTTATTTTAAAAAGTATTTAAAATAAGTTTTGGAAATTTTTAATTCGCAAAATAAGCGTCTTGTTAGGATTATTGTGTTTAAGTTATATTATTGGGCCATTGTATAGTTAGCCCAATACATAGAGTTTATTCATGTATCTATTTAACCTACATTATCAATAAAAAAAATCAAGAGAAACAATTTTCTCAACGTGTCGAATATTTGTTCGCTGTTACTAACAACGAACAAAGAAATTGGTCAAAAAAGTTAAAATCCTTGTTCGTTGTTACTAATAACAACGAACTAAAAGAAGACAACGTCATAACCGTCCACATGCACGATTAAATGTCATCAATGCATTCTGAAAAATATAGGATTTCTCTATGAATGGAAAAGGGGTGCTTCGGATTGGGAGTAATCACTAGTGATAGGGCAAAAATACCTAGACAAACCAAAAACCACTACAGAATATATATTAAACCTTTTAATAGTATAATAAAAAATCATACTAGAGCTCTTTGCAACATAGAATCTAATGACATTTCTTATAAATGTCATTATAAATTATGGTAACAATTACATATGCTACTAAAAGCTAAATAAATTGTCACTAAATCACTTTATAGTAGAACTTAAAATAAAAACCAACAGCCACTAAATATCTTAATTTAATGTCGCGAAAAGTTAAAATTGTTGTATTGAACATATTTAGCTCTGATACCCTGTCAAAATATCAATAAATTTTATGTATTGTATCACTCATTTATTTAATTATGTTTGGTTGTTTTGTTCATTGTAGGTTTTGGCATACATGTTATTTTCATCAGCATCAGTAGGAGCAGCAGTAACTAATCCGGCAAGGAAATTGGCATACAGAGATCCAACGTTAGATCATGTGGCGGCAGCCATTAGCATGTCCTTTTTGGCCTTCTTTTCTCTTGCTTCTGCTGCACTTATTTCAGCTTATCATCTCTTCGCCGAGTTATCTAAATCATAACAAATCTTTTTTCTTTTAATTGTTCAATGCCATTTTTTTCTCAATATTTTTCAAAAAGAAAATTGTTTAATTCTCTTAATTATTAATATATATGTTCATGTTGGAGCATATTAAGAGCTTTTAATTTTGGGTTGATATATAACATAATGTCATAAAATAATGCAAATATCTTGTAACTAAGTTGTAACAAAGAAATCATTCAAACAAAAGGTTAAACTGAGATTGAAAAATTATATTATTTTTTTGTCTTTTCTGATATATTTTGTGATTAACTATATATACTTAATACTTATTTTATGATAATCACGCAACATCATTAGAATTTTATGAGCAATAAATTTTAACTTTACAATGCTTTCTTTGTTATTTTTATAACTTGTAAGTTGTGACTAGAGTCTTTAATAGGTCAGATAAGGGTCGGGCCGGGTCGAGTCGGGCTTAAAGAAATATGGGCCGAGTTGGGTAAGGGCCTTTAAAACTAATATGGACTTTAAATGTGCCAGGCTTTCAAGGCTCGGTTCGGCCCAATCCGACCCATTTTTACTATTAAAAATTATTTTAGTCCCCATTTTTCAGTTTATAACAATTAAATTATTATTTATAATAATTAGATTGAAATAGTATTAATAATTTTATTGTATTGTCATTTATAATATAAAAGTTATACATTAATTATACTATTTACAAAGATCAATTTTCAGCCCTTATTGAGCCATTTTATAGCCCGCTTTATTTTAATTATAGCCCATTTTCGGCCCATCCCTTACAAAGCCCTTCTAGAAATGGGCCGAATAAAGGCTCAAAATGAAGGTCTGGCCCATTAAACACCCCTAATTGTGACTCACTTTTATTATAACACATTATTGGAGGACAAATAGATAATGTAAATGGACATGTTAGCTAAATTTGATTATTTTGCCTCTACCACTATAATTTCTTTCTTTATGTATTCCAAATTTTTTTATTGCAATTATTAAAAACTGGAAAAAAATTTATATATGTTAAAAATAAGAAAAGTTGATTACCATGAAACAAACAACTCAATTGAAAGTTTATTAAAATAATTAAAAATTAAATAATAAAGTCAACTACCCATCACCGTCCAAACTTCAAATGGTTGGTCAAATATTTTCCCCACCAATCATCTAGTCAAAAATTCGTTGGTAATTAGTCAAAATTAAAGTGCAAAAAATTTTTCTTCTTTTCGAATTTCAAATTTTGCAAAAATTTCGACTAACCACTTGGTAGTCAGAAATTTTTTGACAAACAAACCATATATAATGATTGAAAATGTGGTTGGAATTTTGACGCTTTAGAAATTGGATAAAATTTAGTTGAAGTTCTACCTTGGTAGGGTTTCAATTTATATAGCCGACTGTTTTTCATAGTGATTATAATAATTAATTTACTTGATAAAAAATGGATCGAATTTAAACCAGTGATCATTTGTTATCTACTCTATTATGTCCATCTATATCAAACTCATAAAATTGAGTTGTTTAACATTTGAATAAAAAAATGACCTAATACATAAAAGGCAGAGTTGTTCCTTCCCTAATGATTGAGTTTTAAGAACAATTTTCATAGTTGAAATTGGGCCAAGCCCACTCAATAATGGAAAAACACAACAATACTTAGTTAAGATTTCCACACTTTGTCAATGCAATTCATTGTAATACAAATCTTTCAATTTGGGGTAATTGATTAGAGAGAAAACGTTATTTTTTCAAATTTTTGAAATTTACATATAAAAATTTGGGTGAAAATTAATGTTATTTTCCTTCCCCATACAAACATTTGATTCCAAAAAATAAAATAAAACTTTTCATCTCAAACATCTTAATTTTTCCTAATAATTTTCCATCAAACAAAACAAATTACTAATCATCAATTGTATTTTCCATTGGGTACCAGTGTTATTTGCATCATCATCATGCTCAGTGTATCCCACTCATAGAACACTATGGTCAAGGCCTAGGGAGGGAAGAAAGATGACAGCTCATACCCACAAAAGAGAGTGCGATCAAAGAGTCCCTTGGCTCGAGAAAGGTCTTCAAAGATAGAGAAACCTGCAACTTACAATCAGAATAAACATGATACGTAGAAATAAACAAAAATAAAGATTAAAGTAAAGGAGGTAAAGAACGATAACTAAAGGCAACGAACAATAACAAACGAAGGAGGTACCGGTGTATTTGCATATATAACATATGATGTGCACAAATTCTTACTTGAGACCGTCATTTATAAAGACGGCTCTCAAAAGCCTAGTCCAATTTCAAATATATATTATTACAACTCTAAATATAGATTTGGGCTAGACTTTTAAAAGTCGTCTTTACATAAACGGTCTCTCAAGAGATCTCCTGAATTAAGTGTTACGACTATCATCCAAAACTTTTGATTAAAATGTTCCAAACTTGAAAACATTAAGATTGAGTCAAAAATTAACTTATTTTCATTTCACGTAATAAAATTTAGCGTTAAATTTGAGAAAAACGGAACCCCTTAATACAATCAAGCGGACAAGTTCATCCAACGGACTTACAATTGAAATAATTTCTTCATAATATGACAATCCTTGACTTTTGATCGTGATTGCCTTAACTTGAAAAATATGCTGTCAATATTATTTTAACGTACCAATTGCTGGGGAGAATTGGAAATATTATTTTTTTGTAAATTTTTTTTATCAACTTGCTAGGGTTTTAATTTGGTCTTGGCCAGATCATGATCATGAGTACTTGTTTGTTAGTGTATGTTCAACATTATTTTGATGATTTTACATTATTGAAAATTGTACTATATATGCTCATTACAAGAATTAGAGAAATTTAAGACACTACAATGTATTATTAAATTATTATTTGGTATAGAAAATATCACACACAAAAATGTATATTATGCTTAACAATAAATTTATTAACGAATATAATATTTAGCATATATAATATTCAGGAAAAATTACATAGAATAATCTAATCTTTTCATAATTTTCCTACAATAATCTCACCTATTGATTAACCATGAATAACTCCAACTTTAGGGGGTATTTGTCTAGAAAAAAACTTAGGTAACCCATTGACCTACTATAGTAGGTAATTCACCAAAAATTAAATTGAAAATCAATGTAAAATTATTAGAGAAAAATTTTAAAAATTTACATAAAAATTTTAAATGATAAAAAAAATTAGAATTTTTTTTACATTTTATTTTAACTTATCTTTTTTCGAAAAAATTAGAACTTGCTATTGCAAGTCAACAGGTTACCTAAGTTTACTCTAGGAAAATACCCCTAAAGTTGGGATTATTTATGGTTAATCAATAGATAGAATTATTGTAGGATAATCATCAAAAGTTTGGATTATTACTTTAGGTAAATTTTCCTAATATTTATATGCGTAATGATATACAACTATGATCTGGATGCTTGAAATTTAAACCCGACTTCACAATGACACAATTATTAATTTTATTGTAATCATTTTTCTTTAGTCTCTTGCTCCATTTATTATTTATTAGCAAAATACTTTTTTTAGACAGAATGAAAACAAAAGGCATGGTCACTAAAAAAACAGATTTGTGATTTATCATCATCATTTCTATTGTATATTGTTCATAAAAATTATGAGCAGGATCTGAGAAGAAAAAGAAAAGACAGCAACCCAACCCCAAGTGCTACAAAAATATATTTACCTAAGAGCTCTTAGTCTACACAAAGTTGTTACCATAATTTACGTGCTAGGATTATTGGAGCATCATAATTCATATATAATATATGGACTCAAACTATGCTCCTAGAATAGAAAAACATAACTCATAGCATATATTATTACGTTGACCTTAATGTCAATGTTTTAATCTAAGGTGAATCCATACATGTCGAGTGTATATAAGGAACAATATGGAGTATTATTTTGGAGTACAATACATAAAACATAACTAATAAGCTATCCCATTATTAATCTCTCTATATTCTCATTTATAAGTAGTTCATTTTTTCTACCACACTTAACAAAATGGACGCAAGCCTTCCACGAGCTCCGGAGAAAGATGCCGAGGGTGGTAGAGTCGGAGTCGGAGCGAGGCCGGAATGGAAGGGAGGATGGACAAGGATATGGGATTTCATTTGTAGGGCGACTGCTTTGGTTGTTTCTTTCCTGTCTTTCATCCTAATGGTTTGTGTTGGAGACTTTACTCTATATCATGGCCTAAGGTAATTTACTTTCTCGTTATGAAATACTCGCTACTTAACGATTATTAACACTATATGTCGTTCAAACTTATTTTATATATTGGGCTAATGCGTAAAAAAAAATATATATCTTTTTTCACATCCTAAACTACTTAGGTATTTAATTTGCATGGAAAGCGACAAAATAAAATTTGTAGTGCCCGAGTTTATATGAATCAAAATTATAGTGGACAAAATTACCCCTTCTCTTGTGATATACTCCTTTCGTTCCTTAATGAAGTTCTCGCAAAGAATATTCATAAAAATTAAGAAAGATACAATATTTTAGATACTGGATATATAAGTTAATTGAATAATAAATCTGATGGAAGAATAGTGGAGACCATAAACATTAAAAAATATTAAAAGTTAGAGGAAAAATATAGGGACCACAACTCCTCCTCCTCCTCATCATATATCCCGTTCATAGAATTTAAAAATATAGGGACTAGAGGTGTTCAACGGGCCGGGTCGGGGCAAAATTTAAATGGGCCGGGGCGGGGCGGGTCATGTCAAATGATAAACGGGCCGGGGCGGGTCGATCCCATTTAAATGCGACCCACTTTGACCCTTTTTTAAAAAGTCCATAAAATAGCTTTTTTATTATTCTTTATGGCCCATTGGGTCGATCCACTTATGTATATAATAATTACAATTAAATTTTTTTTAAAAAAGTGGTAATTTTTTTTCCGCAATTATTATTTATAATTTTCCGACCCGGCCCGGCCCGACCCTTTACACTAAGGCCCGTTAATGACCCGCCCCATTATTGACCCGACCTGCTAATGACCCGTTAAAATGTGACCCGACCCTTGACCCGTTGGGTCGACCCGCCCCATTGAACACCTCTAATAGGGACCAAGACTAATAAAAAATATTTTTATAAAGTTAGTGATATATGGACTATAAAGAATTTAAAAATGTTAAAATGAAGTTAGTGAAAGATGGGACCATAAGTATTATAAAAATATTAAAATGAGGATGAATAAGGTTATTTATGTCCAAAATTTATATATAAATAGAAAGATTCTTTATGAGAACAACAAATGAAAATTTCTTTAAAGAACGAAGGAAGTAACAAAACATAAGAAAATTGTTGTATATTTTGCGTAATTAAAATACGTATATACTTGATATTTGGATTATTATTGTAATTTAAAGGATCATTAGTCCCCTCTTTCATAGAGTAAACAATATGTATGTACATTCTTTATGTACAAGTTTTTTGAAATACGTTGCAAACCCTATATAGGTGAGCGAGTAAAAGGTACTCTGTTTCATTATACTTTCTCATTCAATATATCATAATCAGCCAGGGCCGGCCAAAGATATTTTGGGGCCCTGAGCGAAATAGCACATTGGGATCCTTTCCTTTGTAATTTCGTTCTAACCTATATGGACCTTAGAATGCCTTTAATTTTGCTTTTTTTACATGGGGCCCTGGGCGACGGCCCCTCTTGCCCACCCTTAGGGCCAACCCTGTAATCAGCTGTAAGTATTTTAGAACGGAGTTTTATTATGTTGAGATGTTTTGATCCAAACATTATATTTGAGTCTTTCGTTTGATGGGCAGTTTCGTGTTCGCCATGGCTATCGTTACGTTGGTGTATAGCGGAGTTCAAGTTGGTATAAAAGGCCATGAACTTCGAACCAAGAAATATGTGATTTCACCTAAGGTTGCAGTTTGGATCGACTTCCCCTTGGATCAGGTTTATTCATCAATTTCATTTGTGTAGTAGTACCATACAATTTGTTTCTACCTCAAATTTGGTAGGAAGTACGAAAAAAATATTGAAAATTAAAATAGAAATCTTAGAAAAATCAATTTCAACAATATCCACATAAATTCAACACGATTATTATATAGAAAGTAATTCAACTTTTTCATGATTTTCCTACAATAATTTCACCTGTATTGATTAACCATGAATAATCCTAACTTTAGGGGCACATTTTTCTCTAATTTTATCAATGGGTTACCTAAGTTTACTCTAGACAAATATGCCCCTAAGAATAGGATTTTTTATAGTTAATCAATAGGCAGAATTATTGTAGGAAAATCATGAAAATGTATGATTATTGTAGGTGTTTTTTCCTATTATATATTAATTACTATAGAAACTCGTGCAATTCGCAAATTTATTACTATATATAAAAATATAACTTTAAAGAATAATGTTAATATATATTATCGTGATTAATTTTATCAAATACATAATTTTTTAAAGCAAAAATTAAATGTTGATTTAAAAAAAAACATTTTTAACTAATACATCATTTTTTTTCATTTATTAAACATATCAAACTTTCCATTAGACAAAATTCAAAAAAAAAAAAAAAAAACTTTCCATTAGACATATTGATTTATAAAATAAATTATTTGAATACTTTATCTAATTTTACTTCAATTTAAAAAAAAAAAATAGATTTTCAATTAAATATTATCATGTAATCAGCTATCCTACACTAAATTAATTTCATTTGCAAGGTCTTTCCAACAATTTAATAGTATGTAAGAAGGAATAAATAGATAAAAACTGAATATTTAGTTAATATAATAAATATACAGGTATTAGCATACATGTTATTTTCATCAGCATCAGTTGCAGCAAGAGAATGCAGCTTTTTACAAATATCAATAGAAGCAGCTGGAGGTGTAGTCGGTTCTGGGTTTCAATTAGCAGCCGCATCAACTGCCATGACCTTTTTCCTCTTCCTTTGTCTATCATTTGCCGCCCTTTTTTCTGCCTCTCGATTCTTCACAAGAAACTCACAACAATTATAATTATACTTTAAGTCGTGGTCGTCATCATCAATATACGTCCTATATTCCGCTCATTGAAATTATAATTATTGATTTTATAATTACAATCAGGAGAGAACTAGACAACGACAAATTTAATTTACTTGAAAAGAAGTTGTGGCTAATGAGTCCCTTGTCTCAATATTATATTTTGTTTTATTTTCTCTTGTACTTTTTTCTTCACATTTTTTTATTGTTTTTTGTTTAAATTAATTGTGGAGTGTTTCTGATGTTACTGATTTTTTCAAAGAAAATGGAAAATATAATTTGAGTGTTGGTGTTATAGTGGTTATTAATAGCTTAATTATTTTTTTCCTCAATGGTTCTTATAAGGAATCTACTTAATAATGGAAATAACCGTTTTGACCATTTAAATAACGAAAATAACCATTTAATTATTTTTTGTTCATACTTTTAATTTTGTTTTGTGTAAATTAATGAAGCATATAGATCAATTGTACCATTTTCATAATCATTAATTCTTTATTATTGAGGTTTACCCCGAGACAACTTTAATTGACTCATCACAAACTAGTTAGAAAAATCCGCTTCTTATACAAGTGCAAATTCAAATTCTATTGTTTTTTATGTTTTTTTTTACTAATGGACTGATTTTATGGGTCCATGTCACAATGAGATAGTCTCATACTCTCATACAAGACTTGCTGTTTCACAATTTGATTTTGAGAAATTTTTTTGATTAACCGTTCC
The DNA here is from genome assembly GCA_019776075.1 of Amaranthus palmeri. Taxonomy (NCBI): domain Eukaryota; kingdom Viridiplantae; phylum Streptophyta; class Magnoliopsida; order Caryophyllales; family Amaranthaceae; genus Amaranthus; species Amaranthus palmeri. The sequence continues at coordinate 1,575,421 of JAAKBH010000279.1, forward strand.
GTGTTTATGTATTAGATTTCAAATTCTTGTCCGTAAAATACGTCTTATACTTCAATTGAATAGCTCAATAACAGAAACTTTTACTTTAAAATTCTTGTTTCAAGGTTTCACCGTAAGGCAATAGCATGCAAGACGGGCTGCAGACGAAATATTGTACGCGTTTTTTCAGCCTAAGGAACATCGCTGTGGGCCGTTAGAACTTAAATAGCCACTACATTTGACTTCATTGTGGGCTATCTTGCTTAAGTATAAACTAAAAGTTAAAAATTAAACAGAGAGGTCAAAAGAAAATTCATAAGTAACATAAATTAAAGCAGTCACAATTTATACTTACATTAAATTGTACTCTTTTACTTATTTTTTTAAATAGATTTTAGTTAAGTTTTATATAGCATCTTATCTTTACATATTTAAGTTTTATATTTTAATCAAAATACTCGTGAAAAGGAACTAATCAATCGGTCTATATTAGATGGTGATAACCAAACCATTGTTACGAGAATGAAAAAATCTTTAACAATTTAAACCAATCTACAATTTTTAACATTATTAGTCCTATTATCTAATCTTTATTATAGAATATGTGCTCTATAATCCATACCTATACGAAGAATTAAGTATTTATGTTTTCCTTTTTCTCCTTGTCATATGTCGATTGAGTTTGATTTTCACCGCCTAAAAAACTAACTCTATTTTTAATTTCTTGCTGGTAAAAATTTTCTAGTCTTATAATTGCGAGGACACTTAAAACTTACTCCTTCCGATCTTTTTTGTTTGTCCACTTTAAGAGAGAGAAATTTAAATTAGATTTTTGAAGTATATATTGAAGGTAAAATATATTCATGTGAGATCTTATTAGATTTGTCTTAATGTAAAGTTTTTTAATATATAATTTTTATAATTTTTTATAATACGTAGATAGAGATATTAAAATTTAAAATTTGCTAAAAAATGCGTGCAAAAGGTAAAGTGAACAAATAAAAAGGAATAGAGGGAGTAACTTAAAAGTTTAAACGCATGATAAGCGCATGACTTAATTTTTGAGATGTCATTAAGTTACCGTTGACTTCTAGAAGCTCATCAACTTGAAGCTTTTAAAACATATAGTCAACGTACAAAGTCGTTGGTTCATCAATCATTATAACCACACACATCTTTGCCGTAATCCACATGCTTAGTTACTTGGATCACTTGTAGACAGCCTTTTCATATCGTTTTTCCGTTGACTATGTTCAAAAATTCCACGAAGCTTCTTCATTAATTAGTCCCGTTGACTATAATACTAAGCTTCTTAGTAAATAACAGTTATTTGTTAACAACAAATCACTGTTATGTGGTAGGATTTGATAGGGTGTGAGTTTTGTTATTTTAATTTATCTTCTCTGATATTATATCTTTATTATTTTTTTGTCTTTTTATGATGATTTACAAATCACGGTTATTGATTAGAAATTTTCGTGCAAATATATACTCCTATATAAGACAACTCCTAGCTAGTACTCCCATAATCAAACTTCATCATTCTACGTAGTATATACGTAGTTTTATACAAAACATATATATAATATACAATGCAACAAGCAGAGGAGCAAGCCAACATTCCACGACCACCAGGAAGAGATGTCGAAGGTGGCGGCGCAGGAGCGATGACGCCGGAGGGAAAGGAAAGGAAGGTGGCCGCCCCCGGAGATTCTATGAAGAAATGGGTGTTTGTTTGTAGGGCATGTGCTTTGGCTGCTTCTTTCCTCTCTTTCATTCTTATGGTTTTTGTTAGTGACTTCACTCAAGCTGAAGGTTTCAGGTAATTCTTCCATTTTCATGCAAAATTGATTAACATTATAAATTATAATGTGATTATGCTCAAGAATTAATAGAAACAAAGTCTCTTAATTAAAATAATTACAAAATTATAAAATTGGGTTTTGCCTTAATTGGATATATAGTTTAAATTTGTGTACACTTAACTCTCCTCTTATGTGCATTTTTTGTCTTGAAGCCCGATAACAAATTTATTATGATGTTAAAGCCAACGACTTTTGATCAATGGAAATCAAAAAATAATTGGTCTTCCACATTAAAATGATGTTCCCGCGCGCCTAACTAAAAAATTGGAATCTCCACATATGAAGGGGAGTGTTGAAAACAATCATATAACCCACATGTGATCCTTAATCTGAAACTTAGAGAGAGCGTAACTAATATATAAGTTTGGTGGGCTATTATCCCAATTACCGATTTGTTTTAAGATGGATTTTCTTTAAATTTGTGGAGTTAACTTTCTCCTTATATATATGTGTGATTCTTGTTATGTACAAGGCAAATTTGATAACAAATTTATCAAGATAGAGGGTAAAATGTAATGGGTCATAAGCCAAATAGCACAATGTAAATAACAATAATAAACTAAAATGACAAATGGGAAAAATGGCTTACCAAGCTTTTATCATTCAACCCAAATATATAGGCAATTAGGCATACAATATTAACCAAACTTGCTAAAAAGTTTCTAACAAGATATTTACAAAATATTCACTAATATTCACCAATATAAAATCAAAATATAAAGATATCATAATATTTTCCAAAATATACTCACAATATAGAGATATTCTAATATTCACCTGAATTTACTAACAATATAGAAATATCCTAATATTCACCAAAATATATGATTTCATAATAATATAAAAATATCCTAACTATTTGTATGTATTAAATGTTAATATCTTTGAATTTATATGGAAATACGTTTAACAAGGGAGTTTCATGTTTGTGTCACGTAGTTATTTGTTCAGCATGGCGGTTCTTACGACAGTTTATATGGCCGTGCAAGTTGGATTTAAAGGCCACGAACTTCGCACCAAAAAGGATGTGATTTCACCAAAAGTTTCAGTTTGGATTGACTACTCTGGAGATCAGGTTTACATATTTTTGTTTCTGTTTACTGCTTGCCAAACTTTTTTTTTTTAAGTTGAAACAACTAATAAAAACTCACATATTCCAAAAAAAAAAAAAACTCACATATTCCAAAAAAAAAAAAAATTGTTGATCACCTATATAAAAAAAACTTTTTCATATGATCATATGGACTATACATTAAAACAAACTTCTTTTGGGTGCGCTCTCCTTTATGGGTATGAGTTTTCGCCGTCCTTCTTTCCCAGACCTTGTCCATAGTTTTCTATGAGTGGGATACACTGCGTAGGATGATGATGATAATAAAAAAAGAAAATAGTACTATTTTGCTGATATAAATTAGACTTATACTCTGTTTGGTTAATATTATTAATACTTCACGGTTAATCGGTTATTATTAAATAGGGGTGCTAGTAATGAGTTTTATTGTTAATTTTGACAACGTGATGAGTTATATTCCACGGTTAGACTTTTAAATAGATAATGAATAAGAATATTAAGTTTTGTGACAAAAGAAAAGGTTAGAGTATGACAAGTATAACAATAAGTCTTGTCAAGTAAATTAAATTTCTTAGCGAAATTGTATTAAATTTTTATTTTAATTTTCACTATTTATTTCAATAATCAAACTGGCATGAAATTGAGTTTTAAGATAAACTCTATTTTAATGATTTACTTATTTGGGTTGGGTAATTTTGCAGTTTCTAGCATACATGTTATTTTCATCAGCATCAGTAGGAGCAACAACGTGCAATTCTATCAGAAATTTAGGATTAGAAGGTCCTGGGTTTGGCATAGCAGCTGCATCAGTCAGCATGTCTTTTTTTGCATTCTTCAGTCTCGCATTTACCTCTATTTTCTCTGCTTATCGTCTATTCACAGTATTATCAAACTCTTAATTCATAATTAAGCTCATTTTCAGCTTAATTGTTTGCTACTAAATATCATTTATTTTTTTCCTTTTTTTCTTCGATCTTTTTTATTTACACTTCATTTAATCACCAATGATTTTCTATGTTCAAAAGCTATTTGGAGAATTGAGATAATCATAATGTTGTTTTATTTTCATTTTACACTATATTGTCAAATTCACATAGAAATTTATCTATGATTTGTATCCACCTTGTAACATCGATCAATTTTATCTAGAAGTGAAACTTTTGAGTGTGAATGTGATGTACGTACGTAGTTTGACTTGTTTGATGGATTGTTGAGTTGCACATTTCTGCATTAAATGGAATTTAACGAAGAGTTAATTTCTAATGTGAGTTTATTTTGGCTTTTGTACATGTATAATAATTAATAGTTACTATAGAAATGGAAAGAAAAGGAAGCACCAAAGTTATTCCATCATATTGGTATTCATATAATCAATCTGAATTACTAAAGGGTACGGTAACTGCAAAATATTTTAATCGCAATAAATATTAAGTTGAGTTAAATTTGTTGTTAATATCAGCACTCATCAATATATGACTGAAAAATATGTGCTGCCAACATCTCATAAGCTAAAAGGAGAAATTATTCTAAAATCATATTTAATGAAAATGGGAGAAAAAACTCTAATAACTTTTAAAATAGGGTATTTATTAAACTACATTTTTTCGATTTTCTTAAAAAGTAGATTGTCAATACTGAATTTGAATAAATAAAAAAAATATAAACCTAACCTTTCATAGGTTTTTTCCATTGTTTTTCTCTAAATGAAATTTGAGAATCATTTAAATAATCAAGGAAGAAGCCAAAAAAAAAGTTATTAAGGATAAAGGTATATAAATTATAATGTTCATTGATTGATCTAATTTGATATATGCGTAAAACATAATCAAGTGAGATCCTGTTCAATTCGTCTTAATACACAATTTAATAATACTAAGCTTTTAGATTTTTTTTTATCGTATGAAATCAAAAATATTTAAAATTAAAATTTTATATTAGCGTGAAAAGAAAAAATGTTAAAAGTATTAAAACATAAGGAAATAAGTACTACTAAATAGGCTCGAGTTTTAAGTTTATTAGCATTGATAACAATGACAAATATAGAGGTGTTCAACGGGGCGGGTCGATCAAAAGGCTCAAGAGTCTGGTCACATTTTAATGGGTCATTTTGGGTTGGGTCATTAGCGGGCCTTTGTCTAAAGGGTCGGGTAAGGCCAGGTCGGATAATTATAAAAATTGGGTGTAAAAAATATTTTACTGTTTTTTAAATATTTTTATACGATATTATCAAATTCATAGTTGAATTGACCCAATAGGCTATAAAGTATAATAAAAAATTATTTTATGAACTTTTAAAAACGAGTTAAAGTGAGTCGTATTTAAATGGGCTTTGATCCACCTTACCCGTTTAACATTTTACATGACCCGTCCCGACCCAGTCCATTTAATTTTTGACCCGCCCCACCCGACTCGCCCCGTTGAACACTATAGACAAATACAAAGCATAATAAGATGATTATTATTAAAATATCCTAAACCTTGAGAATCAGTTCTTACCGAAATTGAACCTCCAATCAAAGCTTATTTATAACGCTTATAAAGACAAGTACGAATTCGGCTAGCGTTTCCCGCCCTACAAAATATACAGATCTTTCTGGAGTTTTCAACAATGGCGTCCCCGATTCTAAAAATCGTAGTCGACAAGGGTCCTCGCAGTGGTAAAGCCGTGGAATTCAATTTGAGATTAAAAGTTCGCATCGGATGACTTGTGCAAGGCTATAATCTAAGAATCAAAGATTCAGGTATTTCTTCTAAACATCTTGTAATTGAATTTAGTTCAGACACTGGGAAATTGGTGGTTACTAATTTCGATTCTTCAAATGTTACTTTTTTAAACCCTAAGAGAGAAAGTGTTTTAAAGACTGGTACTGATTTGAAGAGTAAGGTCGAGAAGGGTTTGAAATTGGGGAGAAATGAAGAGATTACGGAACAAATTGACGGTTTTAAACCCTAGTAGGCGAGATTCAAATTGTCACACAAAGCACAACCACGTCATTTCGTGAAGATCCCATTAGAAATTAGCCAAATTAACCAAAAGAAACCACGTTTCTAAAGTGAATTTTGGGGTATAAAGTGGGGAATCAAAATCTAATATATCATTTAACCTAGAAAGCTATAAAAAGGGATTCAAGGTTACCATCTGATCAACAAGTATAAGTGCATAAGAATAACCAAAGAAAAGGCACAACTTAGCATTGGAAATTAAGAAACAAGTCAGATGACAAAATCAATCAATTATTAAAAAAAGATTAATAATTTTCTTGAGATATGAAGTATGCTTTGATTCTTCATCTATAATCAAGGGACCTTCTTTTTTTAAATTACAAAATCAATGTCTGTAGTTGTACAGTGTACACTCCTAATTAGTACCTCATGCTTATACACTTCAAAGGACGCTTAGAGATTTAAAACTTATGCGCATTCTATGTATTGGTGCATTATAGTCAGATACCCAGATCCGGTAACGGATACGGTAACAGACTAATAGGGTGATGTGATTATATGAAATATTACTTAAAATGGTCTAAAATATTTTTTACGCATTTACGATACGGGTAATATCAATTTGATAAATTTAAATAACTTTACGATTCCGTCGATGTATTCTTGTTTATTTACTACGGTTAGATTAGACCACAACGACCACAAAATCACCTATATTGGCACCAATAAAAAACCGGGTAAAACATTGTACTTCATAACATATTAACAAATCAATTCAACCAAAAGTTTAAATTGATGGTTAAAACCCAGAAAATATTGTATACTAACAATACCGGAATATCGATGTACTATGTGAACTAGGAGTAGCATCTAATTATGTATACTAGTATGTATTATAACTTACCTTAAATTTCTTTGTTTTTGACTCCATACTTTACTAGCATAGCAAACCTCAAATTACAACCACAAAGCGTAAGATTATTATAAGACCTTACATTCTTTAGGTGTAACACAAATCACAAGATATCACCCATCACTTTTTCCTTTTTCCCCCTTTTCCTTAACAGATTTATAAATGCCTAAAAACGGAAACGATATTAAACCATTCCCTTTCATTTAATTTCTATTTTTTGGCTTTTAGTGCCACCTTGTTACAAGTTAGTTTCCAAGCTGTCATACTAACACAAAAGAACATCAAATTACTCACTCAACATAACAAACAAACACAACCAATCCACTCTGTTTCTTCTTTGTTTTCCTTTTCTTCCACTCCATCCTTCTTTTTAAAATACCCACCAAAAAAACACAATTCTTCTCCTTTTCAACTCAAATAAATCAAGTTTTCTTATAACATTGAAGGAAATAATATATACCCATTACTCAAAACATGTCAAATTCAGTGGGTTTAGAATTAGAAAAGAAACCATCACCGGAAAATGACATGGAAAGAGGAAATCCGGTGGAAGGAGTAAATTCTGTGACAGAAAGATCAGATTCTGGAATTGGGTCAGTACTTCAAAAATGGAAAAGACAAGATCTTCTTAGAAAAGGGTCATTAGGTTTAAGAATTTTGGGTTTTATTTTTTCTTTGCTTTCATTCATTATTATGGCAAGTAATAATCATGGCAATGGCAGAAATTTTGGTGATTATGAAGAATACAGGTAAATTTCAGGGGTATTTCTATTTATTAAATTAAATTAGGGTTTTTTTTTAAGAAATTTAATTGGTTGTTCTTTTGGGTGTTTGCAAAAGTAGGTACTTATTGGGTATTGCAATATTATCAACAATATATACAGGGTTGCAATGTTTTAGACATATTCATCAATTATCTACTGGCAATGAAATTATAACTCTCAAGAATTCCGCTTTGGTTGATTTTATTGGAGATCAGGTGATTTTTTAAACCAATTCTCTAGAGAAATTTCTGATTTTCATTTCTAGATTTATACTTCATATATCATCAAAATACAAATTAAAATTTAAGACTAATCAAATGTCAATTAATATAGTTTAGAAGGTTTTGATATAATATGTAGGTGGAAAGCTAATATAAATATAACTATACAAGCATAATCTATGTTATTCGAGCTCTTGATTTTGCTTCATGTTGATGCTTGGATATTGGTATAATACTTAGACACTTCATTTTAGGCGTGAAATTGTATATTTAAACGTATGCGAGACCTGAACACGTACCAGTATCTGACATCGGTACCCGAGTCCAAGTGACATAGAGCATAATAACTATGATCATAAATTTCAATAAAATTGGTACTTCTATCAATCATAAAATTCTGTTTCATTTGGTGTACTTGATATTTCATATTTTGTTTAATTTGAGCTTGTTATGCATAGCCCTAAGGCAATGAATATATTTCTTCTAGTGAGCATAAATTATGATTTATAATAAGTTAATTACTGAAGTCTTACCTATGAAGTGATGATAGCATAATGTGGTTAAAAGAGCTTGTGGATATATAGTTAATATGTTTCCAGTTTCAACTTAATGTGATGTATATTATTTTATTATTTTATTTATTTATTGATGATGTAGTTAAGAAGAGTATTCTTTGAGAATTATATTATATTTATTATTTATTATGATATTGAATTATGACTTGTGAGTACCATCAACCATGTCTAAGCTAACTAAACATTATTTTCTGGAATTCATTTATAGTACCCACCCATCCCCATTCATCTCAATGCATTTTGCACCTTTTTAAATACATAGGAATAAGATGCCTGTCATTCCTTCTATAAATTTCATTTGCATACATTTCACAAATAATTTATGCTATTCACTTCTAATAGTTTAAAAGTGATTTATCCACTACTGCTTTTTATTTTAGTAGTCTCTTTTATTTTGCTGTAATTTTCTTTTATGGAAATGTCTCTTTTATTTTCATTAATTCCCATCCACACATCTCTTATGCCCTTGTTGCAATATCAAAGGAACAGAAAAAATAGTATATAAAAGATCTATATTTAAAAAAGGAAAAGACACGTGTGCACAGACACACAAATGAAGAGGAATGCTAAAAAAGTACAGCTATCTTGATGGTAGAAATTACATGTTCTTTTGATTAATTTATGATATAATAGTGGCCTAATTTTGTAGTGTTCCAACTAACACTGTCTTATAAAAACTATACGGGTATCTTAGCTTGCCATTCATTCCACAACATAAAATCATTATTCAATGTCATTAAGTAGCTCTTTCAAAATGGGGTTTGGATGTACGCAATCTTACCCTTATAGATCATAATAAAAAGATCGTTTTTGATTAAGCATTGGTAGCATCAAACACCATTAGCAATTTCGCATCTATTATAAGTGCCATAATCTAATGAGTCATATTACCACATTCTAATATTCTATAATGTAATGTGTTACAAAAAGTTCAGACTATTCTGGAGTTGAACTTTCTGTAGTTGAACAGAGGTAGAGTTGTAGGGCATAGACCAAGTCTTTTGTTGCATATTTAATTCCATAAACATGTAGAACAATGGATTTGGGTAGGTTCCTTGTGGCTTTTTGGGAGACAAGATTTGAAACCCAGATTCCTATACTTAGAAGCACTATTTAATACTTGGTATTCTAGGATTCTACCTAAGTACTGGTTGTGACTCAATGTGACTTATCTATCATTCAAGTTCTTTTGTTGGTCAACTATGGTTGAAGTAGTTAATTAAGTTCTTAATAATGGAATGATCACTTACTAGATACTACTTACTAGTTAAATTCTATTCAGACTGATTTATCAGTTCATGTATCAGATTATCGACTCTAAATTCCATCTATAGAAGTGAACCAAATTCTAAGAAAAATGAATGTTTAAATGTGCAGGTATTTGCATACTTGTTACTGTCATCTGCTTCATCCGCAATCCCTCAGACGAACAGAATGCGAGAGGGAGGAGACAATATTTTCACAGATTCATCAGCAGCCGCGATAAGCATGTCTCTTCTGGCTTTCATTGCACTCGCTTGTTCGTCCATCATTGCTGGCTATAAGATCTCTACTCAATCATTCATTTAATTTTTCTTTTTCTTTGAATATATACTTTTTTTATACTGTTTAAAGTATTGCATATAGATCATACCTGACCACTAATCCTTTGGTCTATCTGTCTATATATATGTGATTAAACTCTACAGCTTTTCCGATTCTTATTTTACCTTGAATATGTACATTGTAGTCTTATATTTCTCTTTTCTTGTGGAAGTAAGAATAGTTAAAAAAAATAAATAAATATAGAATATATTAATTTTTTTCTCTCTGATTTCTTTATTTTTTAATCTCATATGCCATTATTCTGTTTGATTGCTTATCTGTATCTCATTATCATTTTTTCCTTTCTCCATTTGGCCTTCATGGAAAATCACAAAAAGGTTTTTTTTTCTGTTAATTCAAAATGTAATTGCAGAATCTTTAATATCATTGAATTTATAAGATGTTACATTACATGTCTAAATCTTGAATCGGCCAAGGAACCTTTCCAAAGCTTAATGGCCTTTTTTAACAAATGAAAAAATGATCTAAATCTGACTATGCTTATTCTGTGAGATTTAAGATCCTTTAGAGTTGAAAAACTTGTATAAATACATTTTATACATCCAAGAAGTACATAATGCTATACCTATTTGTTAAACCGTATATTTTATTTTCGTGATTCTCGAGTTTCAGCAAAGAAAAGTCTCAAAAAAAAGCACCATCCATCGGCTCTTCCTTAGTTTCTAATGGATTTCCAAACCCTGAGAACCCGAAGTTATTGTTTTGCAGCATTTGTAGGGAGAAAGGTGCCTGCTGAGCTTCTGGTCTCGAGCTACTTGTATTGTTATTATAAGGCCTTAAACCGGTTATCTGGTTAGGTTGGCTGCTTATAGCCGATGGCCTAACTGGGATCGGGGCATTGTTATAGCTGGCACTACCACGAGCTGCAGGAACATCATGGTTATGCTTCCCCTCGTAGGTCGTGATCACAGCCCTTGTGTCGTGAGATGCCCTTTCAATGTGCTTCCGCACTGGACAACCTGCGCTGGTGCATTTGTAGTAGCTCCTGTAAAGTCCATCAATTTCAAACATTAGAGCTTGCTAGTAGGAAAACGAAAAGTTGTCCTTGAATCGACAATCATGAACTTTGTGCTTACCTTGGATTCGGGTTTCCCTTCACTACTTTCTGCCCGTATTTCCTCCACCTATAACCATCATCGAGAATATCAATCTCACTGGTTGTCTGAACAATCACTCTAGGTTCTCTTACTGTTCTGCTCCCATACCCTGACATCACTTCCCCTTCATTCTCTCCTTTCCTGTAACAACAAACCAAAAAACGCGATCAGAACCAAAACAACAATGTCAAAGTCTTAAATTTGTTCACCGATTCATTTTCACATCAAAATTTCGTAAAACTTACCATCTTTTAGATTCAGGTTGTTCATAATCATCCTCCTTTGCTGATTTACTCATCGCGGAAATATGATCAAACTCATCATCCTCATCAAGAGAAACCGAGGAGGTTTCAGGTGTATTGAAGTTTGAATGATCATTATTATGTAGCTGAATAGAAGACGTCTCAGCGCCATCAAAATCGTTATTTGTCCATGATGATCTTTTACCAGGCTGAGGTTTAGGGTGATTATGATTACCCTTATAAACAATCTCAGTAATATAACCTTCAGGAGAAGTTTCAACTTTCTTCTTAGTAGGACAATCTGGGTATGAACATTTATAATAACTCCTTGGATTTTCACTCCCTTTAACTTGTTTTTGGCCATATTTTCTCCAACAATATCCATCTTCTGCTCTTTTTTGTGCTCTATTCATCTGAACTATTGGCTGTTGATGAGTGTTACTAATGTTTCTGTGCAGATTGTTGGAATCTGTCTGTGTTATTGTGTTCTTTTCTGTTGGAATGATTTGATTAGAAGTAGAAATCTCAGTCATTTGTTGTTTGTTAATCATCTCATTCTGTTTCTTGGGTTCACCTAAATTCCATCCTTCCTGCACATGTTTAGTGTCAGACAGAAATGTCAGAGCTGTATTAACATATTTATTTGTATATTATTATTATTTAAATATATTTAAAATGACCCATTAAGCCTCTTAATTAATTGAATTATGTGGGTTATCTTACGATGACGTTTACTATCAAAGTTAAAGTAATGCGGTAACAGATGATAAGGTCATATATGCCTTAAAACATCATTATCGTTTGAAACGGTGTAAACACATTTTTACACCTTTATAATGCAACTAATATCAGTTAGGTAGATTTTAATAACTTTTACGATACGGTCAGTACGATAAATATGAAGATTGGGAAATTGTAGTTATAATTTGTTGAGAATATAATCTTTAAAGTACTCCTAATAGTGAAAAATGATCAATTTTCAATTATTTTCTTTTGTTAAAAAAAAGGGTGCTTCTAGAAGCAAAGGCGGCTGTGAAACTTCATAGAAACAATATGTTGGCATTTTGTGCATTGATTTGGTGTTGACCTGGCACTCTGTGCAGCAACTAAAGTCTATCTGGTGGGCATTTAATATTTTCATCTTACAACTAGTACTATGGTTAATTTTTATCTTCTCTGAGTAGATACTTCTTCCGTTCCATAATACTTATTATTAAGTGTGACATATTATGTAGAAAAATAATATTATCAATAACAAGTATTATGGAACGGATGAAGTATTATGTATTTATTGAATTAAAAATATAATTCTAATTATTATTCAACAATAAATATATAATACTCCCTCCAATTCACTTGTGTTGTCCCATTTGGTTGGGCACGGTTTTTAAGAGTGGAATGGTGGGGTATTTTAATTGATTAAATTAATTGTAAAGGTAGTAGTTGGGTATTGGGAATTGGAAAAGTGGGGTTTTAATTTGATTAAATTAATTGTAAAGGTGGTAGTGGAGTATTGGGAATTGGAAAAGTGAGGGTATTTAGGTAAAAAAAGATAAACAAAAAAGGAAATGAGACAGTTGATATGAATTTGCCAAATAAGGAAATGGGACAACACAAGTGAATCGGAGGGAGTATATTAATATTATTAGAGAGAAAAAAGAAAAGGAAAAGACTTACTATTGAGGTATTTTGAGCATAGAATGAGAAGTTATTTTCTCCTCCATTTTTAACACCAACTTGATTGTTCTCATTTGAGCTTCCCCAATTAAAACTGTCACCACCAAATGCTCCTACAGTTGGAGATGGGAAATTCTGCACAAATATTTCTTAATCATTAATTGATCACTAACATATTTCATTTACCCGGTAGTATTAAACGATGATAATTAAAATAAATTTTGGAACTACTACAAAGAAGGTGAAAAAGTAGTCCACTCATAAATCTAAAAAAGGTTAACTACTATAACCAGTTGATAATAGTAGAAGTTACTCCTTGAGTTTATAAAGTAAGCTTAACAAAGATAAATATGAAAATGCCAAAAAATGCACTTACATTGAGAATTGGGGAATTAAGGAAGATTGAAGGACTAAAGGCATTAGGAGTGTTCAAAAAATTAGAAGCACAAGAATTATTGTCAACAACAGATAACGAAGCAGGAGCCATTGACTTAAACTTTGGAACTTCAACCAATTCATCAAACCCATTCCATATATTACTATTCTTGTTTTGATTATCATCATGATCATCATGATTAATCTTGTTTTGTTTCTGATTATCACTTTCTAATCCATTATTATTAGTAGTACTAGCAAAAAAATCAGTAAAAGAAGAAGAAGAATTCATGAGATTTGTAAAGGAAAAAGTGTTGTTATTGAAGGAAAGATTAGATTCTAATACAGATGAAGACATTTGTTTGCAAATAAAAGATGGGTTTTTTTTATTTTGATGAGAAAATTGGGATTAAGAAGAAATTAATTAAATGAAGGAAAAATAAATATGAATTATGATGAGTGTTTGAAGGGAAGGAAATAAGTTGATAAAAAGAGTTGGGTTTTGTTTGGAAATTGGAATATAAGAGGGGAAAATAATAAAGTGGGTTTTGTGGTTTCTAAGAAGGTAGAGAATTGGAAAAATTTGACTGTGGAAAAGGGTATAGAAGGAAATAAAATGTTTGGATTTTTAAGTAGAAAGTCAAAGCATGTGTTCTTGACTAGACTTGGTCATACTTCTCTTTCTCTATGTGTGGAAAGGAAGGTGTGCCTTGTTTGCGCCGGCACTTTAGAAAGTCTTTAGATTTGCCACTTGTCATTGTATGCCACATCACTCAAAAAAGTTTACCCCTTTCATACCTGCTTTTTCGGTTCTGTTTTTGTTGCTATATTTGCGTGAGTATAAGAATTAAGAAAAGGTAAACATAATATGTAAAAGACAATTAAATCCTCCATCTTAATTCTAAATTGTACATGAAGAAAAAAGGAAAACAACTTTTAAGTACTAAAAATAGGGGTTTAGTAGATATTTATATAGTAGATATAAAAGTTAATGAGATATAGGGTAGGATAAAAATAAGAGTAAAGTAGATATTTATATGGTAGATATAAAAGTTAATGAGATATATGGTAGGATAAAAATAAGAGTAAATTATGAACGGAGGAAGTACTTCTTCCATCTTCAAATGTTTACTACATTATGGTTGTTAAAACTATTTATCGTTATTTATATAGAAAATTACCTAGAATAATTAGCCTTTTTTATTTTTCTATAATAATCCTACTTATTGATTAACAGTGAATAATCTAAATTTTAGGGGTATTTGTCTAGAGTAAACCCGATAACAAGATGACTTGTTGTCACAAACTTTTTTTTAAAATAAAGATAAATTAAAATAAAAATATTGAAAAAGAATGTTAAAAAAATTTCTTATGATTATTTATCATTCTTCATTTATGTAATTTTTTTAAATTTTTCTCTAATTTTTTATATTAATTTACAGTTTACTATTTTAGTAAATTACTTATTATAACAGGTTACCCAAGTTTACTTTAGGCAAATACCCCTAAAGTTGTGAATATTCATGGTTGATTAAAAGTTGGCATTATTATAAGAAAATCATGAAAAGGTATTCTAATTAATTTTTCCTTATAGCGGTTAATGAGTAAGAAAAATATAGTCATGTGGGATCATATTTGAATCACTCACTTTTTTATAATTAAATTTTTTTTTTTAATTTTTAGATGCAGAGTTTAATATATAAATGATCAAAACATCATATTGAATTGCGTATAATAAAATAAGTTGAAGAAAAGGAAAAATAACAAAAAAAAATTAAAAATAAGATCCTACCAGAAAAAGTGGCATAGATTTTAACTCGGTTAAAATTTGATCATCATAAAATGCAATCATAAAAATTTGTACAATTAGTTAGAGGTGTTCCAGAAATGCCTGCGATCGAGTAAATAGTTCTACGAACGAATAGATCGGATCGAATTGGAAAATCGTTAGGTATGCAAATGTTAGATACCTGTGGCTCAATTAGTGAAACAGTATCTCTCTCCATAAAAAGCATGTTTTTTTACCGATACACAAAGAAAATTTTTTGTTGTGAATGAACAAGATATTGAGGAATTGTCTATATGTAAAATCAGAATTATTGATATGGGCCTTTTCCATGTATAAAGGGAATCTTTTGTTACAATAGAAGCAGAAGTGATGTGGATTATTCAAGAATCGAAGTCGATTTGCTTTATAAAAATAAGATATCAATGAACTTCGTTGAAATGGTTTTACGGAATTGAACTGGTTGTTTGGGATGAACTTGATAATCATGAACCGATTATCTCTTGTGTATGTGGTCCCAACTTAATATCTTACATATTACGAATTCTTATAGTCTCTAAAAAAACATAAATATGAACCGTATATAACACTTGTATAAATATATATAGTCTCTAATAAATATAGCAATTCATTGAGACAAGCTGGGGCCTGGGAGCGATAATAATGCACTCTTTGGATTCTCTAATCCTTCCATATGACATTAACACATGATTTATTAATTCAACCATCCAAAAAATATTCCACAACCAATTCTTGGGTGCAAAATTTGTATGTTTTTCAACATTAACTTGTACTACACGTCCCAATCACATTAATGATCATCAATAGAGGTTCAAGGAACTAACTTTTGAAAAAAGGGATTAATATATGTCAAAAAAATAGTAAGTTATAGTAGTAGATAATTAATTTCTCCCTTTTGATTTTTTAGAAAATTAATTTTCTCAACGACTCTAATAATTCATGCAAATTAAAGTCAATAATAACGGTTTTTTAACCTGTATACTAGGTGCATAGATTTAGTTTACTAAATATGTAAATTTGTTGAAACATGATATGTACTATTCTCTAAAATTGGCAACTATAAAAAATCTTTAGAAATAATATCATCTAATTTCAATAAATTTACTTATTTTGTAATTTGAACATATGCATTAAATTCCTTATTAAATTTTCTATAAGTGGGAAATTTTGAAACTTAACTCTAGCCCCCACATTGTGGCCGTGGGTCACTTTTAATTTTCATGTGGATTATATGATCTATCTCTCTATATTACTACATAGTAGTGGCTATTAAAGTCTTGAATGTGTCACAATTGTATTTATTATTTTCCCCTCAAAAATATTAAGAGTATAAAAACACATATAACTTACAAATTGCATGGGCAAATAGTAGGCAAATAAAAGTTTCCAATAATATATTAATTAACCAAGATAATCTCCATGATAATACGGAGTATAAAATATTTTCTATTATAAATATATATACAAGTATTATATCAATTTGATTTATTCATAAAACTAGAAATTAATGATTGAATTGAAATATTTGAGTTAAACTCAATACAAATAATATTGCTATACGTTTGTTGCTTAAAATAATTGTTGACCTTATGCAGTTATGCCATGATAAGCCCAATTAAATTTGGTCTTAAGATTTTTTTAGTGCTATCATAAGCTCAAATTGAATTTAATTTGGTCTTAACACTTTTTAAGTGGCCATAAACATACTACTCCCTCTTATTCTATTTACTTGTTCCATATGATCTTAAAACTTTTGACATTTTTGCCAATACACATTTTCAATTTTAAATATTTCTAATTGTGCTTTGAGTAAAAATAATAAAAAAAATGATATTAATAAAATTTACAAGAATCAAATAAGATCCCACATGACTATGTTATAACTTACAAATTAAGAACAAATCACATAATAAGAGTAATTGATGAATAGTGTTTTTAAATCAAATGAAACAGGCAAAACGAATAAGAGGGAGTATTAAACAAGTCATAAGTAAACTCATGTCAAACCAGATCAAAACATTTCGAGCCACCATATGGCTAACCAATCATGCCCATCTCTAGATACAAATTGCATGTCTATTGTGTTAAAGACTTTGGGCAATCTCATGGAAAATTTAAACCACATAAAAAAATTGATACTTCTAACATTAACTTATGAGTTCTGACTAGAAAAACTGAGTTTGACATTTTCTGTCTTGTGACTTGTGATATTTTCCTATAGGTGAAAGATTTCATTTGATTTTGTGGTCGTTGGTTGATTGGTTCTTTTAGTGATGAGTGATGAGAGATGACTGATGACTACTCAAATAAGTATTATTGACTTTTAGTCTATAGTTGACTTTAAAGTTGACTATTCTTTAGTGACTACTAGATCTTTATATTACTATAAAGAGTTATGGTTTGAAAAACAAAAAATGTTTATAATAAAAATCCTATACAAAATAACCCTTAATACTGTGTAAATACAACTAACACTAAACACATTGACATTATACATTTTCTAAATGGATGTCACTTTATCATAAATTTTATACCTTTAAAATTTAATGAATCACCATCATTATCATTACTATATTCATATTTTGTATCAATATATGATTGTCATTATATAATTACGTATTTATAAGAGTTTATGTACTGTTATTGATGGAAATTTTTTAAGTGAAAAACAATTATTATAATACTTATGTTTTCTTAATAATAATATTTTCTTACACAGATATTTTACAAAATCATCAATGTAAATCATTCGTTTATTAGTACTTTGAAAAAATGGTTTTTGGATGGATAATTCGAAATTTTGTAAAGTGATCTCTGATGTTGGAATTTGGATAATATTGAGAATGTACATGAATACAGACTACTTGATCCTTTATTGTGCTTTGAATAAAAGTTAAAGAGAATGAGAGAATATATTACAATTTACAGGGTAACTGAAGCTTCTTTCAGCCACAAATATCCACCACGGGCACTCTTCTCTTCACGCCTACGGTCTCCTCAGGACTCGTCAAATATTCAAAGCAAGCGTACGAAAAAAACTCGAATATTTACAAATAACACAATCTCAGTCGACATTTCACCTAACTCATCGTATCCAATTGGCGACAAATAATTTCCGATGAATCACCACATAATGACCATCATCACTAATCAACTGTCCAATTCAACCATGAGGCAATTGAGCAAACATCATACACTTCTTACTTCTTAGGGACTATCGACGTGTAAGGAATATGATCATCGTCAACATATTCATAAAAGAGAAGTCTTCAGGAATTATGGTTCGTTTCTGCAAGCTGCATTTTCCAAGACTTGGAGTCTTCTAACTCATCCTGTCAACATTCAGGACTGGAAATCAGCAACTTCATGGGACAAAGTTTTGCTGTATTCTACATGAATATAGCTAATGGCTTTATTCACAAAAAAATTCAGGAAAAAACAAAATATTTCAACTTATCACTCTTTTTTATCAAGTTGCCTCATGATTGTCTATAACAGAGCAAAACGCATCAAGACGGAGAAACAACCGAGCAGGTGAGCAGCTATTCAAACCAAAACCCAAAAGTGGACTTTCCTAGAGATGAAGAAATCCTATTTTTCACTTACAGGGTCAAGATAGAGATACTTCCGTAATGGAACGACATGGGCCAAGGATCAAAGTATCCAGTACTCAGTCACTACAGACTACTGTCTGAAATTCAGATCCCAAAAACCCACAACAATTTGCACTTAAACTGTCATAGTACTTTAATGATGCATCACTAGTATGGTTGTCACCCAAGTGTCTACTTTAAAACAATAAACTAAAGAAAAAAAAAACAAAGTTTTCGATGATGGCAACAACAATGTCAAAACCTTAATCCCAAAAGATTAGCAACTATCATCGAGAAAGCTTATTGCAGAAAACATACTAGGACAGACCTTATACTAGGATACAACTTTACCTGATATAATTTCTTTCTCCATTGTAAGACACAGCCACGTGCATCTAGATGTTTAAAGAGAGCTTGTGGAAGCAAAGATTTGAACGATGAATGAAGTTTGACTTTTGTCAACCCTCCACAGGCCAGTAGGGCTGCAGCTAGACCTCTTGGGTTCAAGCCTTTCAAATGCAAAATGTTCATGCTTTGTAGACAACTTATGCTAGCCAGGGACAAGAGGCCAACATCAGTGATTGAAGTACATGACAAATTTATCTGGGGGATAAGAAGAAAGGTACGTCATTAGCCCAACCATCCGTAAAACACACCTTAATTTAGTAAAAAGGAAATAGATTACCATTCGAAGAAAGAAAGAGCTACAACCAAGTTTTACAACAAACCGGCAACTCGGAAACTCAAGGTACCTCTTTAAGATTATGAGAGAAGTGAACAAGTGGAAGAACTCCAAAATCATTGATATTGACACACTTCTTTATATCCAACTTTGTGAGCTGCTTACAACCAACAGCAACAGCTGCTATGCCCAAAGATGTTATTAGAGGACATCCTCGGCATTCAAATGTATTTAACTTCACACATTTTGACATAGAGATCAAAGAAGCATCCGTGACGGCTTTGCAGTATGACATATTGATCTTTTCTAGGCCAGGACAACCATGAGCAATAGCCGTGATGCCTAAATCTGTAATCTCCATGGACCTGCCCAACCACATCTAATTAGACAAGAATACCAAGTAACAAGATACAGAACAACGAGCAGAGAAAATATATAAACACAACAAAACACGATGCATAAAATGACTTAGCATACAAACAGGTCTGAAAGAATAAGCAAGTGAGCAATAATTTTAGAACAGCTATCAAAATCATAAACTCCTTAACTCAGTTAAATCACACTTCCTATTTCATATCACACAAAACAACTCCCTAAATAAGCTTTTGTTCTCTCTTTATCACATCAAACCTTTTCTATCATAAACAATATTTTTTATCTACTTTCCCTCTCCATCTACAATCAAATTTTTATCTTACTTTTCAACAATTATCTTTTAGTTTCCAAGCCAACTTCAAGTGGAGAGCTAATTATCGGATAAAGTATACAGTGAACAAGTAAAATGATTTAAAATTTAAATTGAAAATATCAATTAAACTACACATTATTTTCCAGGCAACTTTGTATCCAATATTCCAAATATTTCAACCGATAAGGAAGTCGATTCCTATGCTAAATAAATTGTCCACATACGCATCAATTCTACTATTGAAAATGTCCTCTTCATCTTATTGGATATGAGTGTGGAAAATGCTTATTATTGGCCTTTTTTAGAAAACATTTTATAGTTCTTCAAGAGCTTTCTTCTTATTTGACAAATTGTCATGACTATCCAGAGAAAGGAAGTAAAATACTTTAACAATAGGAGCAATGCTTCGCCAACTATCAGTAACACATGCAATATGCCTATGACCTAAATTCAGAAAAGGTTTATTAAAATTTGTAGATAGTAATAGGAGGCTTCTTAAAAATAGAGTTTTTGTTATGTGCCTTTGATTCATGGGAACTTTATACCGATCTTATTGTTCAATTGTTATTGTAATAAACCACTGGCCTAACCAGAGTACAGAGTCCTCATGTTAGCTCAGAAACGTTAAAAAGAAACAACAGTCTACAAACCTGTATAAATCAAGTTCCACAAGTTTGGAACAGCGGTTGCCTATATGACACAGCCCCTCATCTGTAATGTTCAAGCAGATACCAAGTTTAAGAATAGATAGTCTCGAGCACTTGGAGATAGATTTAAGACCTGCACAGATAGCAGAAGTGTAAAGTGGCTGCACCATAATGTCCCTAAAACAAAATAAAGGAGGCAAGCATTGAACCTTCATCGTCTATTTCACTATCAGTAAAGTCAAGCTCTTCAAGAAGATGGCACTTCCGACCAAGCAGAACAAAGGCTTCTCTAGGAACTAGAGTACATGATTCCATTTTGAGAGAGGTAAGAGAGGTGCAAGAGTAGGCAATATGTGCAATAGATACACAAGTTAGCTGCCGGCAACATGTAATGTCAAGCTTCCGGAGCTCCTTCTGTTGCTTGACTAAAGAGGACACGCCTTCATCAGTCACACCAGAGCACTTACTCAGGCTCAGCTCCCGTAATGAGGCACAATGATTCCCAATGGCTTGGAGACCAGAACATGTAACTAGACAGCCATCAAGCTTAATTGATTGCAGTTTAGACAGCCTCTGCAAACTACGAGCAAGGTCAAGGGTGACCTGAAAATACAGGACATGGTAATCAGCAAGACAACCTTACGGACATTCTTAATGACAAAGAGGTAACCAAAATCTTACTGGAGATCCGTATGCTAGAGTTAATTGCTGTAGACATCCAGTGCCACTTGTTAATGAAGATAAGCCAGTGTCACTCACATTTTCACAGCTTGACATGTCAAGAGTCTACACGCAGGAAATCAAGCAAATCAACTGAAGCAAGCATTCTAGATGAAACTAAAACATAGAAAGCTGCAACTTTAACTAACTAAAATATATCAGTCTTTTTCTAACCCTCTTAGGCACTAATACAACACTGTAATGAAGAATACATAACACCAACAATATTCTTGGACTCTAGCAAAGGAATAGACCAAGACATAAATTGTATCAAACCAACCCCCACCGAGTGATTACCGACTAGGTGGAGTGTGGCGATGACTCGCAAAGGGCTTCAAGCTATCAAAACAGCATCCCTAATATGTTTATTAAAATAGTAATTGAAATAAAGATTTTATGCTGTAAAAAATCTAAAACTTTCTAATCTGCGCATGAGAAAGAAACTTTAAACTCAAACTAACTTTAACAATCCTAAAAGCAAAATTATAAAAAATTTGACATATACTTCTATTTCAAATTTTTTGCGAATAGTAATACCTTAAGTGATTTGGAGCCTTGCTTTAGTGCAGCGAGACTATCATCATCAATCCCAAAGCACCCTTCTAGAAACAACTCTTCCAGATATTGTAACTTCAAAATGGCTGGTAAACATTTACTTGTAATCTAAACCAAGAAAAACAATAAAATCAATCTTGGATGCTGTGCAATAAGCAGGCTCCTAAACAAGTACGAACAATACTACTAAGTGTAAAGCACAAACTGAAGAAAATATTTTTCCCGCCATTAGAATCAAGAACCACTAATTCACCATGTCCTAGTATCATTACACTACTGCTCAAATATTATTGACCACCTTTACTTATCAAATAACTCCTAATATTCTTGGCAACAGGATTTATATTATTACCTCATCAGTCATAACCAATGAAAAATACCAACCTAAACAGATTCCAGTGCGGAAAATACAAACCAAAGGTGTCATTTCACCGGAATACTCCAGAAAAAGCATATCCCACAAAAGTGTTTACACCCTTCAAACAAAAAATATAAATCAGATTCCAACATAATGTCGTATAAACAAACACCTTGCAGTTATTCCCTACAACAATTATTCACCAAAGAGTAAACCCAAACTTATCATGAAAAGCACCATTGGCAAGTGTTTTTTCTTTATCATAAAATTTGAATTATTTTGTTACTAGTTTGCAAATTTATATCTAGTATCAAACCAGACTTCCTTGTTCACTAGCAAGATCATCAGGCATGGAAAATACAACAATATTTAGGAAAAACTATTTTAAAAACTCGATAGACTTTGCATTTACTCAAAAAGAATTAACAAAATGTGGAAGATTGAAACAAGCAAACAATCTACAAAAGTATGATATACCTTAGCATTTGAGTTACAAACAAAAAGGGGGGAAAAAAGGATAAAGTTGTACCGGCAAATAAGAAAGATCTAAGCTACGGAGCTCTTTACATTTAACAGCAACTAATTCAATCCCCAAATCACCAATTCCTAAACACCACTTCAAGTTAATCAACTTTAGTTTAGGGCAACCAACAGCAATACACCCAATTCCAATATCAGTAACAAATTTACACCTTCCTAACCACAAACTCTCCAAATTCTTAGCTTCCCCAATCGCTGCAACTGCCGAATCTCTCAAATTCATCGAGTTCGACAAATCCAACCCCTTCAAATTCACACAATTCGCCACCAAAACGGCCAATCCATCACCAGAGAAAAACTTCGACCGAGACAAATCAACAAAATGCAGCGTATTGGCATAAGTAGACGCGATAATCGAGAGAGAATAATCGGTGATTCTAGGGCACAGTGTTAAATCTACGGTTGAAATTTGGGGGTAACGATTAAGAATTGAAGGTAAGTATTCAGAGCGAAGAGGTTTGAGCGTCCTGCGATGCTTTGATTCGACAGAGTAGAAAGATTTGGAAACCAATGAAAAGGATTTCCTGTCTTGTGGATTGGTATAATTGAGATAATCAAGAATAATAAAAATGATTTCTTCGCTAAGCAGATCAAAAAAGTTTGTTTTTGAAGAAGGATAAGAGGTTTTGGCCATTTTAGTTCTTTGTTTCTTCATTAACAGCTTTAATGGCGGAATTTGGTAGGGAAATTGTAAGAAAAATGCAAGAGAATAACAATTGATAAATAAGATTAACGGTTAACAGAGAGAAAGAAGAGTTGATAAGGGGAGGGAAGACTAATGGGTAGACTGACATGACAGGTAGTTGATGTAAACACAGCCAACTTCCACTTGTTCTGTTCATCAATACTCCCAAATTTTTTTAATTTTTTTAAAATTATAAATGGTAATCCTTAGTTTTGGCATTTTATTAATTATTTATGCCCTTAAGTTTTTTTATTATTATTAATGGTACTTTTATAGTAGTATTATTGAGTGTCTTGGAAATGCAATCTTTTTTACTTTTTCCATCTAAAATCGTCCAATACATTTAATTTTTATGTTTTAAATTAAAAAATAACAGAAAAAGAAAAAAATCACGTTTTTAGACGATTTTTGACGGAAAAAGTCAAAAAAGTTATAGTTATAAGACTCAATAATATGAGGACATCATTGATAATAAAAAATTTAGGGGCACTATTGATAAACTACCAAAACTCAAGAGTGCCATTGATTATTTATTAACTTGTTTTACCTACTAAATTTCTCTCATTTCAGTTCATAAGTTGTTATTTACAATTTTTTAAAAATTTTATTATTTATACGTTTGAGGTATTTTTTTATATGTTCACATATTTCCAATACAATACTCCTCCCTCTAATTCACTTTTAATGTCTCATTTACTTTATGTATTATATCCAATGTATTTATTTAATCTTTAATATCTCTAATTATGCATAATTAAAAATTATAGAAAGTTGATATAAATAATCTTTACATTGAGATGAATCAAGCAAGATCTTATAATGTCGATTTGCTTCGTGGCAAATATTGCCCCTTAGGTTTAACATTATGGAGAAAATTATAGTTTATTTAGGTACTGATCAAATAGTTGACTGGTTAAACTATTTTAGCGTAATACTACTATTTTAGTTCAATTATAAAAAATCTCGTCGAGTATTTGTTTAAGTTTTTTAATTTTAGTTCAGTTCATTTCAATTCAAAAAAGTTAGGATTTTGTAGATGACATTTTATTTTCGAGTAGCAACGTCACAAAACATATTGGCTTTTGACGAGAGTTTACGAGAAGGGATCAATAAAATGGTAATAGGGACAAAGATAGGCCAATAGCAGCAAGTAAGGATCAAGAATGACGGTGCGTAAATAGGACAAATAGAGGATGGCTATAAAGACTCCAACTTTTAAGGACACATTCTATAATCAAACTACTACAGGAAGAGCTTATTTGGGTAGCAATTAGGAAAAAGGACTGGTTGAGGAATCTAGAGGTAGTGTTAAAAATAGACCCGACGATTCGATAGAAACCCGTCTTTATAACTGAATCCGATTTAACCCGACTTAAAAATGGATCTACAATTATGTAAAAACTAATGTGAACACAAAACCCGATTTTAAACCGACCCGAAACACCTGACCAGATTTCAATCCGATGATCCGAATGAACACCTTTACTGGGACCCATTTTTAAACAGAATCCTTATTTGATCCAATTTTGTTTTGGATTCATCAAAATCAGAAACAGAATCCTTATTTAATCCAATTTTGTTTTGGATTCATCAAAATCAAAATGACTCATTTGAGTTGTTTAGTTATTCTTCTTACTCTTATTTAACTTTGCTACTAAATATAATATATTGTGATTTATGAAGAATATATCATTCTTAATAGCAAATTTATAAAAAGCAGAGATAATATTAATTTCGGTTCAAGCTATATTTCAAATTGAAATGTACATTTCTCTTAAATAATTTTGTTTAATATTTTTGTCCAAATCAAAATAACAAATTTGACTCATAATCAACTATGTCTAACAAATGTATTGACATTACAATTCACTAAGTTGAAGTAAATATTAATATAGAAACAAAAAATTATTACAAAAAAGATTTAGATGATGTCATATATACTACATGGTCATTTTTGAAGGTGGATTGTGTCTAATATTCTCCTCGAATTAGCTTTAGCCTCTGAGTTCATCTATTAATTAATTTATTATTAATAAAATTGATACATATATATAATGGACTGATTTTTTGTCGTATTAAACATCTCCCATTCTTTAAATATTTATGCAAATATGTCCGGTGACACTACAATAAATTTAGCTTTTTGCGACATTGGATTTAGTGGCATTTAAAAAATGCCACTAAATTATATTTTTAGTATAATAATTATTAGTTTTTATTTTAAATTCCACCATGAAAGTGCTTTAGTGACACTTAATATAGTCTTTAGTGGCATATGTAATTGTCACTATAATCTATAGTGGCATTTGTGGGAAATGTCACTAGATCCTATGTCGCTAAAAGCTTTAGTGTGACTTTTTTATATGCCGCTAAAGGGTCTAATAAATGTCCCTAAATCCTATGTATACACTATAAGAAATTTGAAATAGTGACATTTAAATTAAATGTCGCTAAATATATGCCACTAAAAGCAAATTATGTTGTAGTGTGATAGAAAACTAATGGAAAAGGTATTATTTTATGAGTAGAAAGTGGCAACAAAGTTAAATAATCAGGGTAGATAAATCTATAATTATTTAAATTTTAATATAAAGCTCAAAGTTAAATGAAAGTGTTGAAATACTTCACATGTGAGACAAGATCCCACATCAATAAAAATAGTGGGTTACGTTGTTGACTTACATATATATAGTGGGTGAACTAATCTTCCTACTGCCATATGGTTTGGGAAACAATGAACCTCACCGCGAGTGTATGTGCAAGTCAACGCTCTTGACCCGTGGGTTTGTGGGCCCGAGCCCACGAGTGAGCCGTGTCCCC
The DNA here is from genome assembly GCA_019776075.1 of Amaranthus palmeri. Taxonomy (NCBI): domain Eukaryota; kingdom Viridiplantae; phylum Streptophyta; class Magnoliopsida; order Caryophyllales; family Amaranthaceae; genus Amaranthus; species Amaranthus palmeri. Next base: position 1,601,844 of record JAAKBH010000279.1, read on the forward strand.
ACGAGTGGGCCACGATGAGATTATGTGATGAATTGTACGGGACTCACGGCCTAATAGAAAGCATACGTAATGAGTGGAGGAGGATTATGGAAGTAGTCGATATTTTGGTTGTACTTCAAAAGTTCAAAGTACATGTCTCACGGACTGGGGAAGGTTGTAACTGGTCACATAACATTCATAACCAATGGTTCCTCCACCTCTGATTCGAAAATGAAATGTAGACTCGTCAATATTTTTTTTAAATGGCGGGTTTATGGAGCAAAAGTAAAAATTATGACAATAAATAGATTAAGTGTCGAGTGCATATTAAAAAAAAACTATTTTTAAGTTGATTGAACTATCTGTCTCATATTGAGACGATCGTGTCCAAAATCAGCTTATTTAAATCAAGACAAAACTCAATTCTTTTTTCAGTATGTAGTCCGAAATAAAATTGTCATAAGAATGGAAGTAAAGCATAGAATTACCAGATCATCCCATTTTTTTAGAAACTTTGTAATACAGTCATACATATTAGTTATTATTACACGTGACTACGTGAGGTGTCCAAAATTGCTTATAAGAAAATAATTATTAAAAAATTAAGTGTTCTCTTGAGAGACCATCTTTTATAAAGACGTCTTTTAGGAGCCTAGCCCAAATATATATTTAGAGTTGCAACAATATATATATTTAAAATTGGACTGTACTTTTGAAAGCCGTCTTTACAAAAGACGATCTCAAATCAGAATTTGTGTTAAAAAATTAGTTTATTAGGACAAAAAATAGGGAATGATATGCATCATTACATAAATTCCTCCAACTGGTGCTAAAATTGATATAGGAAGGATCCTTAACCTAAATTATCCAATAATTGTAGCATTTGTAGATAAGAATTGGAAAAGATTTACGTGTTTTATTTAGAATCTAGCAGCCTATGACATATGATACTTATTTTGTTATCAAAATTATCCACTAATTTTATGAAATTTAATTTAGTTTATATTATTATTTTTTTGAAGGAAGGAATATTATGTAGGACTTATACATTAAGTTAATATTTTCTTTATTTTGTTTGTTCTTCTCATTCACTTTTTACTCAAATCTTGATATAAACTTAAAAATCAAATAGTTTTAACTATGAGTTTTAAAAATTCTAAAAGGTTATTATTTAAAAATATATATTGAGACGAATATATCAAGATCTTTCAGGAATGTGTTTTTCATATAGACTAATGAGAAATCATAATCAAAATTTGACATTAAATTTTGTAAATTCTATTTGAGAAGAACATATGAAAACGAAAAGAGTAAAATATAAGAAAAATAATTATATAATTATACAAAACTACGAAAGAACTAAAAAATTCTAATTGGCAATTTTAAAATGGAGCATTTTTTACAAGTTCAAATGTTTACATTATTTATGATTTTAAGTGTTAAAAGTAAGTTTACAAAAAGATCATACAATCATATAATATTATAAAAAAACAAAAAAAATTACAAAGGACGATTTTAAAAACATTGCAAAATAAAAGCATTTTTACATGTTAATATGTGATTATGAGACATTCAAAAAATTTCATACATTACTTATTATTTGAAGTATCATACACTATTATATAAAAAAAAACACTAGAAATTTCAAAAGACAATTTTAGAATTTTACCAAATGAAGCAATTTTTATTACATAAGGACCAAACAGATGCTATCCAACTCAATTTTTATTGCTGTATGACAATTGACATACATTAACTCAGTTCGTTATTAAAATAGTTTTCACAAAAACTTGCATAAGACCGTCATATTCTAAGACCACAATTGGACCGACCCATTGCAAGCACGTGTGCTACACGCGTGCCTACTTCTCTCCAAAATTCCTTTTTTTTTTGTTTTTTTTTCATTTTCTGGGCATTTTTAAATTTTAATCTTAAAGATATCAATTTTGACCTTAAAGATATCAATTTCAACGTAAAGTAGTAATTAAACAAATCAATTAAAGTAGAAGTTCAATTTGAACCTATAGCTATAAGTGATCAATTGTGGCGTTAAACTGATCAATTTCTACCTGAATTGAAATTAACATCTTTAAGGTCAAAATTAATATCTTTAAAATTAAAATTGAGAAATGCCCAGATTTTTTTTAAAAAAAGAGAGAAAGCATGTAAGGAACGCGATGGGCTGGAATATTGGGCCGTCTTATTCTAAGACGGTCTCACCCAAAATTGCCTGTATAGTTTTTAATTAAATAATCTAGATTATAGTCTAAACAGGCCTAGACTTAGATTCCTCTGTTTATATTAGCTAGGCCCTCAAGACTTTTTCAAACCGAATAAGTAATAACAAGTGAGGTAAAGCATCAAACTGATAAAACTTTGATCACACATAGATAAAGAAAGAATAGAGGTTTTTTTTACACTTAAATTGATGAATATTCTACAAGATCAAAAGTTAACAAGTACATGAGCAGTCCTCAGAATACTCCATTCCTTCATTATTGTACTCTACCTTCCCACTACTCACTACTCAATGCACATCAAAAAATGACACTACTATCCTAACCATCTTTGATTGTATAGAAACGAAACCATCTTAAATTTTATGCAAGTCTCGACTTATCGTCTATGATAAAAGAATGGGTAAATGCTATCATGCAGACCGTTTCGATCTTTTTCAGGGTCTGCGGGTATAAATTGCAAAAACAAAAATATTGAAAGAGAAAAGAATGATAAGCCGAGATGAAAGATAACCCGAAAGTAATATTTAGCTTCCCGTCATAGCGACTCTAACCACTTGGATGTGAATTCATAGGCCACAAAAGTAACAGCACCGGCAGGAGCTGCCTTTACAACGGATGGAACAATGCCTTTATAGAGACCACCCCAGCCCTCCGTTTGCATGATTCGCAAGAGGGCATCATACATGTTCTTGTAAGCACCTTCCTCCACTCTAGCTCCATATCGCATATCCCTTTGCAATCCTTCAATCTAAAAGTTTACGGTCATTGTCAGTCAAATTTGTTTCATTTGTTGAATTCCTTTTTATACGTTGAATCTGTTAGAGTATATAACATATCTCGGGGCCTCAACCATCAGCTAAAGCTTTTAGTTGAGTTGGTTCTTTGACATGGTATCAGAAGCCTGTGAAATAAGACGTCGCGAATTCAAATCTCAATCACCCCTCATTTAAAGTGGAAAATTCAGCGCTAGGTATGAGGAGGGCTTGTGTTGCATTCACACTTAGGGAGTGTTTGGTATGAACTTTCTCATACTAAGTAAGGGATTCAAATACCATTACTCCACATATTTTGTTTGGTATGATATTGGGTTAATCCAATCCCTTTCTTGAGGGTAATGGATACCCTTACTTTGTTACCACCAATTTATGGGAAGTAACCAATTCCCTTTCTATGATCAATTAAGTATTTCTCTTATATTTTTCATACCAAACAACATCTAACAACAACACATACCTTTACCCTTACTCTTGTTTATCATTTCCCTTTCCATTAGATTTTATATTTCCATACCAAACACCCCCTTAAAGCCCAAAGGGCTTTCGTGTGAGGGGGCGTATTAGAGTATAAAACATATACTGGGGCGTATCAGAGTTGGTTCCTTGACAGAATCGTCCAATTTCACGATTAGATAGCTGTCATACAGTTTTCACGATTCTAGACAAGTCTGAATTTCTCTTTCTTTAAATTGGCAGAAATCCTGTCTTTTACAGATTTCTTTTGACATGAACCATGATACGGTGATTTGGATGGCAAGTGATTTACCTGGAATCTCTTCTTGATGACATCCATTGGATGGCAGACAAGCTTCGCACATGTACCAGCTGCTAATCCACAAACGAAAAGCTGGAAGCTTGTAGGGTTACAGTCACTACTGGAATTTCCTCCCATTCTGTTCAAGGCCTACAAAAAATAATTTCGGTCAGCATACGGAGTCGAATCCAAATGCCAAATGATTTTTGTAACATATAAACGGCATGGCTTGTCAAAGTCTACAATCAAAAACCTTAATCAATCGGACGTGCACACTAAGATATTTCATGAGTAATTCTTGGAAACGTATAATTCTTATGCAAAAGTGTTGATGCCTCGACAGCAATATTTCTTAACCTTTCTAAGACATGAAAAAAAAGAAGAAACACCTTCCTTTTAGAGATCCTAGATGTCTTTCAATCGCTCCAGGAGATAAGCAAGGAAACATTCTTCAAAGAGTTTGCTTGTAAAGCTTAAACATACACTCAAAGTTTGATCATTGAAGTGGGATCAAACCGTAAAATTCTAAAAAGTAATTAAATTTTGAAAAAAAAATAGCATTTCTATATGTTTGAAATAATTCATATTGTGATTCCTCAAAAAAAAAAAATTCATATTGTGAGATTAAGAATCCTAAAAGTAAAAAACAAACTGCTAATACTTATACATATGTCGGATCATAAAGTTTAAATCACTACTCAATTTGGCAATCGTCATTAGAAATCTGTGCAACACAATTTACAATGATATTAAGTCATTATTATATATGCGTACATCGAATATTCACATGAATCTACAAAAATGTTTCTATTCAGAGATATGACATACACAAGTTACAGCCATAAGCAACAGGTCAATAAAGCAGAAAGAAAAAGCTAACAAGCCATACCATAGCCCAACGCTTGAATGTATCATAAGTGCCAAACTGAAGGCCAGCATACGGTATAATTTGAACTAGTGTAGGTGACAAGCCAGCATACAGTCCCCACACGCCGCGTGTATTCAAAACACCACCAACTGCAGACCTCATGTTGGGGTATACCTACATATTAGAGAACATTTATACTTCTCATAAGAGTAATGTCACCCTATCTCCTTGCAAATTAAAAATTAAGACAAGAAAATAATGGACGGTTAATGGTCAAGTTTAGGCTATTATTGAACCATTTTGAGTGAATTGCGAATCTAAAAGGCGAACTAACTAGCGGGTTATGTTTCATTGTTATTCATGGTGCGTTGCCCTTCACAGTGGAGTACTTTTCTGAACTAGCGAACCGATTTTATGGTCGGTTATAGGATATTGACAAGAAAAATAAAGGAAAAACTTTCTGAACTTTCCTGAGTTTGCAAATATTAACTGTCTGGTTACATACTCTACAAAAATGTACAACATTTACATAAATAATTATACCTTTGGTTCACCCTGTGAGGCTAATATGGTCCGTATAAGATCAAATGGATATGTTCCAACAGTAGCAGCACATCCAGCAATTGACCCACTAATATAAGACAAGTAAGGGCTCAAATGAATGTGATCTTCTGCATATAAGAAAAGCAATAGTGAGCCAAAATCATAATTGACCGGAGTAATTCAAACATAAAGGCAAAAATTAACACTAACTAAGAAATTGTCAATCTCAATCACAAGAAAAATTTTATCATTGGATTCAACATAGAGCTCCATACTCAATGCTTATAAAAAACAAGAGATAAATAAAGCATGAAAGAGTTGCTATAGAAATTTATAAATTGATACAACATCTTTCAACTGCAACCTGTATTCAGTTTCCAGATGATATTTGCTACCAAGGGTCAATTTGTCGCTAACTAGGGAAACGAACCTGTCCTGGAAGATCCAGACATATATGTCTTTAACTTGTGCAAGACTGTGAATTGTATGGACGCATAAGGCATAACCATTAAGAGAGCTGGAACATTACCACGCCAAAAACCCTGCAACAACCAGCGTAAGTACAACTTTGTAAAGAGCAACATTTGATCTCAAAGTGCCTAGACAATACTCATCTACATTTCGAACGGCAGGCAGAAAGGGAACACTGATGGAAGGTACACGAGGTCGAGAGCAGATTGAATCTCAAACAGGAAACCAAAAAGACAATGCAAATAGAAGGATTACAAGTGCAGAGAAGATCTTTGTACCACAAACGAAGTCACAACTTCCAACAACCAGCAAAAGTATCAACATTGAAAAAAAAAAACTGAAATAAACTCACTGTTACAGAACATCCGTTTGTAGGCAAAACAGTAGCAAATTAGCATTAAACTGTATGAATGATGCACGTGTAAACGTAGATTGTGTTATTGTAATTCAAGAACTACAATAATGAATAGCAAAACAGTAGCAAAGATGAATATGAACTCACTAAACATCTATACAATATTTCTCATATCTTTCTCTATTCCCATTCCTTATTAATACTAGCTTTCCCCGTCCTTAAGTTTACTTCTAGAATATAATTCTTAACTAACTAATACTAAGATAACCAAGATACCCTTCTAACCAATATATCACAGAAACTTGCATCAACATTCGAGAATCCTTTAAATTACATGGAGATGTCATAAAGTTGGGCCGCAATATCAAATAAACATTATATGTGACAAAAGACTTATGATCATGAAGTTACCGGTAAACCTTCTTCTCTTAAAATGTCCTTAGTTGCTTGTAACATTCCAGTGTACTTCGATGACCCATACATGTTTCTGTGAACCAAAGCCCATGAAGTTGTCGGTTCCAGTTGGACCTATGAAGAAAATGACGACAAATAACTAAATAAGTATTACATGTAAGTAATAAGTAACTCAGCATTCATGGTATAAATGAACAAAGTAACACACACAAATCAAGCAAACATGAAAACAAATATGCAGCAGCAGAGTTGCTTTCAGTACTTAATTAAAATGACTGAACTAATGTACTTGTAATGATGTTGCTCATCATGCTTGTAAGGAACTCCTAGTAATAAATCTGTCATCTTATAAACAACCTTTAGTGACCAATAATCTTCACACCGGCACCACAAGTGCATATTCAGGAATAGTAAAGCATGTGTGCTCTCAATAACTGAATAACATTGATTATAGTCATATCAGTATAGGTAAAACAAAAATCAAGTTGTTTGGGCGACTGAAACATAATTAAAAAAATGGAAGGGATTACAAAATCCCCCTCGTCATTTATTCTAAATTAACACGAACTGCTCGTAGCCTCCATCCCTCCCCGCAACCCCCACCCCCACCCCCCCAAAAAAAAATCAGTATCGAGTAAGTCTAATCATGTTAACGCAAAAGTTATGAAAAATGAATGAGCTAGTTACCTGAAACCTGATCTTAATTACATCCAAAGGCGATGTAACAGTACGAGAAATAGCGCCAGAGATAGCACCAGCAGACGTGTCTATCAGTGCTCGTTTTAGCCGACCAAGCTCTTCCATCCCTCCCAAAAGTCCCGCTCAGATTAATGTATTATAAGAAACACCTGAGTCCATGAATGCATTCCATTATCATTCAAATCAACATAGATAAATATCAACACATCAAGAAGCAATAGTAAGAAATTGACCATCAAATGCTTTATAGTCTCACATAAAGAAAGGTATGTTTGGATAACTATGAAGGAAATAAAGGGGAGGAAAGGGTGATGAGTGTTCCATAAAAATTTCTCCATTGTTAGACAATTTTTCTGACAAAATATTAAGGAACTCATTCCTCCAATTCTCTTTTGCTCCTCATTTTCTATCCAAATAGCAGAAATTCAACCCTCCATTTCCCTCTCATTCCCTCCTATTCCCTTTCCTTTTATCCAAACAAACCATTATCTTAAAATCCTAATAGAAGCACCCAATGGAAAATCAATATAACAGCAAAAATGGCATAATCACCTAATTTAATGGGTCTAAAGAAAGAAATTGCATAAATAACCAACAGAAAAAGGGCAAGAAAATATTACAGCAGCCAAAAGAAAAACCCAAATCACTCCCAAATTTTAGGGTTCTTCATTTGTGAATACAGAAATACTCCAAAAAAATGAACTTCAAAACAGATCAACAAAAAAAATACCCACTTTATCAATTCAATTCTAATTCTAATTTAGACAAAAATATAAAAGGACTCAAAAATTAATATGAGAGAAAATACCCGCCATAGAATCTCCGGACACCCACTTTTTTATTTTCCCCCTTTAAAGTTTACGTCTTTTTCATCAATCACTAAATGCTACTATGTTTTTGCATCCATTAATAAGAAGAATAAACGGGATTTTCCCATTAATATATAGTAGGACTAAAATTAATCAATTTTACCCAATATCGTTTTCGCTACTACATGCAAGTTAAAAAATTCTCAATATTTTTCTTTTTCTGGCCCACTTTGAAGATTAAAAATTCCAAGCATACACACGTTTCAAGAACCAAAAAAAACCCCATGAAGAAATAAATAAAAAAAAGAAATTAACCATGAAAAGTATAGAACTTCAAATAATGTAAGGATTCCTGGTAGTTTCAATTCAAAAATCGCGTATGAAATAAAATCAAGAAGGAGAAAAGGGAGAAGAAAATGTACCTAAAAGTGTAATCGAGGAAGATAAATTGATTTATAAAGGTTCAACTTTACTCGGGCAGAGTTCGGCACCACTTGACGGCGGTGGCGATAAACAGAGACGGGAGAAACAAAATTATCGGAACAGAAATTATTATAAACCAAAATCCAAGAATAAAAAAATTTTGATTTCGGGTCTGCTATTTATCTATTTATAATGGTAGGGATACGAGGTTTTTTTTTTTTTTTTTTTTTTTCTTTTGCCGCCTCATTATAACTTTGATCCTAAATAATTGTACATAGGCCGTTATTGGCCGCCGAATAGGGAAATTTTGAGGTAAATAACTAAATACTAACGGCTCGTTTGGTAGGTAGTAATAAATCGTGGCAGTGAGAATAAAAAATTAATGTAATTTTGGTAAAAAAATTTGTTGGCTATCTTGACAGTCATGCTTGACAACCTTCAATCATCTCATTTTATTTATAAAATTCATTCCAACGCATTAATGCATTACCAAATACCAATGGAAGGGGTGATATTAAAAGGTGATAGAAATTTGTGAACAAAAAAACTTTTTTGTGATCAATTTTTCATTACCATGGCCCATGGGATTGACATAAAAGTTTTGATGATATTTTACACTATAAATCATTCCCAACATTACCACCATTTAGTACCGCTAACCAAACGGATCGTAAGTGTTTTATTAAAAAAACTTAATTAAATTTGAGAAAATTTTAGTTTTAATATTTAAAATATTTGACAATAACTTAATAGTTATAGTTATTTGATTTTCATAATGTTGCACTGATTTTATTCAAAAATTATATGTAATTTTTAATAGGAGAGAAATTAGAAAATAGAGATAAATTAGGAGGAAAAAAGTCAAAAAAAAATAATAATACTTTGAATTACTTGTATTATGTATGGACCCATCTCACAATAAGGCGCTCTTATATATATATAAGACTTGCTGAATTTTTTTTTTCTTCTTTTAAGATATCTAGAAAAACTTTTTTAGGAATATGTGTTTGTTACTAGCTATAACATACAAAGTTTTGCTTGATTTTCTTGTGTTGGGACATGTATTTCATGTACAATGTCGTGTTGACTTCTAATACATCTTTCTTGTTCTATTTATAGATATTTTTATTTTCTGCTTTGACGTGATTTTTGGGGAACAACCGAGAGAACACACAAACACTAGAGTGATTAGCCTTTTCTATTCATGTTTAACGTTTTTTTTATGGCTTGAACTGATAAAAATAAAGTCTATAGTTAAATATGTCTTCATATTAAATATGACTAATTTACTTGTAATCAGATTTTATAGGACTTTGAATAATTATACATGTTGGTCATTTGCTATATATATGAATAATACATACTATTGATTATTTTACATGATTCAATATTTGTATATTTTTTACTAACAGCACCCCTTTCAACATTTCAAACGGCTACCGTGGGTACCTACTAGGCGTTACATTCACTTATTCTTCGTCCTTATGCTTCTTTGTTGGTCTAACCCAACTCTTTTTTGGTTGTAGGTATTATTAATAGTAATTAAAATATGACAATGGGTGCTGGCAACAAAATATATAGAAGTATAAAGGTTGGAATATTTAGTAATACTCAATAGTTTGGATTATTAACATCATATGGATAATAGGTGGGATTATTCAGAATAATTTTTCTAATTTTTTATATTCACAACGTTTTAAAAAGGAGAAATTTTCCTAAGTAATCCGACCTATTGCCCATTTGTTGTGAATAATCCAAACTATTGATTATTTCTAAATAAACTAATCTTTGTATATTTTTTGCTGATAGCACCCCCTCCTACATTTTAACCGACTATTGTAGGTACTAGGTACCTATTAGTCGTTATGCTCACTTCTTCTTCCTCCTTATGCTGCTTGGCTGGTCTACCCCAACACTCCTCTTTGGTGGCAGATAGCTATAGTAGTCAGATAAAATGTGGAAAGGGGTGCTGTGAGCAAAAAAAAAATCAAAGGTCGAATTATTTAAAAATAATCAATAGTAGGAATTATTAACAGCAAATTGACAATAGGTCGGATAATTCAGGACAATTTTTCCTTTTAAAAATTCCAAAATATATAGAGAGAGAGAGAATACAACATTTAATTTTAAAAAATATAGGGCATTCTATTTTTTACTAATATTATTAATATATTTTTATTAGAGATATGATATATATTTTTAGCCAATATTATTTATGTATTTTCTAACATCTTTATGAAATAAATATATTTTGTAACAAAGATATGATTAAAAATATAATATTAAATTATAAATTATTTCAATTTTTAAAAAATTGAAAATCAAGTCTTATTTCAGTTAGGATAAATATCACGTTTCTCATACAAAATTCAATGATCAAATTTCTCGACATATCCTGTAATAAAAAAATACCATTTCAAGATAAAGAACAATATTAGGAAGTGACGTCATAGAAAAACTTGTTTAGACGAACAAAAGAAGACGAAAGCTTGAGTTGTGGTTGGATGTAAAACTCCTAAAGTTGTCCACTTTGTGAGTTGGCAAACAGCCGGAAGCAAAACTTACATATCTGCTGAAAATGACCCTATACAAACGACGTCGTATATCTATAACTGACTTGAATCAGGAAATCGTAATTTGTACTTAAAACCCTTAATTCTTCATTTCAATTTGTAAGAATCTCTCCTTCCATAACTGCTTCAACTTTTTTACCCTTGATTCTCTCGGAAATCTGGAAAAAAAACCCACGAATTAAAACCCTAAAGTCGTCAATCATAACCTTATAATCCTCAATTAAAACGCAGACAACTACGGATTAAACGACATGCAAAACGGAAGTAGTAGCAACAATGGCGGACAAGGAAGACTGCCGTTATCGGCGGTGGTAGCGGATTGTGTAAAGAGATGGTTTCATGATACTCTTAAAGAGGCTAGAGGGGGTGATATTAACATGCAAGTTCTTGTTAGTCAGATGTATTACTCTGGCTATGGAGTTCCCAAAGATACTAATAAGGTTATAATCGTATTCATTCTCTATGATTTTTGGGTTTAATTTTGTGTTTATAGTGTTATTTATTGATGGGTATTATTATTTGTTGTCTTAATTCAATGAACCCAATTGCGGGATTTGAATTTTTTGGGGCTTTTTAATGATTTGTTGTAGTCTCTTAGAGCTACCATTGCATTTTGTTCAAGACTGATGAGAATTAATTGAGTTTGTGGCAACTTATTCAATTGATTGGGGGAGATTTTTTTTTTTGTTGAAATTATGGTGTGCTTTGGGTAGATTGCTCTCTAATGGAGTGCTTTGGGTAGATTGCTCTCTAATGGGGTAATCTCGAGGTATTTGACATTCTTGAGTTAAAGGTGGTTAGTGTCCTCTAAAAATCGTGTCTTAGATTGGATTGTATAGTTTAATTGTAATCAGATTCTGGTTTGCCCCATTCCTGAGGTACTAGCTGATTATTGATCATTTTTTTGAGGTGGATATATTGGGTGATCTATTCCACACCAATTTTAGGGGTTATGGTCATTTGTGTAGCTTTTCTATTTGGTGAAGATGTGCTTGTCATTGTGCGTGGATACTGTTGTCTTTTTCCATGTGTAATCGGAAGGTTGTTTGCAGGCCTCTTGTCATGGTGTTTAAACTTGAAAGCAAATGTCAGAACCTAAAATTTGTCTCAGTTGTACTCTGTGAGTACACTGAGTTTGCTTCTTGATAAGCTCTGAGTTATGACTTATACTAGCTTTTCATGTATGCGTTTGCGGATGGTTCACAGGCAAGGGCATGGATGTCAAAGGCTTCTAGATCAAGATCATCGGCTTGGATTGTGGGTGAAAAGCATCCTGGTAATCTCCTACCTCATCTCCCAAATATATAACATATAGTACATTTTAGTTTGCACTCATTAATGTCTATTCTGGTATGAGCGAAAGATTTGTAGTTCTTCGGTTTGGATTAGGATGTGGTAAAATGGCTCATAATATCACGTACACTTCTATTTTAGTGAAGATACATATGATGTTTGTTGTTAGATTACAATCCCTTTGTTTTTACAAGGGGTAAGGTTGCGTACATCCGACTTAGATGGGAGTTGCTTAATGGTATTGAGTGATGGAATGTATTTGAAATTTTGAATGCTATACTCTATGATGTCATTGTTTATATTGCACCTTGCCTTATTCTAGCTTTTTGTTTGCGTTATGTACAGGCTATAATGCAAGTGATTCAGACTCTGATGAAATGATGGGTGATGCACAGTGACCAATGATTTAGACGTTGTTACTTTGGTTATGGCCTTCATATGAAAACTTTTTTCTATAGGTAGACATTTCTTTGTATTATTCCTTTATGTATGCAACAAAATATTCCGGTTATGAGTTGTGATATAATGACAACATTATTTAATCATGGTTGAATCCATTGTTATTAAATTGATTGCATGCTTCTATGACTTGTAATTTATTTTTTGTTAATATGTTGAAACTGATTTTAGCCCCAATTTTTGACTTACGAAAACCATGGCATCTAATCCAAAGGTGCAAATGACTAGTCCCCATTCTCACATCAAACCCTATGATGAGAGTAAGCGAAGGGTTAAGTGGGTACCATAAATATCTTGGAAGGGAGTGGAATGACTGAATGATTGTAGAATAGATGTGAAGAAATCCATGAGGTAATGGTGCTCTTCCTGGAAGTAGAGGTAGTAGGAAAGGAATAATTAGGAAAAATTTCAAATTTACTCGTAGTAGTTATGTTGTAATGTAGCGCGTAGTAGACACATCTTCCAAGGGCCATGACTAGCTCCCAATGGCGCCAAAGTTGAGGAGTTTTGTGGGTGTGTATTTGGAAACTGGCCTATATGGTGTTGCGTCTTCTAAAAATGCTTCCTTTGGTAAGAGTTTTCTGGAGTAGCTAGTGATAGGTCTTGAATCTCTTACATTTGCCGGAAGCCATACTTTTGTACAACTCCATTGGGAACTAAAGATGTATAGCAATTGGTAGCAGTGTCTTCTAGAGCCTACTGATGCTACTCCTCTGAAGTTTTGACAAGCTTTATATTGGGACTGACGTATGTTCAAAAACGATTGTACTGATATTATAGTGCCATGTATTTGAATTTATCAAAGGTGATCAAGGTGGATAGTGGATTTCTGTTTGGATGACAATGACTCTCAACTATTGATCATGCCTATTGATTATTGAGGCTAGTGGGGATCATGCTCTTACTGACATCAGAGCAAGATGATGAAGATAAGATTAACGCATGTGTTCTTCCAAACTTATTTCATGTAATTGCAAGTTTAGCTCAGTTATAAGAATCTCAATTCAGTTGAGCTCAAATAAGTTTTTTTGATCGTTTTCACTCATATTCTTAATATTTAATGAGTCTAGGTTCAAGTTGGCTGTAATAAGTTGGGGAGAAAATGTTCTAAACTCTTGTCAAGGACTGTCACCATCCACCTTCACGGCTCCATCGTCATATTTGTTTAACATACCCTGAGAACAAAGGGCCCATGTTTACTTTGCCAAGTTACTTCATTAGATTTAGTAGCTGAGCACGAGACGCAGTCAGACTCAACTGAAAACAAAATCAATCCGGTACATGATGCTTCTTGCAGAAAAGTAGGGTCAAGTTTGCCTACATCATACCTATGTGGTAGAACCTTTCTCGGACCTTCTCCCTATGGGAACACTTTGTGCACATGCATGGAACTTCACTCTACACGATGCTTCTAAGCTATGAGTATTTGTTTTTGTGATAGGAAACCGGTGCGTAGCTAAGCTCCTGCCATGGTTCCATTATATATATCTGCTAGTAGAGTGAATAATCCATGATTTGACATAGCCATTCACATTATGTTGGGTGTGAAAGAAAGTGGAAGTTCTAATGCAGCAAGTTAGAAGGACGTGCAGCCGTGCACTGGTGATCTCCAGTGTAGTCTTTCATGGCAACATGTTCATATGGTATCCTCCATTGTAATTCAACAAATCTGTAGGGTTTTCTGCAGTTTCAACTCCCAATCTTATTTGGAAATTCTCCATTGAGCCAAGATCTTTGATGCTTTGATCTCGTTTGCAGTGGGTACTGTGGTGTTCCAGGATAATTTTGGTGCTCAAGCAGAGAGCCAGATCAGGTAAAATGCTCTTGTTCTCGACTAAGTCTTTATCTAACCTTTGAATCCACGATTCCACGCCCCTAACACACCATGAACTTGCTTTAGTCTAACCAATGTTCCCACCACAAATGCACGGCAAAATAATGACATAGATCTGAACGCGATCTGACCTGAGTTGTACATACACCGTGACCCTTAAAAATGACCAAAATGCCCATTTTCATCTATGGTTGAAGCCTTGAAGGTTGTGTTTATTATCGTAATTATGCAGCAGACTGTAGGGGCGAAAGTATTGTCCTGTTGACAACAACGAATGTGGCTTAAGTTAAGCTAAATATAAGAGTTAAGCCGTTCAACTCTTTAGTTGAGCTTGTACACTGGCTGTGAACCCATTCCCGTATTTGGTGGCTCGCAATCGGAAAGCATGACTAATTATTATATGACGGGGTGTCTGCTTATAATTTTATACTGATAGAAATATGAATGGAGCTTTATTGTTGTAGGGGTTGTTATGTTTCTGACTTTATATACTCAACATAGTTACTCTAGTATAGAGATGTGTTCGACATTTTGTACGTTTATGTTGTTGAGAATGGTGGAAACGGCTTAACCACCATTGTTATATGGAGTCAAAGAGTGTTTTTTTGAAAAAATGCAGTCGATTAAAGTGATAAAGTTATGATCTGTCGTAACACTACATTCTTATGGTCGAGTACGACTTACTTATTTGTGATAGGATATGGTATCTCGTCTATTATTCCTCTTTGAAATAAATATTCAGAATTTAATGCTGATAATGAAATTTTACATTTTTAGTTTTCACTTTGAATTTTGAAGAAAATACTAATAAAAAAACTAAGGAGTTTTTATGTTAATAAATAAAATAAATACATTCTCAGTACTTATAAATTGCTAATCACTAATTGATACAAGTATTAAAGAAAAAGTGAAGACTCTACTAAAACCAAATGCTACAAAGTTAAAGACGGGTGAAAATAAAAATTGTGGTAAATGTTATAAGGATGGAGGAAGTCACAAATTGTGTCTCACAACTCAATACACCAAATAAATTCCATACTAATAAAAAAAATTTATAATATTCTTACATGATATAACAAAACTGTTGACCTTAAAAAAGACAAGCTCAGATGCGGGCAAATTATCATCAGATATCTGATGAAATGTGGCGGACCCTATCTGCCACTGTACCGCATATATCATCACCGCTTGCAACTTTGCACCAGCCGGGAATCGAACCCGGGTCTGTACCGTGGCAGGGTACTATTCTACCACTAGACCACTGGTGCTTGTTGATATTTCTTTTGATTTATTAAATATAATAACAATCCAGCATGAAATAATAGCAACATTCTAGATTTATGGTATTCCAATTTTCAAGTCAACTTTTATTAATTTATTAGGATAAAAATTGGCTTTTTTTTTAATATATAAAAATTGGCTATCACTCCCATCGTGTGATAGATTTATTTTGGATTTTTGTGTGTAAGGTAAAATAAGATCAGACATAAGTGTTCATAAAAACACGCATTTAGAGAAAATTTTTGGAAGAAGCGTGCAGTGGGCCCCACCACGAAAAACAAATAGGAGCTTAACACTTGTCGTAACAACTTTATTTTTGAATAGGCCATTTTAATACATACATATTAATAACAAACGTGTATTTTTGTCCAATTTCAAATGAATAAACAAAAATAATATGAAAAGTCATTAATATTGTTTGCTGTGAGCAAATACAAAAAATATCATAAATTTGTACTTCTAGTGAATAGAAATAAATACGTATTGCCATTCATGATTTAGCGTACTTTACATATTCTTTCAACTTTCAACTCGGTCAGACTTGTCCATATGCTTAAAACCTTGCAAATAAAATGCTTGAAACAAAGGCTAATTTTAACTTACTCTTGATGTTTGAAGTTTGTATAACCCAATCCCTATAGCCGAGAAGAACCTACTTATCACTTATGATTTTGTCGTCTTTTATTCCTCTTCAAAATACTCAATAATGATAATGAAATACTACATCTTTAGTTTTCCACTAGTTCACTTTGGATTTTGAAGAAAATGCTAACCAAAAAATGACAATCTTTTTATGCTAACAAATATAATTCCATAAAAATTAAAGAAAACAGTAAAAATTCACTTAAACTAAAATGCTACAAAATTAAGGACATATGAAAATATAAATTGAAACAAAGGATGGAGGAAGATACAACCTTATACACCAAATAAATCCATACTAACAAAGAAAAAATTAAAAAGAAGTATATTAATAAACAAAATTGTTGACCTTAAAAAAAGTCAAGCTCAGATGCGGGCATATATCATCAGATGTCTGATGAAATGTGGCGGACCCTATCTGCCACTGTACCGCATATATCATCACTGCTTGAATTTTGCACCAGCCGGGAATCGAACCCGGGTCTATACCGTGGCAGGGTACTATTCTACCACTAGACCACTGGTGCTTGTTGATATTTCTTCTGATTTATTGTGTATAATAACTATCCAGCATGAAATAATACTAATACCCCATCCAATTCAATTGAGTTGTCCCATTTGTTTTTGGGCACTATTCACGTATCACTTTTAATTTGTATTTTACTCTTAATATATAAGTTAAAATATAGTCATGTGAGATCTTGTTTGATTCGTTTCAATACAAGGATTATTAATATCAATTTTTTATAATTTTTAATTAAGTATAAGTAGAGATATTAAGGGTTAAAATATTGTCTCGACAAGTGCAAAAAAGTAAATGAGACAACTTAATTGAATTGGAGGGAATATTTTAAATTATGGTATTCCAGTTTTCAAGTCAACTTTTATTAATTTATTAGGATAAAAATTGACTTATAGAAATAAATTTTTCTCCATCACTCCTATCAATATGAAAAATTTATAAGTGTTTATGAAAAATGGCATTGTGAGGAAAATTTTAGAGGAAGTGTAAAGTGTACCTCACCATCCAAAATAAATAGGAGCTCAACACTTGTTCTAACAACTTTATTTTTTAAATATATGTTATTTTTATTTATACATATATCATAAAATATAATAAATATATATTATTATAATTATAACAATGGTCACAAATTTT
The DNA here is from genome assembly GCA_019776075.1 of Amaranthus palmeri. NCBI lineage: Eukaryota > Viridiplantae > Streptophyta > Magnoliopsida > Caryophyllales > Amaranthaceae > Amaranthus > Amaranthus palmeri. The sequence continues at coordinate 1,619,416 of JAAKBH010000279.1, forward strand.
TATGCTTTATAATTAGACACTTATTTTAGGTCGGATTTGTATTTTAAACTATAATAAACAATTTTAAAATGGACAAAATATGATCCATGTATAACCAATAAGCTCAATAATTCAAAAAATTCTATCTTATTTATCCATCTTAAAACGTTCTTATATTTCTTGTTAATTTAAAATTTCAAAATAGTTTTATGGGATCTTTATGTATAAATAGGTCAAAAAGTAGATTACACCCGAGTTAAATTTCTCATTCTTAATCCAACAATAATGTCAAAGTCTTAATGTCAACAGATTAGGGTCCAAAACACATGAAACATTAGATCAATTTTGATTGTCGTTCACATGAATTCAATATCTCATTCACAAATTAAAAGTTCTTTCATTTTGTTTTAGTTGTTATATAAGGGTTTTGCACGAAAATTAAGAAATGATATCTTTGTGTTAAAGAATCATTGCAACCCCTAAAGAGATGGGCATAGAAGTTTTGAGATATGGGGTAGGGAAAAAGTAGGAGAAATACAAAAAATAGACTTTTACGTAGTTGTTTTTTTTTTCCATAATAGTTATGTAACAATTAGCAAATAATTTGAAAGGGTTGAATAAAAGAAATGTAACCAGTATAATATTACAGAGGAAGTAAAATTTATTTTATTTAGTTAATTGGATTGAAAACTTCAACCTAAGTTCACTTACTTAAGGAGTAGATCAAGTATCTTTTTTTTTTTGATTTCAAACTCCCTAATAGTAACAATAATCAATTCTCTTTATTAAAGGCAAATGAGGGTAATGATTAAGGAAGACATTTTCCAACTGTGACAATGCTCGATCTCAACAATTAAGATCTTCTCATATTTTTTCGCTATCGTTTCACCAACTTTTCTCCTAATACTTGTAGGCTTCTACTCCTTCATATTTATCCTAAGTGTCCTAGTTTTATATTGGATTAAGTCAACCCAAGATGCCTCAGTTTATTGTGGGTATATTAACTTTACCCATTAATCTCTACTATAATTAACTTTTCCACACTTTTACGCTTACCAAGCCTCATTTTACCCCTATCAAAATTTAAAAGGCCATTTATTTTTTTTATGTGGTCCCATTTAATTACCTAGCTGAAAAATTAAATAGGTAAATTGGATGAATATGGGAGTAATTTTTTGAATTTAGCGTGTGATTCCGGACTCCGGTGCTCTCTTTTTGGTTGGTTGATCACTAAACCTAACACGGCTAATAGCCTCGCCTTCTCTCCAAGTAGTCAGCCGTCCTCACAGAAAATATCATACTAAACCCCCCTTTAAACCCTGTTTTAGGGTTTATCTTCACTTGAAACTCGACGAATCACTACAAATTCCTCTCTTCAACAATTCTAATCTCCTTTTTTTAGGGTTTATATTCACCAAAAACAATTCCTTTGTCTATCTTCCACCATGAATTACAGGTTTCAAAATCTTCTTGGAGCTCCATACCGAGGAGGAAATGCCATTATTACCGGAAATACCCGCTTAATTTCATCGGTGGGTAATCGGATATCAGTCACCAACCTTGTTAAATCGGAGACAATAACTTTGCCTTGTCAATTTTCATCAAATATTTGTCGAATTGCTGTATCGCCGGATGGGAACTTTATCTTGGCAGTTGATGAGAATAATAGGTCTCAATTTATTAATCTGCATCGTCGAATTGTACTCCATAGAATCACATTTAAGGGTAAAGTTTCTGCCCTTGAATTTAGCCCTAATGGCCATTTTATTGCTGTTGCAATTGGTAAATTAATTCAAATTTGGAGATCACCTGGTTTTAGGAAGGAATTTTTTCCATTCGAATTAGTTAGGACTTTTGCTGATTTTGATGATAGGGTTACTTGTTTGAAATGGAGCCCCGATTCAGGTTTTTTGCTTGCTGGTTCTAGGGACTTGACTGCTAGGCTGTTTTGTTTGAAGAAATTGGATGAGAAAAAGAACAATAAGCCGTTTTTATTTCTAGGTCATAGAGATATTATTGTGGGTGTGTTTTTTGGTCTTGATAACAAGACAGGTAAAATTTTGAGGGTTTACAGTATTTCTCGTGATGGGGCTTTGTTTAGTTGGGGTCCAAATTTTGATGGTGATATGCTTGACCCACCCTCTCCTGGTACACCTGAAAGAATGGATGAGGAAGGTGGTGTTGCTGGTAAAGATGATAATGCCATTGAGAAGGCAAAAAAAACGGAAAGAATTTGATGGTAAGGACTTTGAGGATGAGGGGAGTGAGATTTTACTGCATAAGATCAAGTGGGAATTGCTTAAAAAGGATTACTTTATGCAAGCACCAGCTAAAGTCGTGGCGTGTGATTATCACCAAGGCTTAAACCTTGTTGTTGTAGGGTTTTCAAGTGGCGTTTTTGGTTTGTATCAGATGCCTGATTTTGTTTGCATTCATTTGTTGTCTATATCAAGAGAGAAGATCACTACTGCTTCTTTTAATGATCTTGGTAATTGGTTGACTTTCGGGTGCGCAAAGCTTGGTCAGCTACTTGTGTGGGAATGGAAATCAGAGAGTTATATATTGAAGCAGCAGGGTCATTATTTTGATGTGAATTGTCTTGCTTATTCACCTGATTCTCAGCTCCTGGCTACTGGTGCCGATGATAATAAAATCAAGGTGAGGAGTTGTTTAGTATTTAGTGTAGTCTATATATTGTTCTGTTTCAAATCCTCTGAAATATTGTTAAATTGAAATATAAAATTATGTATCTTATATTATCAAAATGCAGTTATTCATATATTTAATATAAATAAAATCATGATATAATATAGAAGTATTTTATACATTAGAGTGTAGAGACATAGTGCTCATAAAAGATAAGGATAAAGCTGTTAACATATATTGAATGGAAGGTTATTATAAACTGGTGTAAAGATGAATTGTATAGTTCTTTTATGTTGAGGCATTGTAGCAATATTCTAGCTAATTCTATTTATAGCTAGATGTAATGATGCGCAAAAATAAAAATATAGAATTCTGTTGTTTAGGCTTATGCATTCTTTGTTTGTTGCTCATGATCTTATAGAAGTTTGCTTAGCTTTAATTTAGGTATATTCATCTTTCATAAAAAATATAGCAATTCCGTCGTGTGGGCTTATGCAGTCTTGGTTTGTTGGCTTCAATGACTTGATGCTTAAATTTATTTTTGCATGCAGGTTTGGAATGTTTCATCTGGCTTTTGCTTTGTGACATTTCCTGAGCATACTAATGCTGTGACAGCCCTCCATTTTATGGCCAACAATCATAGCCTTTTAAGTGCTTCTTTAGATGGAACAGTTCGTGCGTGGGACCTTTTCCGATACCGAAACTTCAGGACATTCACTACTCCATCTTCTAAGCAATTTGTTTCATTGACTGCTGATCAGAGTGGTGAAATTATATGTGCTGGAACTTTAGATTCATTTGAGGTACCTTTTGATTAAATATATTTTTCTCTTTTCTGATTGTATTGTGTTTAGAACTTTTCTAATACAATTTCTTTGTACAGATTTTTGTTTGGTCGATGAAAACACAACGCTTACTTGATGTTTTAAGTGGTCATGAAGGTCCTGTTCATGGATTAATGTTTTCTCCAACAAATGTGCGTATTCTTTCCTTCTTTTTGCATTTGAATGAATTGCATATTTGCATCTAATACTACATGCCAAATTTTATTGACGTAATGGGGCATGCTACTCTGTCTACACTCTTATGGTGAGTAATAGTAGCAGGTTTACTTTCACTCACAGCAGTTCAGTGAAAAAATCAATGCTGTCATGCAATCACTTACTGAATTGACACTGAAATTTGATTTGGAAACTAAGATAGTCATGCCCAAAATTTTTCACTCTTTTTCAACTTTTGTTGATTTGTTGATATTATTAATGAATTTGTCAGTGCTTCACTATAATTGAATTCCTTACTTTTACTTGCCTCTTATTTATCCAAAATACATGCCTTAAATGTTTTACCACAATAGCTTTATTAGGATCTAACCGGGACATATATTCTGATTTCTTCAAACCAATTAAAGCCTTATTGAGCCCTATTTCAAATGGGAATGACGGTTTGGGAAGTCATCTGATGATAGGAACATAACACTGGCATTGAAAATTTAGTGTTTTGGGATCAGTTTGTGTTTGAATAAGATTTATAGAAGTATTTTGCTAGGAAAGGAGAATGAGAATGGCAGTTTTGCTTTTGTAATGATAAAAGTTATCTTCTATCTTTTGGGGGTGGGGCCGTTGAAGTTGTGCCTTTGTAATTGAAAAATAATCTTTTTTTGAGGGTTTGGTTGGGAGAGGGAGTAGGAGCGGGTTTCATTAATAAGTTTGAGCCTCTTTAAGTTATTTTCTCCCCCACTTGAGGCAAGGTTGGGCCATTTTGCTTCCCATATTACCATTTTTATTTATTGTGATTTATTGCTAATTTAGTGCCTATACAAATATTGATGCTGGTAAAGCCTTGAGAACACAAGTTCAAAAACAAATATCTAGGTTAAGTATACAGTGAGGAATGTTGATAGAAATCTTCTTGCTGTATTTTTTTTGTTTGATGTATGATTTATGCTTTCCTTGTAGGCAATTTTAACTTCGTCTTCATGGGACAAAACTGTGCGGCTTTGGGATGTTTTTGAAGGGAAGGGTTCTGTTGAGACATTTCAGCATGTCCATGATGTTCTCACTGTTGTTTACCGCCCAGATGGAAAACAACTAGCTTGCAGCACGTTAGATGGCCAAATTAATTTCTGGGATCCCTTTGAGGGTTCATTAATGTACACTATTGAGGGACGTAGAGATATTGCTGGAGGTCGGTTGATGACTGACCGTAGATCAGCAGCTAACTCTACGTCTGGAAAGTACTTCACTACCTTATGCTATTCTGCTGATGGAAGCTACATACTCGCTGGTGGAAATAGCAAATTTATCTGCATGTATGACGTTGCTGAACAGGTGTGTCCTTTTCTGCTTCTCCTCTACTTTAATTCCCCCGATATGTTATCAGTTTCTCATGTGGTACTCGAGTGTCTAGACTCTAGCAGACTAGCACTCTTTTCTCTGTAATATCACCCCTTATAAAAGTGAAACTATAACGATTTCTTCTTTTATTCTTTTCTTGTTTTCTGGGTTTGACTGCTTTTAATCCATGAGTCATTGGTATGTACAACTGCATTAGCCTCTAATAAGAGAACTAATGAAGAAAAAAAATCATTAATATCGTTATAAGTAGAAGAGTATTGAGCAAGAATAGGGGAAAGTGAATAAAAGGCATGTGTTCAGCAGAGCGGGGAATTTTCAAACTGAATTAAGAATATAGAAGACTCAAGTGCTGAGGCTAAAGATTTCTCTCGAGACTGCAGTCGGAGTTCACAATTTTGTGCTTAATAGGTTACTGTGGCTGTTGGTTTATTTAAAAGATGAGTCTTTTTGGGTTTAGGCATCCCAACAACGTACTGCAGTTGGAGTTCACAATTTTAGTGTTCTCCATTTGCGTCCAAAGAATTGCATGATATGAGGAGCTACGAATAAAGCGATATTTGTGTTTGTAGCGAATGCAATTATAAAATGGCGAAGTTCAAGTGTCTTAGACTCATATTCATAAATTGTATGTTAAACCTTCATTTTGTAATGTGATTCATGGATGCTTTAATCTTCTTTATGCCCTTCTTACCGGGATATAAGTTCTTCATTATGGTGTAATATACAAGAGCTTAATTATCATGCAATTCAATGATTCTTATCTCTTTTTGTGGATCAGATATTATTGCGTAGGTTTCAAATAACTCACAACCTTTCACTTGATGGAGTACTGGACATCTTAAATTCAAAAAAGATGACAGAAGCTGGTCCTCTGGATTTGATTGATGATATCAATAGTGATGAAGAGGAAGGAATTGATAAGCAAACACGGGGAAAGCTGGGTTTGGATTTGCCAGGATCTGCATCTAACCGTGGTAGGCCAGTTATTCGGACAAAGTGCCTGAAAATTGCACCTACTGGGCGCAGTTTTGCAGCGGCAACAACTGAGGGTGTTCTGATTTATTCTGTGGATGAATCTTTTATTTTTGATCCTACTGATCTTGACGTAGATGTTACTCCCGAGGTACTCGCTTATATTTCCCTCATTTTTTCAACGTTACAGTAATGTCCTTGATCTTATCTGTGTTTACATCTCTTTTATTATTTTCTATCCCTTTTGATATGACTCAAAGAATTATATTATGAGGGAAAGCTGGTGAGCAACATTCATGACTGATAGGTCAGGTCATAAGTTGTTATCCTTTACCTGTAGCAATATACTACACAAAATCCTACTTGTAACTGTAACAACACCCATAAACTTAAGTACATGGCGAGTTATACATATTCGAACCGTAAAAATAAGTTCATTAACTTTTCTTCTAGCGTGGTGTGTTCTCTGTTTGTACTTGAACTCCTCCATCTGGAAGTTTCAATAACCAATCAGAATATCTCAGGTAGAATTTTCTTATGACTTAACCCATTATTTAATCAACCAACTTGGTGATCTCATCAATTGTCACATTATTTGAAAAACTGCTTTAATGGTGATTGTAGCATGAATTCTAATTTAGACATTTTTTATTGGTTCTATTTTTATTAAAGCTGTTTTTTTTTTCTTTCTATATAGTTAGATCAGCCATTTATATATTCTGTCCCCGATTTCAGAAAATTAGTTACACCAGCACCACTATATAAACAGGAAGCACTATTTTGAAACAGAGTGTATTTATAACAAATATACTTCCAGCACAAAGGTTGTTTTCTTGACACAAGAAAATCCAACAAATAAGATATGTAGATGTATAAGACAAAAGATGAACAGAATTAGAGAATAAAACATGCATAGAATTCAGATATGATGAGAGACAATCAGACATAAAATTAGGCTAAGATCAGAACACCATTTTTGCTAAAAAGAAAGTAAATATCAAAGATACGAGTGATAACCAAAACTGTGTGAACAGAGATTTTCTAGTGTAACCACGGTAAAAAAAAAAGATGATCAACTGGACGTGGGAGAGATAATGTTACGAATGAGTGGAGCGACATAGATGCTCATGTTGTTGGCTGTTGGGTAGCCCAATCAACTTCATGGACACCTTTTCTTTGAACTCGAAAAACTGCACTTGGTCAATAGGGAAGTTTAGGAGGTATGAGTCATATTGTTTCCAAGAAGGTGAGATAGCTTAATCATGTTTGACCCGGAAACTTATTCTTACGGCGCTGATATGGTCAACTCCAGATTCCAGAAGGTAAAAAGCTGAATCTGTGGTGGTTGTTTTGATGATAAATTAGCGTATTTTGTTGGTCTCTTAGTATCTATATATTTCCAACTTAACCGATGTATACATTGCTCTTTAGTTGTATTTATGTAAACTAAAATCCCATTTCTGTTACTGTATGGTTTGACAAGAGGCTGTTTTTATTGGCACTTTTTAGGCGGTTGATGCAGCACTTAATGAAGATCAACCAAGTAGAGCTCTAATTCTTAGTCTTAGATTAAATGAAGACTCCCTTGTGAAAAAATGTATTCTTGCTGTTAATCCTGCCGACATATCAGCCGTTGCGTCATCAATCCCTTTCAGATACTTGCAAAGATTAATTGAGGCGTTAACAGATCTTCTTGAGGGTAGCCCCTTTTTGGAATTCATTCTTAGGTGGTGTCAGGTTTGTATAAAATTGCTGACAAATTTAACCGAAAACTGTTCTGTGATTCGATCTTGCAGCGGTTATATATCCCCTAATTGTTTTTCTTTCTTTTTTGGCAGGAGATCTGCAAAGTCCATGGTCAATCGATCCAACAAAATTCGAAAAACTTGCTTCCTGCCTTGAAATCCTTGCAGAAAGCAATTACAAGTTCGCATCAGGATTTGGCAGATATGTGCTCCTCTAATGAATATACACTAAGATATTTGTGTGCATCAAGTATAAAGAAATGACTCGAATGGGATATGAATGATAGCATCATCTTAATGTCTTAATTTATCTCCATAAAGAAATTTTGTCACCAAGTGATTTTTTTTGTCGTTCATTTTGTATGTTAGTGAGCTCGAGTGTTATTATGAGAACACTTTTCCATGTAGATCATCAAAAAGCTTACTAGTTTGCGTAGAGTTTGGATCATATAATTCTAGAAAATAGGCTTAGTAACATCAATTGGTTTATGTAGTTGTCATCAGTCTATTGGAAAGCTAGAGTATTGTTGTAATTTATACCACATTAAAACTTTGTTAAATGGTGTGAGTCTGTCGACCGACTCTTGATTATTGTATCGGCATTCACAAGGCTTTTCAAATTGGTTACATCGTAGACTTGAAGTGGTGTGATTGAATTATACAAAGGACAAACCAAAGATGAAAAGAATGGAGGAGGTAAGGGAATATGCAGACAATCGTCCTTGATATAAGAACCAAAAGTGTTGGACAAAAATCGAGCAAGGATATACATCATTCTGTTGGCACAAATCTATTGCCAAAATTTGAAAAAAAAAAAAAAACCTAATACAAATTAATATGAACATTGACTTATACAAAGGACAAACCGCGCTTGCACGCTGGACCTCAGGCAACTCACATATGTAAAGATTGTGTTTCTATGAGATGGCACGAGAAAACGAGAGAAAAACACTATACACATATATATCTATGTAGGTGAAAGGATCAAATCATCCATCTATATACTAATATGCTGATTAAACTTCCAACTAGCGTATTAAGTATTGACGATGCCAGTCGGTAGCTGTATCAACTATCATCACTCCAACTATCTGCATCATCTTCTTCATCGCTTCCAGCCATTGCCTGTTTCAAAATTTTACCACTGTCATTTATCAATTTGTACACATACAAGTGTGAATACTGAAATTTATTTGCATTTTGACAGCAAATCAAGATTTAAAGAATGCTAGTAATAGTTATGAGCATGGAAAAACCTGGCGGATAGTGCTTGCTTTCTCCAAAATCGCAGCAACTTTCAAATTTGTTCTTGGACCTTGAATGTTTGGTCTAGCAGCAACTGCTGGCTTCAGATTGAATGACTGCCAAAAAGAAAAATCATAAGATGACAGTTTAACGCAATATTTAGGATGAATATCATCATGAATTAGGAACTGCAATTTGAGGGCAACCTTATTTCTTATCTGTTCAAAGAGCGAGTCTCTCTCTTCTGTCTTTTCCACAACTGGAAGCTGAGCCCTTTCGGAAACCTTTCTCAACTGCACACGTGGAGATTCTGTTTCTTCAGCTTTTGGTTCAACCTCCTGTCTAAACCTTACTCCAACCTTCCTTAAATACGCCTGAGGGGATCCAGTTTCTTCTACTGTTGGCTCAACATCATTTTTAGACTTTTCCTTTACCTTTCTTAACTGCAACTGTTCTAGTGAAAATTCCCTCTCTTCAGATTTTGGCTCACTAGGTGGTTTAATCCTTTCTCCCACCTTTCTCAACTGTAATTGTTCCAGTAAGAACTCCTTTTCTTCGAATTTTTGTTCGGCTGGTGGTTTTACCCTTTGCTCCACTTTTCTTAGCTGCAACTGTTCCAATAAGTTTTCTCTTTCCACTTTTGATTCTGCCGATAACTTGGACCTTTCAACCTTTCGCAATTGCATTTGTTCCAAAAGAGACTCACCCTCTTCCGGTTTTGATTCCGACTGTGGTTTCACCCTTTCTACCTTTCTCAACTACATAGACATATAAAAATAAGAATTTATACTAGGCTAAGAGTACGTAATTTTTAAGCTTTTTTTTTGAAGAACTCATAACTTTTAAGCATTGTCAAGAAAGAACTAAATATTTTAAAAGAATGATTAATGAGACAAACCTTGCTTTTGTCAATAGCAACAACTTCGTCAATGAGAGGATTTCTAGGTCTAGGAGGCTTCTTCTGGAGAGTTCCATTTGTACCGCCATCTGCATCACGACTTAAAATCCCATCATATGCACTCAACCATGTCATCCCTGCCTCACGAGCCACCAAACTTGAGGATGGCTGTTCCACTGTGGATGAAAGTAAGGGATGTATACCATAGTTTCCTGCTTCCTCTTCCAGCACCTGGGAATGAAGTCCAAGCATATTCTGAGTAGTAGATTCAATATTCATTTTCGGCTCTATTTTAGAAGTATGCTCAGAAAAGTGGCCTTCAATTGATGATTCTGATTCAGAGTGAACCAAATTAGGCTGAAAGGGCCCTTCAGAGATCTTTGTGCCGTCCAATGACCTTGTTGAGGCTAAAGAGACCATGGACGGCACATTGCCTTCTCGTAGTCCCCTAATGTTATTCTGGCAAGAAACTTCGGATACCACAGCCGGCATTGATAATGGATATACTCCTTGCTGCGTCACATAACCATCCAAAGACATGGATGTTAGAGGAACAGTAGACAGTGAATTGTCTTGTCTTCCAGCCACACTTGGGTTTAGCTGGAAAAATCCATCAGAAACTCCAGCAGACATCGGTAAGGTTAAGACTCCATGCTGTGCCATATAACCATTTGTATATCCCATCTGTCCCTCGCTTGTGAATGTCTGACCAATACTCTCAATTCCGTATCCACTAGTTGGTAGGGTCACTGGTCTGACAGGAGTATAGGTATAGTGCACTGCAGGTAGGGTAGTTGGCAGGCTTGCTGAAGGTAATGCAGGATGCATACTGTTTCCTGTTGCTAAGGGCACAGATTGGAAAGAAGCAAGTGTATGATGTAATGATGGTAGGCTCATTGGTTGTACTGAGGCAAAGTTATGTTGCATAGTCGGCAGGCTCACTGGTTGGACTTGGACCGGAACAAGTGTATGCTGCGGCATTTGCCTCTCCATTGGAGCAGCAGAAGAATTTTGGAATCTACCCAGTCTCCATTGCATAGGAGGCAAAGGAGGGAGAGAGGGCGGTGGTTCTAAGTTGATTCGAGGTTCAGCTGGATGCACTTCAAGATCAGGAAAACCTCGTGTAGAGAGAGGTTGATCAGAACTCTTTACCTCAGAGGCTTCATTAGCACCATTAAGCATGCCATTAACCTGAAAGACAGCATTGGAGGTCTCCAGCCCTTGCCCACCTGATTGTGGTGAAGCTTTTGACACCGCTGATTGGTCATCATAATGTAAATAAATGGCATCACTTTGTTCTTTTTGTACATATTGAGGTGTTAAAGGATTGTGGCTAACTGACTTCGGGTGTTCTTCAAGCAAATCGTTTAGTTGAGTGGGAATCGACTCTACATGGTCATTTTCATTTTCAGAAGCTAGTGGAACTTTTGCATCTAGTTTTTCACTATTGACATCTTCAGGCAGTAGACCGTCATGTAATATCAACGGAGAATCATCAGACATGCTGCACAAGTTGGCAGCAGATTTAACACAAGTATCTGGAACAAGATCTATGCGCTGTTTTTCAATAGATTCTTTTTTCTCCTCCTCAGTCAACTCCTCACTGTGACAGAATTCCTCACTGGCTAAAACAGGGGCTTTGTGAAGCTTGTCGGGATGTAGAGACAAAGATGATGACAAATTGTCCATACCATTATCATCCTTGACATCAACTTGTCCGGGACCATCAGCAACCATTTCCATATGCTTCACCTTTTCCTCATTATGATCTAAATCAAAGTCATTTTTAGCTTCCATTATATAATCGCTATCAACAGTGTGTTTAAAAGGTACACTAAGAGAAGATGCATCATGAGAAAAGATCTTTTCGAAGCCACTAAGCTGATCAGGTAAAGCATGATTGGAACTGGCTTCGCCATGCACAATCTCTGCTTGAGATGCAGGACCATCCACAACCACAAGAATATCTGGCTCAGAAACCTTCGACTGATCTGGATGTATCAAATTAGTATCCTTACAGACATTTTCTCTTTCAAACGAACCAGCAACAAGAGTAGCTTCATCTTCATACCCACCAACAGAGAAAGAGCATCCAGTACCTGAAATATTCCTGGAATTTAGCCTACGATCTTCATCTTGTGAAAGTTCCGATAGAGTAGCATCAGTTGTCTCTGAGGTAAAGTTAAGCCGTTGACATTCCGTTTCCAGAAGATCTAAAACTTGTGATGGCTTTCCAACCGTGACGGTTCCATTCACAATAGTTTCATCAGCCAATCCCGAAGTATCATTACTGGTTTCTTGTCTAGCAGACACAACACCTATATCAGCTTCCAAAGAGCCACATTCAGCAATTTCTCCTGCTTCAGTAATTTTCGAAGAGACTTCTTGAGCACAAATTTGTAGCTGGTTGGAAATCGTAGGTAAATTAGTAGCTTCAACAACAGACAAAGCAGAAGATACTCTTTCCTCATTTACAGCAATATTATTTTCCATAATAGGATCTTGCGGCGAGCAAGGAAGATTTTCAGCAGCAAAATCAGGAGAGCAAAAATTGACAGAATTTGTTGTTCCAGGGGGAATCTCTTGAATTGCAGGACTCGTTGAGGAATCTGAGACACAAAATAAATCTTTCGAGTTCTCATTAATTGAAGGAATATACAATTCCTTTTCACAAGCCACATCAATTAACTTCGTCTTTTCAGAACTAGATAGATGTCTATTCGGAGATTCACTATTTGAACACAAAGTTGTATCTGTCATTCCCAATTTGTTATCATGTCTTCCAGCTGGTGAACAAGGCAATTTATGAGATTCTGTTTGAAGCAAAGAAACAAATTCAACAGGAATATTCAATGGAACATGTGATGTGTCAAAATATATAATAGAATTCTGACCTTCCATTTCATGATTTGACTGTGCACTAAAAGAATGTCCACTATCCTCGTAAGCTTCTAGATATGTTACATCTAATGATAAGACACCAGGTTGAATAGTATGCTCTTGATCTTCCAAAATAGAAAAACGCTTAACAGAGTCTTCGGACTTTGAGTCTGGAAAGCGAGTTTCCTTTGGACTACCTTCCATATCGACAGGCATATCCACCTTAGTTGAATCTGCAAGAGATGAAATGTTTGAAGCTTCAGCAAACTCCTGTTCATCTTCTTCTTTAGCATGAATAGAATATGCTGCAGCATAATGTCTTTCTTTTCTGAAAATCTCCTCAGTAGTGGAATAATGATCAAAAGAAATGTCCGAATCTGAATTATAGGTTTGGGCAGCAGGAGCCGGCATAACTACTGCATCAAGATCAGGAACAGTCTCATTCAAAGTTTTCACACTAATTGAGGATGAAGAAATATCTTTATCTTTGGAAAAATTGTCGCCATCTTCTGACATAAGTGAATTTCCAATTGATTGAGAGTCCAAAGATATACTTTGGAGCTTCAGATTCCTTTCACTTTCAGAATCTATCACAATGGGTTTCAGGTTCATGTAATGTTGATTTTCCTTGCATTCAGAATCCGTTTCCATTTCAGACTCTATATTAGCAAGGGCATCCTCATAATTATCAATCTCACTAGCAGCATCATCGACACTCACTTCTGACTTGCTTTCTCTATCGGTCGTATCTTCACCACTCACTCCTTTCGAGATAGTTAATATGCTACCATCATGGCTTTCATGATTGAGTCCAGTCACTTCCATAGAATCATTGTCACTTGTTAAATTTTTGTCCTGATAAAAATCATCCAAAGATGGTTTGACCACCATATCCCCAGCATCAGGTGAAGAACATAAGCTTCTGTCAGTCTGTATTGGTTCTTTAACAGGACTAATGGTACCAATTTCAACTATTTCAAGACCTGCTTCACAAGCATTATCTGATGTCCAAGTCAGTGCTAGAGGGTCAACATATATTTCATGCAGAACTTTTTGCTCCTGCGGACTAGTATCCAAAAATTTCTCCATATAACTTCTCACATTATCCTGATTGAACAAAGATCCAGTAAATTGCCTCTTCTTTAGCTTCACACGGCGTGCAGGATCATTGATACCGCTCTCAATACGCTCCTCCAGAAATAGCTGATGCAATCTGCACCAACAAATGACATTATTCATTTAACAGTTACAATGTAAAAGATAGCATGGTGAAGCAACAATAACAAGTTAACAACAAGGGATGCATACTTGGCATGTGACGATGGAAAGGATTCTGGAGTATCTCCATTTCTCCCACGTGGTCCTCTTTTCTGGTACAGAACCAAAAAGGCACAACTTAAGGCAAATTTAAATTCTAATAAGAAGAAATCCAATAAGATCAACTTAACTAGCAGTTACATCCAAAAAGTAAACACAAACAGTCATACAAAAAATCATACACAAAAAAGAAGGAACACAAAATATTTATCAAGGTAAGTAAAAAGTGCAAACCAATAAAGTCAAGTTGCCATTTTAAGACGTTAAATGTCACATTTCACTATTAGCACAACAGCAAGCAAATTAAATCAAGAGTCAACATAGAGAGTTGCAACCATGATATCACACACAATTACACATAAAAATTGGCTCTTAACAAAAGTCAACATAAAAACTCATATGTTTCCAATATCAATTATGACCCAAGGAGCAAGCATTAAGATGCACCAAGAAGATAACACCAATTAGATAGAAACTAAAGGTAACTATTGTAATTTACTAGTGTCTACCCAGTGGATTTCAACAGCAGAATTTACAATAGTTCAAGTGGCTCCTTCCACCCTAGAAATATGAAAACCAGGTTTTTTTTTAAAAAAAAAGAGTTAGGCTGTCAAGGGAGAAGGTAAGCAGACCTGGGACATTTCTTATATCATGAAATTTATGTAACATATTTATCCCGCCAGAAATACAGAAGAAATATTATATAGTTATACTTTCTAACCTCCAACACAAATAGACAAACAATCAAGACATGAAAAAGCCTAATCGAACAGATCCCTCAATGCAGCAAAAGTAATAATCCAGGCAAAGCTATGTTTTACCTTTATTCTTCGAGTCTTCTTTTCCCTCTGACCTTCTAATTTTCTACCACTCAACAATGTTGATTCCGTTTTAAAGAATGATGGATCTGTGAATCGTTTCAGACACGCACCAGCACCAGCGACATCAAACCTGCAGCACGTTAAGCCCCCATTATATTAGCGATTGCTTGATCGTCCCTTTTGGGAAGTAACAACCACAAAACCTACTTGTCAAGAAGAAAGAGACGAGGAGGACCACGACACTCCTCGTAGGAATCCATTACAAAGCGTGGTAAATCTTCATGAGTAACCACACTCTGATCCATACGAGGATTAGGATGCCAGTCAATACCTGCAAATAATATATAAGTGGTGAGTAAAATCCAAGCTTCACCAGTTTTCACATAATGGGAAGATTTCACTAAAGGATGATTGGGACTAAGGGGTAAGGAACATTCAAAAACAATGGCTTCAATAGAAAAGGCATTAATATTTTTAAATTCACAACGCACCCATAGAATATATTGTAGAGCCTCAAAAATAAAGTAAAATAACATATGAACAAAAAAATTGGTTAAGTAGTACTTCCACGCAAAAAAATTTCCACAAACTAAACCAATTTCAGGTGAACAGGAGAAAAATCACCAAAGACGCAAGAAAACAAATAGCAAAAAAATCCTTTTGACGGGTACCAAATGAAGTATGAGTTTTCAACCTATAACACCAAACCACAAATACTCAAGAGGATTGAGGAAAAAACTTTGATGGAGCAAGGAAAAAATTTAGCGCTCCTTTACCATTTCAATTGCAAAATAAATGTTTTCTTCATACTTTGATTGAGCCAACATCAATTAATATTGTTGTGCAGTTCACAGAATAAAAAACATTACAGAGCCTATGTTACTTGGACTCCTAGTGTCCAGTACGATTATTAAAGGATTCTAGGATACGATCCTATTATTGATACGGGTACGGGAATACAGCAAAATAATTTAAAAGGTACACCAAGCATTCTTACTTTAAAGCAAAAGAGTAAGAGGACGAAAAAAAAGTTGAGAGAAAATAAGAAGGGAAAAAAGAAACAAAAGGGACAGGAAAACAAAAATGTTAAGAGAAAATAAGAGGAAGAAAAAAAGAAAACAAAAATATCACGTGGTTTTTGCCAAGTTGAAGTGGAAGAAGAGGGTCAAATTAACCCAACTTACTCCAAAAAAAACCAGAAAAGTAATAGGAGTAAAGGCGGCGTCTTCTTGTCCCTTTTCTTAATCTCTTTCTTCAACATGAAAGCAAAGGTAAACTTTTTTCTT
This sequence comes from Amaranthus palmeri, assembly GCA_019776075.1. NCBI lineage: Eukaryota > Viridiplantae > Streptophyta > Magnoliopsida > Caryophyllales > Amaranthaceae > Amaranthus > Amaranthus palmeri. The sequence goes on from JAAKBH010000279.1 coordinate 1,635,559, forward strand.
TTCTATTTTTTTCTTTATTTTTCTTCTTCTCCTCCTCTCTTTTCATTGTGTTTTTCCCTTTCTCTGTATTTTTCTCTTCATCTTCTTCACAAGTACTTCCTCCCTTCATCTTCTTCACAATCTTCAATGGCGAAAGTGATAATGACTATGGGGTTTGCAAAACGGTGTCATGCCCTTGAGCAATCTGTCGTATTCGGCACTGTTATCCATACCAACCGTACTAGACACCGATGAGCCGGCAAAAACGGGAGGTCCATGTAACATAGTTTAAAACAAGTGAACGGCAATAATAATGTAAAATTCTTCATTGGAAATACACTGGATGAGCTACATAAACTTGTAGTTAACTACAAGAATCTTCACCCTACATTAAGTTTCTCCTTTCTATAGAGCAATAAGAACCTGCAAACCCAAGTACTTTACACAAAGTTCAACTCCTTTCATCCATGTCAACTTGGCCTTCCAAAACTTTTGTTATATCTCCATAATCCAGACTTCCCACATTATTCTAGTGCATTTAATGATCGAAGCAAAGTTACCTAAGTCCAGCCAATGCAATCTGTTATTTCTTGTCTTATCCTCAAATTACAACTCTTGACCTTCCATCTAAAAATCTTCATTCTGAATTATTCTATAAAGTAATCCCACACTGCAACATAAGCATAACAACTACCTACACCCATATTTTACATATGATTCTTCTTAAAGGGAAAAAATTCAAACCTGTATAATAATGCTCATATAGCATGGTATGTATAAGAGAGAGGTTGAATAACTACATGCGAAGCATTTAATTTCTTCAAATATAGAAAGGAAGTGATAAAAGGGTAAACTATGGACACACATGCAACTTTCACTATAATTTGTAATTCAGTGCTTATCATGTCATTGTAAATGTCAAAATGAAATATACCATCAAACTAATAACCACAACCCAATAAAAGGCACAATATCATACTGCAACTTTGCAAAACTGTAGGAATCATTGATAATCAAAATCCCACCTGAGTTGTACAGAAATGATGTATGACTAGTTTGTGAGAGAAGTTTCCTTTCTATTGAAGGAAATTCCGCTTCAAGTTGTTGGACACGAACAATCAATCCATGACCTCTAGAAGCAGTAGCCATAACTTCTTCATGCAGGTCATGGAAAATTTCGGCAGCAAACCTAAAATATCAAAATGTAATCAGGTAAGTTTGAACAGATAAAGGTAACTGTCTATACAAATTATCTCTAACTTATGTTAGTAATTCAATTATAAGAGCAAAAATCTAGTTGTCAAAACCCCAATATCCTCAAAATCATTAAAGGACATTTCTCAAGCTACAGAAGTAACAGAACAGTGCATGTCTCTATTGGCGTCATTTGCAAAAACTAGGATTCAAGCCATGGCAATTTGTTATCATGTAAATCACTATACAAACACAATAGCATCCTCAACTAGAATACTGTTAATGCAACTTAGCTTCAAGAGTAAAATAGGCCTTTAAGCATAATGACTAATGTGTTAATCACATACTAGGTCTTAACCTAACAATAAAACAAATCTTAATGCCACCTGACCCCAACGAAAAGGGTAACTATCACATAACTAAATTCCGGAAATAATACTATACTAGGATCTCTTAGGTGGGATAGTCATATCTTAAATCAGTTTCTACCAACAAAAAAATAAGTTGCCACTTTCCTGAGGACCACATGTAACAAATTTCAAGAATTTGTAATTCACATCCAACCTGTTTATTCTTGTATTCTTTTATTTTTTTTTACTTACTCTCAACTGTGCTTTCTTAGAGATTTATTTTCCATTGATGATCAGTTTGCTTTGTCTAATCCCAAATATATAGGATTCTTATCCATATATGCTTTTGTACAATACATTTCTTGTTTTCCACCAACTTTTTGGTGATTAGCGGCATAAAAAGGCATTGATTCTCAATAAATCCATCTTTCAACAGAAAAACACAAATAGAACAACTTATGCTACAAATTAAACAAGCCGCACTGATGCAAAATGCTTTAGTTGGTTTGTAAACCAGAAAAGGCAGTGTTGCCTATAGTCCCGTACTCGCTAATTTATATATTTCTTAGCAAACATTAGTCCAAGCACATTAACATCAACTCAACGATCCTTCATCCAAATTAAACTTAATTATTTGTCTCTTTTGACAAAGAGCAGCAAAGTAAAGAAATCTCTTCACTTATTTCAATATTTACAACTTCATCCAACATCGCAAGTTAGCTCCAAGCCTCCAACCAGTGTCTTATCCAACCATCTGCATCAACCATTTTCTCTCAAATAAAAATTCAGTCAATGTCTACATCCTACCAGCACAAGATCCTGTACCTTCCAGCACTTATTTCTAAAAAAGCTACACCAAAATTATACAATGCTTCATTGTTCCTACCAAAAACTATTACCTAACTCCATTCTTCTGCAGCATATCCTTCATAAGGAGTATTAACCCAATTTAAATTCAGTAAAAGCTTTGATAGCAAAAAGCTTTTCACATTCAACAAACAAAAATATAACAATACTAAGGCGTTAACATTTGAGCATTTAAAACTACATAATGCACATTATCCGAATGCAATATAAAAGAAAACTTCATTATCAAAAAATGCAAAACATAACTTAATTGAAAAAGTCTAATTGCAGCAGATCTCAACAATCGACAACATAACTTAAAAAATTTCACCAAATCAGCAGAAATTCAAACTTCATCATGATTTTACAGTCAAAGAAGCGATAAAACAAAGTAGGAAAGAGAACAAACTCTGCTAAGTCACCGAGTTGACGAAGAACGCCAACAAGGCCAGCCATGGCAACACCTTCAAGAAGAGCTTCAGGATCATCTTTATCGGCAACTTTATACAACTCTGGATCCGCTAAACTATACTCATTTCGTATTTGATACCTATTTAATGGCATTCTATCTCCTTTTCACACTCAAAAAACTTCAATTGCAAACCCTAATTGACTCTGCAACTTCTTCTTCGTCTTGTGATGATGATGTGGTTGACGATATTGTTGTTGATGATGATGAAATTACGATCTTTTCTCACATTTCAAGGTTTCAACCATGAACAAAAAATGACAGCGAAAATGGCTGCAAAAAATTAATTTATAAAGTGAGAGAAAGAAGAGAGAGAAAGTGGCTGAGAATGGGAGACTGAAAGAGTGACAGTAAAAAGGGAGATGAAAAAAGGAGGGGTTAGGAAGAAGAATTTATTGTCTGTCTGTTTCAATTTTGGGAAATAAATATGGGCAGCAAGTCATGTCGTTTCGTAGGAGAATCAATTTAAACAGTGATAACTATGCGGAGTAAAAATGTGAAAATAATAATGTGACCGAATTACTGCAGAACAAGAGGTCCAATTTGAGGGAAGAGGTGTGCATAAACAGGCGGATTTAGAAATCAAAAAAGTGAGAGCACATGTATTAAAATCTTTCTAATTATTTAAGTGTGGTTTTTAAGATTGAGTATAACATAATATCTTTTTAGCTGGTTAATGCTCTTATTTGCGCACACAAGAGGGCACCTGGCTCCGCCCCTGATTTACATGACTTTTATAAAGCGTTATTATTTGATAAAATAAACAATAAACATTGATTTAATTCACTATATATTATAAATATTGATTTATTTCCCTATATACTTCCTTCGTTTCATAATACTTGCTACATTTCGTTTTTACTTTTTTAGGCCATATTCATCGTTTAAGCTTATTTTATATATTGTGGCTAATATGTAAGTAATAATATAGTCAAGTGAGATCTTGTTTGAATCGTCTAATCGCATACTTTCACAGTATAAACTTTTTATAATTTTTAAATGTGTATAATTCGACATATAAATTAACAAAATAATACATTGGATTGCGTAAAAAAATGAAATGTAACAACCATTGTGGAACGAATGAAGTATTATAACTATTGATTTAATTCACTATATATTCAAAAAAATCACTATATTTCATATGTATAGAAAAATATTCTATTACATCATGAAATAAAATTATAAAAGTATAGTAGTATTATTTAGCGCTAGTTATAGATTAGATCTGGTTTTAGTGAAAGAAAAAAAGAAAATCATGTGATTGTAAATTTGGCCTATATTTTTTATTGTAAATTTACATTTCATTATCCTTGAATGTAAAAGTTTTTAAATGTACATTCAAATAACTTGAACATTACTCGTCTTTCCTTTGCTTATATTAATTTGTTGTTTTTGGTTTGCATGTTTGGAGTACAAAAATATGAATAAGGGGGAAAATATGTGGATAAAACTTTGTAAAAGTGGAAGGAAAAATCAATATGATGGAGCATTATTAGGTATAATAATATCTTATGTGTCTAATTAAGATAAATATAGGCCTTTTTTTCTATAATTCTATTTTATTGGTTGATTTATTGATTGACTTTTAGCTTGTTGACTAATCAATTAATATTTTTTTTATTTCAAGCATTAGAGTATCCGTTGCTAACAGCAATGCGTAATATCCTTCTCATTATAAATTATCCTAAATAATTAAAATCCCTGAATTCGTGGTTAAGGGACTATAGTTGAGCCACCACCATACACCCACATGGTTGCTAATTTGATAAATGACACATAATTGATTTTCAAAAATTTGACCTATATTTACTCTAATAAACTACCAATAAATAGCTTTACCAAATACTTATATTAATAATTGGCTTATATTTTTGACTTAATTATATAACTAAAAAGTTAATGGTAACCATTGATCTAAAAAGCTAAATAAACCAACCAATAGTTAATTATCTTATATATTTATTAACTTGTATATAAATTTTGAACTTCAAATAAAACTCAACAAATATATAAAAACAAGTGGTAACGCAAGAGTCTTTTGTAGTATTAATGAATGAATGATGTGAAATATTGCTTTTCACTAGTTCACATGTATATACCTTAATATTTACATGGAACAAAAAAAAAATATCTAGCATCCATTGGTACCACTCGTAAGAGTATATATTTTTGGCGAGTGTGAAACAATTAATTATGTTTTATAGGTCTCCATCATCAAATTTTTTGGATGAATTATCAATTTTATTATGAAAAATTATCGTGAATAATATAACTTTTATTAATTTTCCTATAATAATATGAAATATTGATTAGCCATGAATACTACCAATTTAAATAGGTGTTTTCCTAGAAAATCTCTAACATGTAAAAAATAAATAAATTATAGGTGATTATAAGACAAAAAAAATTAAATTTGGTAAATCATACAATCTAATAAAAAAAAGTAAAATTTTACGTGTCATGCCTATATTGATTTGCTATATAAAGAATTTTTTACCAAAATTGATATCAACTTATTCCTTAATATTTGAGTTGTACTTCTTGCAACAAGATATACTCTTATAAATTTGCTTGAAATATTATATTTTTCAATTTAAAAGTACATAAATTTCAAATTAGAGTTTCTTAAAATATATTTATTTGTTTTTTATTTATAGTATAAACAAATTAATAAAGTTTCTTCCTTAAAATTTTAATTTCTAAAATATTTCATCAAGAAACAAAGTTATATGATAATCAAAAAATGTTTTGAGAATGACAAATAGTCATTATGATTACGTTAAAAGAAGATTTCTCATATTTATCTTAAAAAATATAAGAGTTTTAATTAATAATTATTAACAACCATATTTTTCTTAAATACAGAGAATAAAAACTTAAATAATATATAATTGATCAATATAAGAATTATTCAAGTGTGTTGCATTTTAAACCAAACACATACTTGCTCTATTTAACTAGTACAAGTAAAAAAAACAAAGGACAAACTACAAAATAATTACTTCGTACTACGTCGTTTTTGTGTGAATAAAGTGGTAGTAGATTCATCATCATCATCATCATCATCATACCCAGTGTTCCCGCACATAGATACTCTATGGTCAGGGTCTGGGGAAGGAAGGTCGACGGCGTCTCATACCCATAAGGAGAGGGCGGTCATAAGAGTCCTTCGGCTCTAGAGGAGTCTTCAAGGATAGGACCTGCAAAAATCCGAAAACCTGCATCTTACACCCACGTTAGCCAAGCATAGGGATTTGAAAAAAAAAAAAAAAAAAAAAAAAAAAAAAAAAAAAACCTATAAGCGATATAGGTAAAAATGGAAGTGAAAAGTGGTAGTAGATTCCTTGAATGATAATCTAAAGGAACATGCCAAATTGGAACTTTAATATAGGAGTATGAATCTTCCACCTTTTAAGGTTAGATCCCTTTACCTTCGAAGTTCAAATTCCAAACATCTCATGCAAAGAGTAAATATTGTAAAATTTGCACTATTAATCAAAAATAAGAATTACTCCTATAATACTTCTATAAGATAATTTTAATGATATAACTCTTTTATTAATTCTTTCCATGGCAAATTGAATAATTGAACATATTACTTAGGGTATATTTAACAAATAAATTTCTAAATGAATTTTAATAAATTATTTTTAGGATATAACTACTCATTGCAAGTGATCTGAAAAGCTGACTTTTAAGATAGAATTTTAAAAGTGCTATATACTCCATCTTATTCACTGAAAATGGGATATTTACCTTTTCTTGCTATCCAATGCACTTATTCCATGTTTAAAATTTCTTATCATATATAATGAAACATTATTAAAAAATAGATATTAAAGATCTTTGTATTGAGATGGATTAAATAATATATCTCTTGACTATATTTAATTTATAGATTTTTTTTAAAGAAGAATAAAGTAATAAGTAAATAGTGAAAAAAAAGTAAATGTCTCATTTCAATAAATATGAGAGAGTATTAATTAAATTTTCTTATCAAATATCTCCATAATTTGACTTAATAATTAACAAATCAATTATGATATTAGTCGATCACGGTAACAACTAATTCTATGAGCCATTTGCAAAATTCATCCTTAAATATACCTTTTTAAGTACTTTTACCTACGTTTTTTAGTTCACAAATTCTTGTGAGAAACAGTCGTCTTTTTGAGAGATCATTTTTAATTGGATTGACCCATTAAAAAAATGTAGAGTAAATATAGGCCAATGAACTTTAATAAATTGGGCTTGAAAAACGTCTCTCAGGAGACTAGTTGTTTTTAGTTTTAACCCCAATTACGATTAAATAGGACCGAGGAATTATTGTATTATCACATTAGCTTTGTAATCATTATTTTATAAGTTGCATTGATCAAGAATTTTTTTGATTTGTTTGTATTGAGTTTTTATGTCTTTGTTTACCAACTATACATGTCCTCGTGGTCCTACTCGGCTACTCCTCAGTTATATTATACTTATTATATTTGCCTTTTTACGTATTTTAATGCGATATTTTGATCGGTTACATATTAAATTATACACATTTAAAATTATAATAAGTCAATATTATGAAAATATGCGATTAAACGATTTGAATAAGATCCCACTTGACTATATTTTTTCTTAGTCGTAATATATAAAATAAGTTTAAACGATAAATAAAGGCAATTAACGAATATTTTTAGAGTGGAAGAAGTATGACTTTCAGTTGATGAATAAAAATCATTGAAAATAAATATGCAGAGAATGAATATTGGTGAAAACGAATAGACATTAGTCACATTACCATGACTGATTACGGAGCAACTTATAAGCGAGAGAGGATATTAAAAACTTTATATTAAAACAAATTCAATAAGATCCTACATGAATATATTTTATCTTCAATATATATTTTTGATAATCTAATTAAAATTTCTCTCTTAAAGTGAACGACAAATTTAAAGTGAAAAAACAAAAAAGAACGAAGAGAATATAAATTATCTAATTAAGCATGGGTCATTCTTTGTAAATTCTAATTAATTGGTTGCTGAACCAACGACATTGTTGCAAATTCTGTTCCAAGTTGCTGACCTAATTTATTTGGACTCCAAATTCCAATCATGTGCTTACCTTCCCTCCAAGCTACCAGTAAGTCTGGGAGACGGTCTATTTTATAGACGGAATCCATGAAGCCCAGTCCAAAATATAACATAGTATATTTGGGGTTATAATAAATTATTTGGGGTTATAATAACTTATATTTGGAGTTATAGAATAGTATATTCAAGGTTATAATACCTTACATTTAGGATTATAACATAATATAATTGATATTATAATAAAAAAATCAGTTAAGAGAAATGGGCTGGCCCAATTTTGTGGTCTATCCTATAGACCGTCTCTTGTGAGATTTTGTGCCAAGCCAAGCCTTTCAAACTATCTTCCTTTCTTCGCAATTGGCTACTTATTTAACGGAAAAACTGACCCAATATTAAAAGTCTTTGATATTTAAAAAAGGTTCAAAATGATAGAGGAAATTAATTAATTTAAAGACAAAATATATCATGATTTCTTAATTAAATAAATGGTTAAAAAATCTACAATAATGTTATTAGTATATATTAATATTAATTGATGATAGTATTCCGTTTGTTAGGTGGTAATAAACTACTGTAGTGAGAATGAAAAATTAGTGTAATTTTGGTTGAAAAATCTCTTGACTACCTTGATGGCCATGTTTGACAATCTTTAATCATTTCATTTTGTTCATAAAATTCATTCCAATGCATTACTAATGAGAGATGTGGTATTAGCTATTAGGTGGTAATGGAAATTTGTGAAGAAAATTTCTTTTTTGTTATCAAAATTTCATTACCATGGGAATGACATGAAAGTTTTGATGAAATTTTACACTATAAATCATTTTCATTACCACCATTTAGTACCACTAACCAAACGGGTCGTTAGAGTATATATAGTACTCTCTAATTTTCAAATCTAAAATTAAAATAAATAAATAGTTCTCAACCACCTTAAAACATGCCTTTATGGCTTTGCATTAAATTTGGGGTTTTAAGCTCAAATATGAATTCACAAACATTTATGTGCTTCCTAGTACTTTTCATTTCAAATAAATGATATCATTATCATTAATTAAAAAAATTCCACACAATTAACATAAGATGATCACATAATTGTCATGCATGATGTTTATATGAAAAAAAATTAAAAAAATGGAAAATAGTGGGTCTAATGATGTAGTCTTTGCTTTAAAGCTTTGAATTATAGGTGGATGCTTACAATTGTTTTACTCTTAGTCTATATGCACTATGTATTGTTAGTTAAAGTATCTGCCCATCAAATATTAACATTTGTATAAGGAGTATATTGAAAACTCAAGTTCAACAACTGTATGGACATATATATTTATATCTTCATGTTAGTTATAGTGGTAGGAATGCTTGTGCACAATGGTCAAAACTACCACCACTTAACAATACATAGTTCATAAATTGTTGATGCAACGATATTGTAACACATATAAGTACAACAACTAGTCTCTTAACAGACCGTCTTTTTCGAGAGACGTTTCTCAGGCCTAGTCCATCAAATAGTATTTTCTACCCTTACTTTACATTTTTTATGGACCAACCCAGTAAAAGATGGTATCTCAAAGAGACTGTTTCTCACAAAAATGTGTGTTAGTACAAAGTTTGCAATCTAAAATTCTAAACTCGATAAAAAAGTTAAAGTATGAATTTTATATTCACGAAAATGCTAGAATATAGAAATATATTATTGGTATCTTGTATATTTTGTGTATCTTTAATATTTTGATAATTATCTTAGAGAATATTATGTAAATATTTAGTTTCCATAAAAATATAGAAATATTTTCTTGGTATCTTGTATATTTTGTGTATCTTTAATATTTTGATAATTATCTTAGACAACATCTAATTTAAAAATTTGGGCTTTAGCAGTGGGGGACCTAGCTTAGGTGATGGGGTTGCATATGCAACCCCATTAAAAAAATCAAGAAAGTAATATGTATGTCTTCAACCTATGACATATTGCCAAATATGCAACTCCATCAAAAAAAAATCAACTAAGTAATATGTATGTCTTGAACTCATAACCTATTGCCAAATATAGAAAATTAATCACACTTCCATACCACTAGGCTACAACATTCACATTTGTTAATTTAAAACTTTAACGTAATTAATACTTTATAAGAGCAATTACCTTAATGACTATTAAAGGAAGGAAATTAATGACTATTAGTTTCCATAATTCCCCAATTTTAAACTCTCCTTCCTACCAATCTTTGTTTCAAAATTCTCAAGCTATCAAGCACTATTGTTGCTGGCTTGTCGCTTGCTCGTAGCCGGCCCACAGCCAGTGCTGCCGATACTACCACCGCCACTGCACTGTTGTTGCTCACAATCCACAGCCCCACAATCCAATCCTCCATAATTATATTGGGTCAATTACTAAAATTGAATTAGAATTATACTCTATTTTTTTTTAGAATTTATTAACTATTGTATTGTGAATTTGAGAATGATTTGATTTTGGTTTAATTTTAATTTGCTTTAAATTATGATAAAATTAATTTCATTTGTGTATGATTTAGGTGGTATTTGTTTGTAAATCATAATTTTTGCAAAACGTTTATTAATCATATGTTTAATTTGCTTTAAGTTAGATAATTTCAATTCAGAATTAGAATTTGTATTTGTATTTGTGATTTCATTGATTGTTATTCATAAATAACATAAAAATTATCATTTTAAATAACTTATAAAGTATCAGATTTGTGTTGAGTTTCTTTATTTTTGTTGTAGTTTTTTAAGTTATGTTTTACTTGTTGATGAATACAAGACACGTTTATTAAACTCGCAACCCCATATTTCAAATCCTAGGTCCGCCACTGCTTTAGTCTTTATTAGGCCAATACTGATGGTTTTGTGGTTACATGCCCAATATAGAATTTCCACTCTTTTGAATATGGTGTTGGTGAGAATAATTGGGCTGATTTCTATATTGATGGGTTGGGTTTTGAGAGTCTTAACAAGGGAAGAATAAGCGTTGCACGAATATTTGTAGCCCATGTGTGGACACGAAAAATGTCATCCAAGTGTCAAAAATTACAGTAAGTCTCATGGGAGACGGTCTATTCTATAGACGGAATCCATGAAGCCCAGCCCAAAATATAACATAGTATATTTGGGGTTATAATAAATTATTTGGGTTATAATAACTTATATTTGGGGTTATAGAATAGTATATTCGAGATTATAATACCTTACATTTAGGATTATAACATAATATAATTGATATTATAATAAAAAAAATCAGTTAAGGGAAATGGGCTGGCCCAATTTTGTGGTCTATCCTATAGACCGTCTCTTGTGAGATTTTGTGCAAAAATTATTATATTACACAAATTTCTATGAGACTTTAATATTAAAAATATAAAATGGTGTTCAAAAAAAAAAAATATAAAATGAGTATTTTAAGTACAAAAGTACAATCACCCATTAAGTAGTCGACATTAAATGGTAGAAATGATAATTAAAATTGGTATAATTTTAGTAGGAAAATCTCTTAGCAAATTTCATGGTCAAATTTGTTTCCTTCAATTATCTCATTTTCTTTATAAATTCATTCCAAAGAATTAGCATTTGAAAATGTGGTCGTCATCATCATTATACATCATCATCGCTATACCCAATGTCCCACCGAAAAGCAGGGTCTAGGAGTGAGAAGGTGACAGACAATACAAACTTGTAATCCCTTTATAGGGAGTACTAGAAGAAAGCTTTCGGTATTAGGGTATAGTAAACAATTATAATATATTTTATTATTAATTTTTCATTACTCTGGGAATGACATAATACATTTTATAAAAACTTACACCAAAAAGCATTCTCATTTCTACCGTTTAGTACCCACAACTAAACAGACTATGATATTTAACTCACCTTAAAACTATCTCACGATGAAACCGTCTTAAACAAAATTTGTAAAACTTATACGATTAACTAAACTTATTTATAAGGAAAATTTACTTTTAAACATACAAACTTTGACCCATTTTCTTTTAAACATACAAACTTTCGTTTATTATTTAAACATACCAACTTTGGGGGGTATATTCCCAAAAAGTTATGGATGACTTGTAACCGGATGAACCGGTTACTTCTTCACCATCTTCATCTTCACCATTTTCACCTTCACCATTTCATCTTCACCATCTTCATCTTCTCATCTTCACCCTCTTCATCTTCACCATCTTCATCTTCTCATCTTCACCATCTTCATCTTCACCATTATCAACCCACAAAAAAAATTTGAAGAACAAATCAACCCACCAATCATGTTACAAAAATCTGGTTCTTTAATTGAGTAATTTTCCATTAATTAAAACAGCAAGATTCAAATGTGTGAAAGTGAGTCCAATAGAAGATGAAGAAGAACAGATTGCTTATCAAACTGCAATTAACATTAATTAAAAAAAAAAACAAAATCAGTTTTTGGAAACGAAAATGAAAAGAACCCAAACCTTGAGAAGAACATCTGGGTAATTGCTCACTAAAAAATCTGGGTAATTGCTCACTAAAAAATGAATTGCTCAAATGAAGAACATCTTAAAATCAATTCTCACTAAAATTGAAGAACCCACCAATCATCTTAAAATTGCTCAAATCAACCCACCAATCATCTTAAAATTGCTCAAATTGAAGAAGAAGAAGAACCATTGAAGAACCCAAAAACATCTTCATCTTCATCTTCACCATCTTAAAATCAATTCTCACTAAAAAATGAAAACCCAAAAACAACGAAAACCCAAAAACTAAATTACTAAATTGCTGAAAATCCTCTGATTAATTCAAACCCAAAAACAAATTGAACCCTAATTCAACCCAAATGAAGAACAAATCAACAAATTGAAGAACAAGTCATTAGAGAATTTAAGGATTAAATTTAGGCAAGTAATTAGAGAATTTGTATGTTTAAGACATTTGGAAATAAGCTTGAAGCCATTGAAGAAGAAGCTTGAAGAAGAAGCTTCTCAACATTTGAGAGGGTACCGGTTAAAAAGGGTTAAAAATGGGTCAAAAAACCGGCTATAACTTTTTGGGAATATACCCCCCAAAGTTGGTATGTTTAAATAATAAACGAAAGTTTGTATGTTTAAAAGAAAATGGATCAAAGTTTGTATGTTTAAAAGTAAATTTTCCTATTTATAAACATAATCTTATATAATCACTATTCAACTCATCACTTCAAACTGATAATATTCATTTAAATTTTATTCAATTAAATAACAATAAAGTTTAGTTTAGTAAAAAATTACTACTCCGTACAAAAAATGATTATAAAAATGAAAATAAACAAATTTAGTCAAATAAAAGAACGACGTGTCTTTCTCTACCAATAGATAAAGTCAATTCAATTTAAATAAATTAATCTTATATCACATTTTGGATAGAAAATATATACCATATATTCATGGATATTGTGGTTAGAATAAGTAATCTAAAAAGTGTTCATGTTGTGGCCATAGAATGTGTACATACCACCAACTAAGAAAGACTTAAATTGGGCAATGACTAAACATTAAGAAGTGTCATAATCTAAGACAATCATTCGAGAAGATGATATAATATGCCAACTATATATACTAATAATCATATATACAAGTACATATAGGAAGGAGTATGCATGCATGTACACGAGTGGTTCCCATATCCATTAAAGCTCCTTAATTGGTTTTGTCCATTGCTATAGTCTAGCTGTATTCCTATATTTTTGTGGAATTCTAATTCCATTGGTTATACTTCATTTTGAATATGGAATTAAGATAGTACTATAACAATTAGGTGGAATTTGTGTTGAATACTAGAGTATTGGTATTTGTTTTTTTTTTTGGAACAAGACAAGTTGAGGGAAGGGGTGGACTAAGGGATGGAGATAGCGAGACCTAAGGAAGAAGAAGATGATGGAGAATTAAACAAGGGCAATATGGTAATTCCACCCTTTAATTGTCATTCAAACGTTTTTTAGCCCATATAGTTACAGCAGTTAGTTTCCCTTAACCTGGTGCTTACCATGTAGAAATGAAAACAAGATTAGTTATTACAGGCGTTTCCCAATTAACCTGGTGCTTACCATGTAGAAATTCCCATTAATTTTTATTTGGGTATGTTACATGGGAGGCTGCAGGGTCAAAGGAGAAGTCAATAAGAATCGAATTCAACTGAAACAAAACTGATCGATATTTAATCAATTCTATATTAAAAACTAATATGAATATGAGACTAATAGATAGAAAACTTGAAATGAATACAAAAATAAAGAAAAATCGATTAACAAAACAAACCATTTTTAGAAATATATTTTCATGAAATCACTTGGAGTGTTAGCTAAACTTTTTATCAAATCACTCAAGAAATATATATTATTTGCTTTACCACAATTCTACAATATCATTGTTTTACAAACTTTTAAATGAGACGGTTTAATGGTGATTAGTGAAACCACGCAATCCATATATAAGTCATCATAAAAAAACTATTATAAAAGCACTAATTATAAATTAAATTATTCTTAATCATCCGCCATAAACTATAAAAACACTAATTTAAGACAAACTTTCGAAAATATCTTGACTTAAAAAATCGACTTTAGGAAGTAGTTCTAATGAAAGTATTTTTTAAATCGTTATTGGATACAAATTAAAGTTTACGAGTGATACTTTGACAAGTATACACCTTTTCTTCATAAATACTACGTTTATTTCAGTATGGAATACATATTATTGCACTATCATTAACCACTAACCTCATACAGACAACTTTTCTCCATTAAACAATAGTATATTAATATTAGTATGATATATGATTAGTATAATCTGATAGCTAGTGATCTCTTGAGATACCGTCTTTTTGAGAGACATATCTCAAGTCCAATTCATTAAAAATTAATGCGTACTATCATATTTTTAATGTCTATATATCCTTAATGCTTACTTACTGTATCCTTAAAGTCTGTTTTCAATATCTTAAATGACTACTTACTCATTCTTAATGCCTAATATAATATTATAAAAAATATATAACCCAACCCAATTAGAGAGTCCATCTGTCACAAAAATTTATGATTATTTAATGCCTCTAATAAACATATCATGCATTTAATTACATCATCAATATAGTTAGAACAATAAATATAATATATATATATATATATATATATATATATATATATATATATATATATATATATATATATATATATATATATATATATATATATATATATATATATATATATATATATATATATATATATATATATATATATATATATATATATATATATATATATATATATATATATATATATATATATATATATATATATATATATATATATATATATTTTATTTTGTTTCAATATGAGAATTTTCATGATGCTCAAGAAGAAAAATAATAAAAATAAAATATGGTAATAATATGTTGTTGATAATGTAGATGGGCGATATGGCAAAAAATATAAGCCTACTTTTTATTTAAGAATACGCTAGGAAATTCATCAAGTCTTATTATAAGTAACAAGTGAGAATCAAATTTCAGTAATAGAGTATTAATCAACCATCAGGCTAACATATATTCTCATGACGTGAATCAATTAATAAGTTAATAAAAACAATTTAGAAAATAAAAACTATGCCATAAGTTTTACAATACTTAATTAGTTACTCATCTTATTAATTATAAGACTTTCTGTCTTCATAACACATACGTTGAAAATAGGTACGATTCAATCTGCATATATATAAACTAATTAACTAAATAACTATAACAAATGTATATATCTTATTAACTGAATTTTTTTCCTTATTATCTCTTGCTTAAGCTTACTATATTTAAAACTAACAAAAACGTATTCCATAAATAAGAATACAGAAAAGAGCCTGATCCTACTTATAAGCAATAATAGTGATAACTTTGTAATAAGTTCAGACAATAGATCCGAAATATATGGCTTTAATATTAATTAGCGACTTTTATAAATTTGCATCTTATAGTGTATAGATGTTAATGAACCAACTCAACCAAAAGCTTAAGCTGATGATTAAGGCTCCAAGATATATTATATACTCTAACATGCCTCCTCACACGAGCCTTTGGACTAGAAGTATGAATATGCAGCATATGCCCTCTTTATACATGGCGCTAAATATTTCACTTTAAATGAGGGGTGGTTGAGATTCGAACCTGTGATCTCTTATCACTCTGGCTTCTGATACCATGTCAATGAACCAACTCAACCAAAAGCTTAAGCTGATGGTTAAGGCTTCATGATATATTATATATATTCTAACAATAGATTTAGACAATAAATATGATAATTGAAGATATCTTTTAAAATAGGTAAATATTATAAATTTTTTAGAAAATATTCTAAATAAAATTTTAAAGAGTTATCAATTTTATCGTCTAAACCTGTACATGTAGTTCAGGTTAGAAAACCCTTTAATTATTACTTCCTCCGTTCCTTTTTGATGTTCCTATTTGGGTTTTTCACCAAGATTAAGAAAAATGGAATCTTTGGTGATATTGGGTATTATTTTAATCATATATTAGTAGAAAGTAATGATTGTATTGGAAGTATGAGAGAAAAAATAATTAAATAATAGTGTAATATAATGATTGTATTGAAAGTATGAGAGAGAAAATAATTAAATAATAGTGTGAAGTAAGAAAAATGGGGTTTTAAGGGGTAAAAGTGGGATTAAAACTTTCCAAAAATGGAAAGTATTCTAAAGTGGAAAAACTTATGGAACTACCCGTTTTAGTAAGGTGGAAAAACAAAAAGGAACGGAGGGAGTAATTAATTAATTAGTATCAGTATGCATGCATGGCCATATTTGACCAAAGCCTAGATACCTTAGTTTGAATTAGACCTAAAATTGGCGGCCATATTCATCTCCATATATCCTTTAAGGCCAGCCATACCCAGCTGTATATATTAACCTTGATTGATTGATCAACCCTTTAATTTTCTGGCCGTAAATTGTAGGGTAACATCTCATTATTGTGTGCGTGTGCAACTGTGAAAGCTTAACCAACAACACACTAATGCTTAAATCTTAAATGATATGAAAATGATATATCATATATGTATACATATACTAAAGTCTACTAATTTTATACTATAAATAAGTATATATGATCAAGGATGAAAATTGTACGTTAATTATACTATAATTAATTTTATACTTATTTTATTCGATAAGAGAAGAATGAAAGACGACAAATCATATTCATAAAAAGAATACATATCTTAATTATTAAAATCACCGCTTGTTTACAAAATTACCGAAAATATATAGGCTTAATTAACATGTCAGAATGCCAGTATCAATAAATTAAATAGACCTTGCTTTAATGCTTAGTCATAAATGAGGATTGAACGACTTTTCTTGTGGATGCATATAGATGTGAATATTCAATAAATGAAGCTGATTATATTTTATACATATATACTTGTATTAGATTAGAAAATTGGTACGAATTTGTACGAATTAGGTATGAAATATATATGAATTAATAATTAAATTACATGTTAAAATATATATTATATTTTTATATTTGTATATTAGTTTATTTATAAATTCCAATATGTTTTTATTTTTTGCCAAACAAAAATACCAATCCTTTTAACATGAAAAAAATAAGATTATCATGGTGATTGTGATATTTATTACTATTGAAACACAACATTATTATTCAAAGACAAGCATCATCACCTTTTAATTAGAAAGTTTAGACTTATTATTAATCGACTTTGCCCCATCCATTAATTAGGCTCTACAAGCCTTTGAGAAGTCAAATCTCACTACAATTTTTTGATATATGATTTAAATGTCACTTCAAATTTCTTATAGTGAATTTAATTACAGCTAATTAGACTTTTTAGTATCATAATAAAATAAATCATACTAATCTCTTTCGCTACATAAGTTCTAGTGAAATTTCTCATAAATATTACTATAGACTATAATAACAATTATATATACCATTAAAAACCAAATAAATTGTCATGGTTGCAATTAGTAAGACCTCGGTTCATGAACAGTAATAATAAGCCAAAAGCTCATAAATAGGAGTATTGTGGCTTGTGGATATTGTGGTGAGTCAAAAACAGTCAACTAGAAGTAGGGAAGTATACGCATATACTTCCCACCTCCTATTATACTTGTTATTTTTGACTTTATACGCAATTTAATGTGTTATTTCGTTTATTTATATGCTAAATTCTACACATTTAAAAACTATAAAAAAATTAATATTATAGAAGTATCCGATTAGACGATTCAAACAAGATTTCACATGACTATATTTTTACGTACACACTAACCCCAATATATAAAATATATTTAAACGAAGAATATACACTCATATCTAAAATGTAGCAAGTATTTCGGTACGTAGAAAGTATATAAGTACATAAAATATAGCATACATGCATATACACTATACAAGTGGACAAGATGAGCTTATACGACAGCAAAATGCACCTCCACATTTTTTGAAGACCCATCATTTGGGTTTATCTGGTGCCGGTCATTATTGAACTCCACACAAACTTACTTAAATATATAAAAAACATTTACTTAATTTGGAGAATTTAAACAACAATTATTATAATATCATTGTCACACAAAGTTTAATTTGGAGAATTTTAAAAATTAATGAATAAAAATAATGCAAGAATCAACTTCACACTAACATACTAACATAATAAGGATAGTAATGTTAACTATTTATTGTTCTCTCTTTTCTGAAGACATAAACACTAATGGATGGCTGATTATGCAATTACTTGTATTATAATATTATAAGTTGTAATGTTGTAGAACCACTACTTTACTCTAAATATATATAATTATTATGTATATTGTGCTTAGATGTAAATTAAATATATTAGGCCGTCACAATTCGTCACATAATCTCACTGTGGCCCACTCGTGGGGTCACGGGACACCCGTGGGCTCGGGCCCACAAACTCACGGGTTACGAGTGTTGACTTGCACATACACTCGGTGAGGTTCATTGTTTCCCAAAACCATATGGTCATAGGAGAATTAGCTCACCAAGTATATATGCAAGCCACAACCCACTTTTTTATCGATGTGGGATCTTGTCTCACATGTGAAGTATTTCCAACAAAATATTATACAATTCTAATCATTATAGAACTTATTTATATTTTCTAAAACGATTTGCTGGTCTATTTTTTTTATATTATTATTTGAAAATCCGATCTTTATGCTGGATTTTCTTTTAAAAATCCGACCTTTTGGTTCTTAAGTTGTTTATTGCTAAAGGTCGAACTTTTAGATGTAAATTAGATGTATATTGAACTTAGATGTAAATTAAAAGAAAACGCAGTATAAAGATCAAATTTTTAAAAAATAATTGAAAGATGGAATTTTTAAAAGACAATGAGCAAAAGGTGGGATTTTTAGAATTAAATTTTCCTATATTATAATATAAATATATACTTTTTATAATTGTATTTAAAATATATTTATAGTTATGAGTCTCAAATTAGACTTTGAAAATTATTGAAAAAGTAAATGTAACAAATATTATAAAATTAGAGAAACAACTTTTATCTCTATTAGAGATCAAATAAGAAAAAATTTATATTAATGCGTATATAATTTATATTTATATTATCATTTTTAACTCATAATTATAATTAAATTATGAATACCACTTTTGATTTT
This sequence comes from Amaranthus palmeri, assembly GCA_019776075.1. Taxonomy (NCBI): domain Eukaryota; kingdom Viridiplantae; phylum Streptophyta; class Magnoliopsida; order Caryophyllales; family Amaranthaceae; genus Amaranthus; species Amaranthus palmeri. Next base: position 1,655,198 of record JAAKBH010000279.1, read on the forward strand.
GAAATATCTTTATTGAATCTTAGTGTCCATAATGTTAAATTAATCAACATTTCCTTCCTAAAGTAGGGTATGTGACCTCCCAACCATGTCCCTCTCACACTAAAACCCCATCATTTATACTATTTTTTATTTACACTAGGTGGTGGGCCCATAAACCCCATTTTCCTCCACCCTTCCCTTAAATTTATGGGTATAAATAGAGCCCCAAAACCATCTTCACTTCATGCACAAAATTTGCAAAAACAAATATATATTCATAACACCAAAATCCTTTTAAAAACACTTGTTAGTTTAAATGGCCAATCTTACCCAAATTGAGACCAATAAATCCATAGTTCATGATTTGTACAAAGCACTTGCTAAAGGAGATGGAGAAAATGTGTCAAAACATTTAGCAAATGACTTGGAGTGGTGGTTCCATGGGCCACCACATTGTCAACACATGAGAAGGGTGTTAACGGGCGAGTCGGCCCAACCGGAGTTCCGGTTTGAGCCTCGGTCGATCACGACAATCGACGACAACCGGGTCATTGCCGAGGGATGGGAAGGGTCTCATGCATATTGGGTTCATGTATGGACCTTAAAAGATGGGCTTATCACACAATTTAGGGAGTACTTTAATACATGGCTAACTGTTAAGGACCTTAGGCCCAATAATAATGGGTGGGAAATTGGGCCGGTAAATCAGAAGGGAACTCTTTGGCAAAGTCAAATGTCTGGGCGCAATGGTAATCAGTCCATGCCAGGCCTTGTACTTGCTATCTAAAATTACTCTTATGTTTGTTTTTGTGCTAATTTAGCACAATTTGGCATGTAAATGTAATTTATTTACTATATAATTTAAATAAAAATATTAAGAAATAAATGCAACTACTAAACTTTTTTCCTCTAATGTAATACTTCCTCTTCTTAAGTTGAGGTTAAAGTGGAAAAAGTTCACAAAATTAGGTATAAATATTAAATACTTTGTATAACTAGCTCTATATAACGGACTGAAGGAAATCTCTTTGGGAATCTTAAATTGCCGAGAATGTCTTTTTCAGTTAAATATTTTTTTTCCTAAACTTACCATAAATAATTCATTTAAGGACGTGAGGTTGTGAGGTTTGGAGGTCAAATATACGCAAACGCACTTTAGTTAGTCATAGAAAAAATGTTACTTTCGATTAAACCTATAATAGCAAACATTATCAAAAGCTTCACATAAATAAAAATTGCACGTGATTTAAGTCAATTAAACTTTATTCTGAAAAATTTTTAAATAACCAAATATGAAGGAAAAGTACTAAATTTTTTTATTACGCTTCAATTTTTTTTTTTGAAAAAAAAAATGAGATAGTTGTGTGAGAAAATCAAGAAAGGATTAACTAGCTTAATTGGTTTTTTAGAGAATGCAACAACAAGACAGACTTGATCCATGAATCTGTTTCAGTAGATGAGACAAGGAGATAGCATATCTTTATGTTTCCCATACACTTTTGTCAATAAGCTTGGACAAAATGTAATAGGGTTCAGTTCATCACCCTTTCAAATGAAGCCAATATTTAGGGCTTGTTTGGTTACCCACTATTACCCTTGGAATTTTAAGTTCCTAGGAAATAGTATTATGCTAATTTGTTTGGTTGCCAAAAAATTTAAAATTCCTAGGAATTATAAAATCCAAGGGAATTTAATTCCTATGAGACATAGGAATTAGATTACCATGTACTCCCCTTGGTCATTAACAATTCCCATGAATTACTTCCAAGGAAATTAAAATTCCTATTGTCAAACAAACAATATTAAGTAATTCCTAGGAAATTGACAAAGAAAGTAAATTCCAATGAATTACAACTTTCCATTGGAATTTAATTCCTACGGCAACCAAACGACTCCTTAGATTTACTATTTAATCCACAAAACCCACAAACTTATAAGACCATACTATATACAGATAATCGGATCGACTGTCATTTTTCCATATTATATGTTACATATTTTAATATCAGTAAGATTTTCAATCAAATGACCCGGTTCACAAAAATATCATCATCATACCCAGTGTTTCCCACACATAGATAAATCTATGGTCAGGATCTGGGGAACGCATTCCGACAAAATGTGGAAAAGACATGAATTCAGAGCAAGGACTAGGAGTATATTACTCAAATAGCTAAGATTACACCATTGATTCAAGCACTACATAATAAATGAATCAACTAACAGATAGAAGTATGACTAGCCTAGCCTAGCCAGATACTTGCTTCAAAGACTAATTCCTTGCTATGCATTTCAAAAATAGTGTTAACATAAGTAAGGCTCCATTTTACTTCATATTTTCATGATTTTGAACTTCCATTCTCATCGTTGCGGGGTTAGGTGGTATCATAGTTTCATCCATTAATACCGAAGATTTAAGCTTGGATGAATTGGAATCTAACCAAAACGAGGTGCTCATATTAGACATCGATTGAGCAGTAGTATTACCTTCACGAGGTAATGGGGTAAGAGGAGTGTGGCCGTTATACTCATTCCTCTTGTAGGTACTATATTCCATGATCTCGTAAAAATCTGCTGTTCGAACTTCCTGTGCTAAAGAACACCAACAGCAACACAACCATTGAGCACAATCTGCAACATTTGGTTTTCCAAAACACGAGTTATTCGGTGGTAGATTGAATCTTTTTCTCATTTGAATCCTCCAAAAACCTCCATACAGTAAACCGAACAGACAAAGTGCGATACCAGTAACACCCAAAATGCCTTGTACTGCGACATTATCGATGTTTACAGCAGCTAAGTTGAGGATCCAAAACGGGGCCATACAAAAGAGAAGAAACGTTGCTATGTGAACATACATATTCCCGAAACCAAGCCTTTCCATGTTCCAACCGAAGACACAAAAACAGCAAAATAATGACAGATATGCCACACTAAAATCTTCCCATAAGCTAAACAACCCTCCTTTCCACTCGGGTTTGTTCTCGATAGTCCCTCGCCCATCTTGCGTTGCAAATGCGTATCGTCTCTCCAATGATTGCCTCTTTAACGGGTTTGGTGACTCCTCATCGACACCACATTCATAATCCTTACCGAGAGGACTAAGGACACAGTATAACCCTGCAAGAGCTGGAGCTGCAATGGCAACTAATAAGCAAATCGCTACTCCAATAAGTGGCCGATTAGATCTTCTATAACCCAAATTAAGGCCACATAAAGCATATTGAGCAAAGCAATTTATATGAAGCAAAATAATCACAACCATCATATGTGTTCGTTCGTTAGGTTTAGCTTTTCCGTTCTTGCAGTATATTCTCCTTAGCACATATATGTCTTCGGACTTCCACCTACACAAAAGTACCAGCTGGTAGATACGTTTCGGATGTTGGTAAAGACACATTAGGGTGAAGAGGGCATTGATAATCTGGTTATTAACCTCAAACCATTGATCCCTTTGTGATTTCTTGGGAAGAACATTGTTCAACATTCCTGTCATCACAAGAAACAGAATTGCACCCGATACAGCAACACAAACTACCCACAAAAGAAGAGCCATATTCAATGGTTTCCGGATCCAATCTTTGCACATTTGCATCAGAGAAGGCCAGTCGATTTTCCTAAACATTACATTCTTGACACGTTCTCGAAAACTTTCAGTGGCAGCAACAGGTGCACCATCAGAAACCTCATTCTTGTCCCCGGAAAATCTATGAAAACCATCTGAAGAAGAAGTCTTTTTTCCTTTGGGGCTGAGTTTTAGCATCTTTAATCTGCTAGAAAGACTAAGGGGAATCTCATTTGGAGATTTTTCATCACTCAATAGTCCCTTTCTAGAGGTTGAAACTTGTAAAGACACATGATCCTTTACTTCAGTCCCATTTAAGGTCTCACAATCAACAGGATATCCCAAATTAGACCCACCAATTCCTTTTCTATTTTCACTTGACACCATTATCCAAACCTAGACAACCACAAGCTAATACTTCATATAGTAAAGAAAAAAAATCTAGTTTTAATCCCACCTCTCTCAATCAACCACAATAAGGAAACATGGATTTTAGAAATAGCTGATTACCCACAATATTTCCTTGAATCACCTACAACAACCCACAAAAAATGGACTTAATTTCAGAAAACCCATATAATCAAATAAACAAGCAAGTAACTTTCAGTATTTAATGAGACAATCTTTTCATAATATGACAAGAAATCCCAAGTTTCTCAGCCTAAATACAATAATGACTAATGAACATAAATGGGTTCAAGAAATAGTTCAGTATACCAGCAATATTTCCTTAACAAGTCACATAAGAAACAACACCTTAATTTCAGAAAACCCATACAATTAAATTAAACAAGCAAGTAACTTTCAGTGTTTAATGGGATAATCTCTTCATAATATGACAACAATCCCAAGTTTCCTAGCCTAAAATTAGTAATGACTGATTAACATACATGAGTTAAGAAATAGTTCACTACCAGCAATATTTGCAAGAATCACCTAGAACAAGCAACACAAGAAAAACACCCAATTTCAGAAAACCCATATAGTATTAAAAGGGACAATTTTTACATAATATGACAACCCTTACCCAAGTTTCTATACCTAAAATGTAGTAATGAACATATTACATATAATGGCTTACCAAAAAAGTGTTCTTTGCAGGTCTTGAAAGCAGAAATCTTATTCTTTTCCAATGAATAAACCCAAAAAAACCCAAAATAAATTCAGTATTAGAAACAACAAAATGGGTAAAAATTTAAGGAAAAAATCAATAAAGCTCAAGTTTTTTGGCAAAAAAGATATAATAAAGATAATTGTTCAAGCAAAAAAAGGGTGAAATGGAAAACACATGCTTACAATAAAAATTCAACATAGAAATGTCAATAGCTTAGAGCCCAGAAAGTCAAATTTCGCCAACTTAATATATTTGGCTGACCAAATATAACAAGTTTGAAGATAAAATTTCTGGAAACTCAAATTCAAAAACAACCTGGTGGTAAGAAAGGTATAGGTATGATGTAAGATAAAGAAAGAGCAGGGTATATTGGCTTGGTGCAAATGGAAAAGGGTTTTAATTTGGACATAAATTTCAATAAAGTAGAAATTACTTTTTTTGAGAAAAGAGTCGAATATAATAGCGTTTTAAGCAGGTTTAACATGTTTAATTGTATAGGGCTTTAAAAAGTTGGAGACCTCAATATTAATTTAAGTAGTATATGTTAAGTGTTTAAAAATATAAATTTGTTAGAAAGATATCATAATTTTAAATATTGCACAGGGCCTTTAAAGAATTTATCAAATTTTGCTCCGCCCTTGTATAATAGCCCCCTTAAACTTAGAAATATCACTCTAATTGAGGAATTATTCAACAAAGTTGCAATTATATAATTTAAATAACATAAAGAAATAAATAATGGTTCGTCTTTTCATGGCTTAATCCATCAATCTATACTAATGGTCAATGGACGATACAAAGGACTAAGGACTAAGGAGGAAGGTAGGGATGAAAAAAATTTACAATTAGTCGGAAACAGGTTGGTTATTGGAAATTTAGAATACTGCAAGCATATATTGGACTATTTTCAATTTAAATTAGAACTCTTTTTGATGTATTTTAAGATGTAAGATGCAAGTTCGCGGTTTTCTTACAGGTTTTCTCTTTTGAAGACTCTTCTTGAGTCGGGGGACTTTTTCGACCGCCCTCTCCTTATGGGTATGAGACGCCGTCTATCTTCCCTCCTCAGACCCTGTACATGGATTTATCTATGTTCGGGATACACTGGATATGATGATGATGATGATGATGATGATTTGATGTATTTTAAGGTTGTACAATAGAATTGAATTAGGTTGTGATTAAGAATAAATATTTCATTTTAAATTATAAATTTCAGTTAGAAAAATATTAACGAAAAATTTGAAACAATAATGTTTGGAAGTCATTTTCAAATCCCACTTGAGCCAGTCCAATTTGCGCGTGTAACTATATGGACATTTTTTTTCATTTTTTGGGCATTTATCAATTTTGATTTTAAAGGTATTAATTTTCAAAATTGATACCTTTAAGATCAAAATTGATAAATGCCTAAAAAGTTGAAATGTTGTTACACGCACGCAAAATGGGCGAGCGCGCACTTCGTCTTAACTTGCGACGGTCTCGTCGAAGTTTTTGTGATAACTTATACTCCGAATCTACAATGACCTGTTACTCTTTACGTATGTCAGGCCCAAATGATTGATTTTCTCAAGTTTGACTTTTGGACTGATGTTGAGGTCGTTTTCACTTTTGAGGCCCAATGAGTATATGTATTTTTGGGGCTTAAGGCCCAAATTAAATTGCTAAAAAGTAGTAACATTTTCTAGGTAGTAGGTCTTGTTAGAGATCGCCTTACTATGAGAATATGAGACTAATATCTTAATGGGTCCAATTATAATTTTTACAATGCATGATCAGTTATTGATTAATTTAAGGTCATATTTGATATTGTAAGGTTAAAATTGATACATATAATGTTAAAATTAATATCTTTTTTAACTGATCATTTAACTGCTGACTCTATATATTATTGATTACTTTAATGTTTGGATTGATAATTTGAAGGTTTAAATTGATCACTTTAACGTTAAAAATGAAAGCTTTACAATAATTAATTTTTTTATTTATTTTAGTTGATCTACTTTAAGATGGAATTAATCACTTTAATATCATAATTAATAATTGATATCTTAAAGTCAAAATTTAATTTTTTTTATTTTTAATCCATGAGTATCCACCTCATAATAAAGCGGTCTCTTCTAAGATTTTGCATTGGCTAGGCTACTTGAACATACACAAAGCTACAAACTCGTATTATCACTATGCTAGAGGTCATAAGAAAAACCTAAGTGGGGCTACTTGCGGAGCTAGAATAAAAGTTAGTAATTATAAGAGCATAAATTACTAAAATAGATCATGTACCACAAAAATATATGTACAAATTATTAGAATGTTTTAAAGAGATTATAATGCTTTTTATAAACTCAGTGTCATTACGTGTGGGTATTGGAGGACGTTTGTTGGATTCTCGCCTACGTGACGCCTACCTCTTTAAATTCGGTCCAAAGACATATCTCATTATAATTTTAAACTTACCCTTCACACTGGTTTATAAAATATGATAAAATATAATTAATCCTGTCTAAATCAACTAATGTTCAAAGGTCAAAGTAGTAGAAGCTAAATATGAGATTTGTGGTTCAAGTACAAAGATTTTTAATTTTAGAATGAAGCGACGATATCTACTTTAACTTGATGTGGCACTATAAGGATTATTAATATCAACTTTTTATAATTTTTAATTAAGAATAATTTAAGATATTAAGGATTAAAATGTTGCATCGGCAAGTGTGAAAAAACAAATGGGACAAGTGAATAGGAGGGAGTATGAATTAATCATATAAATATCGAGTTGAACTTATTTAAGATGAACTAAAATCTTTAATCATAATCAAAGTAGATTTAATAAAACATATCCTAATCAAATGTTTAATTATCTAACCTATAACAAACAATTTACCATAATATGTATTTGACTATAGAAATATATGTAATGTTATTTTACCTAAAATTTGATATTTGGTATGTATTGAAAGCCATGGGAGGTCCCACAAATTAACTTTGGAAGGAATATATTCATTTTAGAGAATAAATTCGAAAGCAAAATAAAGATGCTTGAAATATAAGCAAACAATAGATACTTATGCCAACACTACTTTCTCACAAAGCTTGTGGTTGTCTTAACATAATTAACTAAAAGTTAAACTGTGGCTTTATTTTTCTCGCATGTGTATGTGTACATAATATAATATAATAAAATATTTATCATTAATATTATTAATTAAATTTATATAAATCCCATATGCTTGTCATTCATATGGTTATAAAACCTAATTAAAGACCAATTTGAGTTGACTACTTTTTCTTAGCAAGGGAAATTATTCAATAAACTATTGAAAATTTGCTCCATTTATTAGATCTCAAACGCAAATACTTACCTGAGACCGTTTTTATAAGAGACGTGTTTTAAATGGGTCAACTCATTATTACTTAGAAAAAAACATTAAAAAAAGCGCCTTGTGTAATCCTATTTGGAGTTGGTATCTCCAAATAGGTTATAATAACAACTTTAATCGGTTATAACACCAACTCCAAATACCAACTTTAATATGCTATAATAGCAACTTTAATAGGTTATAACACCAATTGTAATAGTTTATAACCCCAACTCCAAATAGACTCAACTGCGCGTATTAGTTTTTAGATTTTTTTTAATTATTAAGAATTTGGGCTGAGCTCTTTTAAGAGGCATCTATACTATAAACGATCTCTCAAGAGAGGGTCAGGATCTCAAATTTAACATTACTAGTTGGGATAATTAAAGTGATCAATGATATTATTTCATCTTGTATAAAACTTTTACTATTTTAAATTTTGAGCTATGTATATCATGACTTTTACTATTTAAATTTTGGGCTGTGTATATCATGTTTTTTGTTCTGATTGATATAGATGTGATTAATCATCATATATACAACCCCCAAGGCCCCAAAACAAAAAAAAAAGTCCATATATATATATATATAGCTAGCTAACTTTGAGTCTTTGATCAAATAAATTGTATAGATGAAACTAAAAGACAGTTAAAGTATATGGATGAGATTAAAATAAGATGATGGGTCATTATACAAAAATAGAAATAATGCTAATTAAGTGGGACAGACTAAAATGAAAAAATACTGCATATTCAATGAGACGGATTCCGGAGGGAGTAGATTATACTCCCTCCTATTCACCATAAGTGTCCTATTTGTTTTATGCACTCTATCCAATGCACTTATTCAATCCATAATATCTCTAATTGTACTTAATTAAAAATTATGAAAAATTAATATAAAAAATCCTTGCATTGAGACGAATCAAACAAGATCCCACTTGACTATATTTTAACTATAGATTAATAATAAAATGCAAATTAAGAGTAAGAGATGAATAGTACCCAAAAAGCAATTAATGAGACACTTGTGGAGAATAGGAGATTTGCAGTTTGCACCTTATTTGGGGCAAAAGGACAAATAGAGAAAACCTTAATTTGCATGGGAGAGACAGTCTTCTATTCCACAAAAGAGAATAAGAAAATTTTAAGTCCCCCCAACCCAACACACCCACAAAAGAGAAAGATATATAGATTATACAACGAACTAAAAAGAAAGGTAGCAGCAAGTACACAGGACCAGAACCACCTCTCCTTTAGGGGTAATTCTATATATCACTACAATAATTATGCAATCTTAAGAGTCTTTAATTATTTTATTGTGAAATTCGACCTAATTAATTCTTTTCATTTATTTTTGAAAAATTACAAAAATGAAAATAAAATATTTAATAATATTATATAATAGCATTCATGACTTCTAAAAAGATTTATATCATAAAAAATAAAGAATTTCTTTATGCAACCGACAATATTATCGAATTTCAAATTAACATTTGATAACTTTGTATATTATTGCAAATTTATTAGTAACAGATCTGTCAAAATGTCGAGCGAGGCATTTTCGACCCGCTCGGTCATTTTCAGGTCATATTGTGTATGGTTCAAACTGACCAAATGAGTCAAATTTTTATTAAAAAAGATTCTTGTTGTTGAATATTTATGGAATAAAAATTATTTTTTTGTTTATACTAATATATTTTTTATAAATTAGTACCAAAATAGAGATTTCAAATTTTCAACAAAGAAATATTAAAAAAAAAGAGACTAAAAATTAAATATATTGGGTCTCAACTAAAAATAAGGGTGTGATTACTGAAATTGTTTATAATATTAGAAAAAATAAGTCAAGAGGCCGGTCAAGTTGAGTATTTGAATAATGTTTTATAATTTAAAAAAATAACATGTACAACAATATCCAATTAAAAATTAATCAGTTTCTAACTAGTCGATCGAATCAAAGAATGACAACTCTAGTGACAACCACTAAAGAATTACTAGTAACATTTTTTATGTGAGACCATCATATCATGAGAAAAGCCTATATAATATAATTAGTCAATTTTTTTTATGGAAAAATTATTTATAATTATCTAATTTTTTCATGATTTTCATACAATAATTTCATCTATTGATGATTAATCATATATGAATAATCTCAACTTTAATGGATATTTACCTAGAGTAAATTTGGTAATCCAATGACCTGCTACCAAAAAGTAAATTATAAATTAATGTAAAACTAGAGAAAATTTTGAATTACATAAAAAATTCTGAATAATGAAAACAGATGGGAATTTCTTTTCAACATGTATATAATATTTTTTTCGAAATTTTATTTAATTTATCTCTTTTTTAAAAAGAAAATAAAATCAACTATCTTCAGGTTACTGGGTTTATTCCTTTAAAGTTGAGATTATTCATATTTAATCAACTGATAAGATTATTATAGGAAAAACATTAAAAGACTGGATTATTCTTGTTAATTTTTTTAATTGATCACTTACAGATTTTGAGTATTTTAATTGTACACCGAACTAACCCAATAAAAACGGTCTCATCATAAGACTGTCTCATTCGAGAATTTGGTTAGAAATAATCACCCCTCCTCTAGTGTGATGGTGAGCCTTCAAAAACGGCATCCTATTCTGTTCCTAAATTGCATATCGCATTTGTTCGTATTCTTCACACAAAGAAAGAATCAAGTGAGAGAAAGTAGTGAGAGAAAGGCAAAAAAGAAAGAAAGAATGTTCCATCACCCAAAGAAGCTGCCTTCTTCTATGAATCCAAATGAAAGAACAAATACTTCCATGTGTGTTCAAAATGACTCCGGTTTAGTCCTCACTACTGATCCTAAACCTCGTCTTCGATGGACTGTCGAGCTTCATGAACGTTTTGTCGATGCTGTTACTCAACTTGGCGGACCTGATAGTACGTACCTTGTTTATTTATTTTTGAATTTACTACGTTACACAAATTAAATCAGAGCTTTTTAAATATAGTGTATTAACAAATTCAAAAATGAAAATGTTTTTACTAATTAATTAGTCTTTTGTTATGATGTTTAATTGTCTAAACTAGGGTTTTAATTAATTTAATTTGTTTTTTTTATTTGGTGGTGTGAAAAACATGTAGAGGCTACTCCTAAGACTATTATGAGAGTTATGGGTGTTAAAGGTCTCACTTTGTACCATCTCAAGAGTCATCTTCAGGTTTGAATTACTTTCTTTTTTTATTTTTTTTAAAAATTTTTGGAGTTTGTAAATTCATAGTATTAGCCCTAAATCATTATTGGATGTAATAAATTATTTTCAACCAATCAAAACTTTTGTTATTCAACTATTTAATTTTATTGTCCATTTATATATGGATCGGAGCCAAATACTTTTAATTTTTGATTTTGATAAAATAAATAATAGAGTATATGAAAGTTGTAAAAAATGTTTGATTTTACTTGCAAATTACAAAGAACCCGACTACAAGTTTGCATTGTTCTAAACTCTAAACGCTATTACAATAAGAGCCTATATTGCAATTAATTGATGACATTAAATGATATTATCAAAAGAGTATATTATTACAATCATAAAAGGTTTAGGCCTTTATACTTCATAGTAGTGCAATTGTTGTATTGGTGATTAATGGGGATTAATTAATAAAGAAAAATTATGCTAATTAATATATATTGAACTATCATCATCATCCAACTCAATATCCAGCTCGAGAGCAGGATTTGGATGAGGAAAGTTGACGGACAATCCATACTTGTATTTCCTTCACAGTGAGGGAAGTTGAACTATATATTATTTAATTCATAATGGAACTTAATTAAACAAAAAGTTATTTTTTAAAAATTCTAATATAATTTTCCGGTTATATTCTAATTTTTATTTTCTAAAACAGAAATTCAGGCTAGGAAAGCAGCCTCACAAGGAGTTCAATGATCACTCGGTTAAAGACCATGGTATGCGAGGTGATTAATCATCAATACCTAGGGTTTTTTTTTTCAATTAAGTCGATTATTCCCTTTTTTTTACATATTATTTCAACTTAATTACCATGTTAAATACAATAAATGATTACAATACAATCAAATATCTAATTATGTTTTTTCTTTTGCGTGGGTGCAGCGTCTGCCTTGGAGCTTCAAAGATCAAGTGCATCATCCTCCGGATTAATGCGGCCTAATATGAACGAGTACGTTATTTAAGATGTTTCATATTATTGAGATTAAAATTTTAACATAATATTTTACGTGTCTACGTATATAAGTTGTTAGTTTATTTTTGGCATAGGAAGGCCAAACTTTAAAAAGGCAACTTCTTATTGAAGTAACCTTGAATTGTTTAAGAACCACTCCCTCCTCCCCTAGCTAGATCAACACTATCTTTTTATTTAGCATCTTCTTTTACACTTTTATCTTTCTCTTTTCTTTCTTTTTTTTTGTATAATACTAATGGATTTTTAGTTTTCTATGTTCAATTAGTGTTCTTTTAATTGAATTTAATTTTTTTTTTGCAAATTATGGCAGCAGTAATGTGCACATTAGTGATGCAATCAGGATGCAAATGGAGGTCCAGAGGAGACTTCAAGAACAACTAGAGGTAAGATCATTTAGTTATTTATTCTATTTTTAATCAGGGCGCACATATATAATAAATCAATCTTTACTTGATTTACTTAATATATAAAACAGACTATTAGTTATTTTTAAATAAACACACATGTTAGATATATTTGTTAAAAAAGAAACTCACCTGTTGTTTATAGTTATGTTTAAAGCTTATTTGTCGCTAAATAACTAGGAATAACAATAGTTAAATTTATTTTCAGCAATTATGTCAAATAAATGATTTTAATATAAAATAAAAAATATTGAGTTTTATTTTCAACAGCAAATGGAGAAAATTTGATTAATTTTTTGAGCGAAGTTTCTCTTTATTATTAAGAAGAAAATTGCATACAATAACCTTCAAATCAATAAACTCTGCTTAGGTTTAACCTGCAATGGCTCCTTGCCAGTTAAATTTAGAAAGTACTCCCCTCCGTTCTTTTTGATTGTCCACATTAACTTATAACGGGGTTAAGTTTTCATATGTTTTCCTCATGTCCTAAAATGGAAAGTGTTTGATACCCGCTTTGCACTCCTCTCATCTTTTAATATCCCCATTTATAGAATTAAGTTTATATTTGCTTCCTCCTCATAATACCAATACAATCATAATTCACAAATCACTATTCGAATAAATATCCCCTCTCTCTTCTAATATCCCATTTATAATAATTAATTTATATTGTCTCGTCATAATATAAAGACCATTATTAAATTCACGACTACTATTATAATAAAATAATACCCACAATCAACAAAGATTTCCAGTTTTCCACTATCTTAATATGTGTGAAATCTTCAAATAGGACACACATATAAGAACGGAGGGAGTACCTTATAATTTTTTTTTTCAAAAAGTACCTAATACTAATAAAAAAAGTTTTGTCAAAAAATACATAACAAATTTTTTTCTTTTCTAAAAACTACCAATTAACGTTTTCTACCAATTTGACCGTCAAATATAACTATTCACTGGTTAAAATTCAAAATTCTTCTTTCTCATCTTCAATTTCTTAATTTCTTTTCCAATTCAATTTCCTCACTATCTTCGGCTGTCCTTTAGGTCCAAAGACACCTTCAACTAAGAATTGAAGCACAAGGAAAGTACATGCAAAACATACTTGAAAAAGCATGTCAAACCCTAGCAGGAGAAACTAACGTTAACATGGCAGCTGCATCATCATGTTACAATAACAAAGGCATCATCCCCAATAACCCATCAACAATGGCGGATCATTTAAGCCCATCACTTAAAGAATTTGGGCCCATGAATTTTCCTTCATTTCAAGACCTTAACATCTATGGCAATGGCGGAGATCAACCATTAGATCTTCACCAAGGTATGGACCGTTCTTCATCGTTTGAGAATTACATGCAAGTTCCAAATGACAATAATAACCTTTCCTTAGGGAAGAAGAAACCCGACCCGTTTAACAATAATGGAAAAAGCCCTTTTATTTGGGCTGATGATCATGATCATGATCTTCGTCTTCAAGATCACCAAGATCCATTTAAGGTTGATATTCAAATCGGCCCACCCGATCATCAAATCGATTCGATTTCGGAGATTTATGAATCAAAGCCATTGTTAGGAAATGATATTTCAGAAAAGAAATTTGAATCAACGAATAAGTTAGATGGGTTATCACCTACTAGACGAAACTCTCCTTTTGGTTGAAGTTTCATAATTTTGGTAGCTTTTATTTTAATCTAAGCATATTTTCTTAGTTGTAATAGTGATCCATATTTTTGGTTTCTAATTTTAGTTATTTTAATTAGTAGGGCTTTTAATTAATGTCTCTAATGATGAAAAACATTGTAATGATCGAGATACATGTTTACATATATATATAGCTAGTGTATAATGAGAGAATTATAAATTTATCTTGGAATTGGTTGGTAATGATAATGAGAATAATTTATAGTAAACTGGTTGTGATACCCCAGATTTAGCTTGAAAAGAGATTGATAGACTACTCATATCAACAAGGTGCATCTTCTTTTCTAGAAAGCCCATTTGCTAAGAACTCCACGGTTAAGCGTGCTTGGTGGAGAGCAATCTTAGGATGGGTGACCTCCTGGGAAGTTTTCCTGGGTGCGCACGAGTGAGGCCAAAGTGCGCTGGAAAGACTTGTGTTGGTCTGTGGGGCTAGTCTACAGTCTCCATGAGTAGTCACCGGTGGTCCGTTGGGCCGGGGTGTTACACTGGTAACTAATGTTTGATAAAAAAATAAAAATTGTTCACAATTTTGCATTAAAGCCTGATACCACATTTTTTATTGATAATTTATTGTAATGAATTTTGTGAAGAAAATAAAATTGTTAGAAAAGAATATTTAAGCATAACCATTAAACTTGTCAAAAGATATTCCTACCAAAAATTACACTAACTTTTCATTATCATTTTCACTTTTCAGTACTGATTACCAAAAGCATCGTTACTTTTTTATACCCTTATGACATGAATCAATTCTCACTATATATAGAGGAAGACTGAAACTTACGTTAGCATGAAAAAAACATGTATGTTTTTGTATAATTTATGCTTTCATTGGGCAAAAAAAATGCTAATCTATGAGGAGGCACGCATTTATATTTATTGAAAACTAGCTAATTAATATTGGAATAATAACAGGTGTTACTGTTATAGTGTTATTACATGCTCTCAAACTCTGTTATTAGATATGGTTTCAAACTATATTCAATTTAATTGATATATAAAAGAATGTAGATATGTATGATCAACTATATTATATTGCTAATTTTTATGTTATTAATTTTAAAAATCTTTTTCCTAGTCCCTAGAAGGGTTTTTGTTCAAAATAGATATTGCCCAAAAAGGAATGTAAATGGGTTACTCAAACAAATATTTGGGCATAGGTCATGTAAAGCTTTACTAGGATTCTTGACTTTGATGGTCCATATTTAGAACTTTGGATTTTAGACTATGTTTCCCAATGCAGTAGTCTTTTCTGACCCCTTACTTTTTCTATTTGTTAGTTTCTATGTCATCAATACTTCATAAGTTTGGAGTACTTGGTTAGTTGATTGCTTCCAATCATTGCTTAAGTTGAATCATTAATACACCATTATTATTAGTGTCCTTAAACATTTACTGCTAAATGTTAAAGCATGAAAGGTACGTTTGCTAGGAGTCAAGGGAACACCTTTTAGAGGTCAAGACTATGTACCTTTTAGACGCAGAGTTATTGTATAGAAAATTATTAGCAGTCTAAGTAACTATTGTTATCTATAAGTAATTGTAATATTATATATATTTATAATTGTTAGATATTTAGGTGCTAATAATTATCTTTATAATTGAAATTAGCTGATAGTTATAGTTTTCTCAACAAACCATATTTCAACTAATAATCACCGTTAATTTAACGGTTTGTCTATTCTATGTCTGTCTATCCTATGCCTTGTGTGTGGCAAGGCATATGATAAGAATTATTCAGTTATATTCTTTATCTCATTTAACCACTAATTTATAATATATTATTTTTTTAATAGAAAATATAAAGAAAAAGAGAAATATTAATAAAGTAGTTGTTCACTTTTGGGCAAGTCTTGAGTGAAAGTAGTAGTGACGATGATCCCCTTGATTTTAGTGACAGTATAATTCAGTGATGATGAGTACTACTAAGTACTAACTACTAAGAGGATCTCTTTAGGCTAAAGCAAAGCGTCAAAGTGAATGTTAACATGGCTAAAAAGAAGCCTGACCTACACCTTCTTTGTTTCATAAATAACATGACTTGAGAGATCTTCATTTTATCATGCTCCTTTCGCCCCTTAAACTATTTTAAGACTATTTAAGTTTACATTAGTTCATGACTCAAATATATAAAAGTGGATCTAATCAAGTCGTCTCATTTGAGAATACGTATATCTGATTAGAAACTATATCTAGAAGGCAAAAGCTAATGAACGCCCGTTTCTTAACAAAATAATAACTTTGAAAGAGTAAATCGGGACACAAACTAAAAAAAGAAATAATATGATATATTTTGATGCGTAATTTGGTGATAATTGATAAATTCATAAAGTTATGCTGTATTAGGTAATATAATTGATGTTTGTATAATTAAAAGTTTAAAATACATTCTTATTTAGTATATAAAATTGATTTTATCCTTACAAACAAATGTCCTAGATGCGTCCATTAGCAAGATCCTATCTAAAAGTAAGACTTAATATTTTCTCAGACTATCAATCTATTTAAAGTAAGCTCACTCAACTCACTTTTAATTATATTCAGTTCTATTCGATCCACAATTTGTAACACCCAAATTTTCTTCCTTCCTTTACATTCTATTTTTTTCATTGGTAAGGTTCACTTAGATTTAACGAACATTCTTGAGTTATCTTATTTCACTAATTAAAACCATTACACATACAATGATACATCAATTATTTGAATATTGCCTATAGGGACCCAATTTTCCTTCGGATTGGGTCGTATCTACCAATTGAATAGTTAAATTGAGCAACAAGGAACTAAAATGACTATAGAGACTAGATTTATGTAAGCATGATCCATTACATATATAGCTGATTTCAATTCGACTAGACTTGAAATATGTTTTCAGGTTCGGTTCATTATGCCTTCCTTGGCCTTTAGTTCTTCTTTAACTCTCAGTAGCAAAATGATTTTCCATGAATCCTACACATTTAAGGGGATCGGACATGTAGTCAGAGGCGAACTCAAAATATTAGTATAAGGTGGATGACCCAACAATCATTTCAGTATGTATGTTGAACAAATTCGACAATCTTCATTCCACTGTGTTTATATGTTACACAGTTTAATATTTAACAACATTTGGCAACAGGTAGAGGCTATCGCCCATCCTGTTCGCTTCGAATGCAAAAACAAAATGAAAGGCGACAGCATGAAGACAGATGACTCTATTGCAAAACTTAGGGAAAGGACGGAAACGAGATGGGGATAGAAATCCTGTCGCCAAGCTTGGTGACAGTTGATAGAATTTAGAAAATAGGCCTGGGCAACCCAAACAAGGAGAAGAAGTAGTTCACTCATAAACCCAAAGAATGTTAACTACTAAAGCCAATTGGTGATAGTAGGGGTTACTTCTTGAGTTTATAAGGTGATGCATACTCTTCTCTTTCTCCGATGTGGGACAACTCACATGTGGGTAACACAACACATGGGCATTTCAACAACAGTCGGTCTTAAAATGAGTTCGTTTTTGTAGTGTGGCCCACCCATGACCTTGGAAGATCAGGGCCTAGATAATATTGATGATAGAGATGCAACTAGAGATAAGTAAATACCAAAGGGCTTAAGCTATCATAGTCCTTCAGAACTTCAGTAAACTTTTCAACATCATTTTCACCATAGGCTGCCACCAAATCCTGAAAATTCAATAAGAAAACCGGTGTCTATGAGTATATAGT
The DNA here is from genome assembly GCA_019776075.1 of Amaranthus palmeri. Lineage (NCBI taxonomy): Eukaryota > Viridiplantae > Streptophyta > Magnoliopsida > Caryophyllales > Amaranthaceae > Amaranthus > Amaranthus palmeri. The sequence continues at coordinate 1,673,247 of JAAKBH010000279.1, forward strand.
GTACATAATGCCTAAAACAAAAAACTGTACTTTGTTTTGGTATTGTTATTTATTATTTACTACGGTAAAATGATCGTTAAATCATGTGCATTTTATATTTATGTGAAGTTTTAGTAGATTCTGAAACAATATCTTTGTCTTCACGCGTACATAAGGACCCTCCAAATTCCGACAAAATGGGTAGTCACTTAACTAAAAGCAAGGGAAGTAAATTAACTACTTACAGTTAAAAGCTCATTCTCATGTGTTCTTGAGAATGTAGGATCCAAATTCTGCATATACAGATAAAAAAAATACTTAAAATCCAGGATATTAATACTGATACCACATCTGTTAATACAGAGAACACAAACACAAACCTGATATTGTTGTAATGCATTAGTAACTGCAACAATATCTCCTTTACAAAGATGGCATATACCGGCATTCAGTAGATGTTTCCTAACTCCGTACCTTAGCAAATTACTGTTCACAGCTTCCCTTGCTATTTCTTCGAACATCTCGATTGCCTTTGTGTACCTGAAATGGAATGCAATTTAGCCAATTGAACGGCAGAATACTCGTTCTACATATGTATAAAACCAAATGGACTATCATTTTTCAGTGTAATTCAAGATCAATAGAGTTTTTATTACATAACCCGGGTCATGGCCTAGGCAAACTTGTGCTGAATTCCCCCTATTTATGTTGATCGTTTCAACTATAAACTTATAAGAAACCCAAGATAACTCGGGTCTGTTGGAAATACTTCACATACGAGGAAGATCGCACATCACTAAAATAGTGGGTTATGGGCCCACAGGGTGATTGTGTGTAGAATTTTCGCAGCCTAACAGAGTCAAGGTGTATCCCCTCTTGATGTTAACAACTAACATGTTTTGTTTATTTTCTTCATATCAGTAGAAAGTGAACAAGTTGTCTAATGTGAAGCATAAAACTTACTGTTTTAATTGAGCAGAAAACTGAGCAACTTTCTGCTTGCATTGATTTGCAGATGTTACAGACGATTCGTCTAGGAAAAACTTAGCTGCCTTCTCATAATATTTAATAGACTCTTCGAAATCTCGAAGCTGCTCATATATCTCACCAACTTCCTACATGAAGAACAAATTAGATGACACTCATGTTAGAGTTACATGATGAATGACACTGACACTAAACTCAATTTCTACTGTTATTGTTTCTCATTAATGAAATCTATGTTATTCTAACAAGCCCCCTTGCACGAGAACCCTTTGGGCTAGAACGAAGTGTGGATGCAGCACAACCTTCCTCATACCTAAGTATTCCACTTTAAATGTGGGATAGTTGGAATTCGAACCCGTGTGACCTCTTGTCACGCTGACTTCTAATACCATGTCAAAAAGCCAACTCAACCAAAAGTTTAAGAAGATGGTTGCGGATTCAGAATATGTTATATACTCTTAACAATCGAATATAAGAATTGGACTCTATTTACCTTGCAATATCTTCCGGCCATGCTCAATCTCCCTATACTAGAGAACAGATTCACTGCTTGTTCTAGACATGATATGGATTCTGTTCATAACCCCAAAAATCAATTAATGTCACAATAAAAACGGAGTAATTGACGGTTATATTTCTTTGGTTTCAAATTGTAACAGAACGTTACAAATTGGCGTACTAGCCATGTGCACTTTTTACTTATGTGTAATCTTAGACGATAGTCACTTAACGACAGTGTGTTATTATATAGATTGCACTGAACTCAACCAATACTTACGGATAGGGGATATCTTCTTATAACAGTTTGCAGCATCTACAAAAGCAGCAGCAGCTTCTTGAATGCTGTCACTCTGAAAAATGTTCCAAATATACATTGTAAATTTGTAATACACATTATGATGTATATGAGCAGGGCCGGCCCTAAGGGTGGGGAAGAGAGCCGTCGCCCAGGGTCTCATGTCAAAAAATAAAATTAATAGAACATTCATATTATAGGTTATAAATTACAAAGAAATAGGGCCCAAATATGCTATTTCCCCAGTGCCCTAAAATATCTAGGCCGACCATGTTACATAGTAAAACAAAACCAAAAGGAGATGTTGGAGATAAAATATGATACCTTCAAGTGACATTCTGCCAATTCTATATAATTAGACCCAGCTTGATCCCCTAATCATGGTCAAGAGAAAATCAAATTATTCAATAATTGCCTTATTGTTATGTAAAGTTGCAGATAATATTTACAATAAATATGTCGAAACCTTAATTCGAGATTAATAATTAGACAAATATTACATGTATTCAGAGCGATAAATTGCCGATAAATCAGAGGATAAAATATAAAAAAGATGACCTTTTCAACATATTGCTTTCTCATCAGTATTTGTAGAGTGTATAATAAAAAATTAATTCAATGTCTATTTTATATACAGAATATACTTCTATATACAGTAAATTATATTCTACAGTAATAAAGCAATTATGGGTTCAATCAGAAAGAACCCAATTCAGTAAACTCAAATATCCGCAAAAGAAAAGGTCTAAAAGTTGCAATTAAATTTCTTTTTTCTATTTAATGGTAAGCTAGAAAAGAAAATTAATTCTAACCCATGAATTTTCAGCATTTTTAAATGGCACAATCAATCAAATCTTCATCAAAATATTAGCTTTTAGATACAAAATAATTGAAAAAGGGTTGAATTTATTTGTAAAATACAGAAAAATTAAATCAAGTACCAGTTTTCTGATGGAATTGAGGAGCAGAATATTCAGAAACAGAGCCGGATAAACTCCACCCACCAATTAAATTATCAGCCTGTTTGTTCTTGCATTTTTCATTTTGGGTCATATAATCCACCATTTTCGTAGAAAGGAAAAAGAGTTTTTTTTTTTTTTTTTTTAAATAATTTGTGAGAGAAACAGAGAGTAATTAAGGGGCAGTTTGAATTTAGACGGACGTTGAAGTGTTGAAGAAAAAGGGAAGAAAGGATGAGTTATTTATACCTGAGACTTGAGAGAAGATGAGGTGGGCCTACAAAGGTAAACCTCTGGAGGTGAGCTGGCACTAGTCTTGATTTTCTTGGATACGCCCCGCATCTTTGCCCTTTTGACTTCGTGTAATTGGAGAATCAACTAGATGATCTTAAATCTCACAAGAGACGGTCTATAGGATAGACCACAAAATTGGGCCAGCTCATTTCCTTTAACTGATTTTTTTATTATCATATCAATTATATTATGTTATAATCCTAAATATAAGGTATTATAACCTCGAATATACTATTCTATAACCCCAAATATAAGTTATTATAACCCCAAATAATTTATTATAACCCCAAATATACTATGTTATATTTTGGACTGGGCTTCATGGATTCCGTCTATAGAATAGACCGTCTCCCATGAGACTTACTAATAATAATTTTGGTATTTGTTTTATTTGTGTGCTTTTTTCAATTTTGATTTTAAAGATATTTTAAGGTCAAAATTGATACATGGCCAGAAAATTAAAATGTTGTTACACGCGAGCCCAAATTAACGGTCTCATAATGAGACCGCCTCGTCTAAGTTTTTGTGTTGTAGAATTAGTTATTCTGTTTCATTGTATTTCTTATATATTTGTCATTTTATGTAATCTAATTTGTTATTTTAATCATTTATATATTAAATTATACTATTACTACCTCTGAGTCAATTTAGTTGTCCTATTTGCTTAGGCACACTTGTCGAGGTAACATTTTGACTCTTAATATCTCTAATTATGCTTAAATAAAAATTATGAAAAGTTGATAAAAATAATTCTTGCATTGAGACGAATCAAACAAGATCTCACATTACTATGTTTTAACTTATGGATAGGAAGAATAAAATACAAATTAAACGGAATTCATAAACACAAATTTATTCGGTAATAATATTCTCTACTAAATATTGAACATGTATAGAAGCACTTGTAAGTTATAATGAATCACAAATTCGAAACAAAATCACTCATTTTTAACTTTTATTGTGAATAATGTATTTAGTAGTATTTGTAATATTAATATCAACATGAAACACGTAATTTTATCAAAAAAAAGTTAAATAGGGGGATCACGTTGATTACAGTTCAAATTGGTCAAGTTAATTGGATCTCAATATTCAAGAGAACTCTAAGTTGACAAGTCTTTTGGTCAAAAAGGAAAATTTTATGTTCATTATTTAGTGTATTTTGTTTATAGAAAAACTATAATCAATATCTAGGGGTTGATAATAAATAATGTTAATATAAACTTAAAGCTCTAAGTAAATTACGAAATGCAAAAGACTTTAATTTTTTAAAAAAATGTTGGCTCGTCATTGTATAAATTTTTTAGAAATTTCTTGTAAAACACATACATATAATTATAACACAAATATTCAAAGAGAAGATTTTACGGCAAGATTATATTTATTTATTAATTAAATATTCATTTACTATATTAAAGTGATTACTTATAAAGTTATAATACTAAATTTACTAAGCATTATCATAAATATACTAATTCAGAAACTATTGTGACACGTTGTGGCTTCAGAATGAGAGTTGTGAAATTTCTATAATTCGCCACGTGTCACTTTACTCAATCATTCTTATTTTCTTATTTGATTTTTAATTTTTCTATTGTTGCATTAAGATGTAAACTGTCAATAACTTACATTATATGTATATAATCTATTTTGATTGAGTATATAAATTTTTTTCTATGATTATGAAATTTTTTTTATCTGAATAATTAACAATTATGCTAATAAAAAATTATCAAAACAGTTAAATTACTATATATATGGAAGTTTTAAAATTCCTTGCATTGCACAAGTATTATACTAGTTCTTAACTAATCAAGATCATAGATATTGATATTACAAAATATTCATTGATGTGAACTAATTAATGAAGCAAATTCATGATTTATCATGATCAAGATCGTCCAAGAATTGTATTTTTGGGGAAGTTTGATAAATCAAGCCAAGTATATAATTGAGATCATGGATTTATAGAGGGGGACCAAAAGTGAAAAGTGTAACCATATTAACTTTATTATTATAATATTTGTGTATAATCTTAATTAGACCATTAATTAAGAACTGATTACTGCTAAACAGACGCGTTAACCTTATCAAAGCGACGTAGTATAGCTAGGATTCTGTATAAAATATTTCCTTTTATTTAAATATCAATTAAATTTTGTACTTTTCTTGTCAAGAATAGTCTGCAGTCTGCACTAAGAAACTTCTTAATCCTAGGACCACCATGACAACGTAGTGACATACATATTGTGTTTGGCAATTCAATGTTAATTTTGTTTCTTGGTTGATGGTATTTTTTAACTGGTTTGTTAGATCTGTTGGAAATATTAGCTGACAAAATCAGTTGTTTATGAAAAATTTTAATAAATTTAAGTATTGATAAATTTTAGGTATCATAAATTCTTACTTGAGTTCGTATATATAAAAGACATCTAAAGTTTACAGGCTGGTCTAATTTATAAATTTTTTTTAAAAAAAATACTGATTTGTGGTTTTGTAAGTTAAAAAAGAGATATGGGTTGGGCTCTTGAAAGACGTCTATATTATAGACGGTCTCTCAAGAGAGGGTTTGGGTTTAGTTTATAAAACTCAAAACTTTCTATTTATGTTACAAACACATTTTAAGTTGGATCTTAAATTTATTATTCAATAAAAAATTTAATCAAATTAGCTAACATAAGTACATCATCATCATCATCATACCCAGTGTTCCCGCACATAGATACTCTATGGCCAGGGTCTGGGGAAGGAAGGTCGACGGCGTCTCATACCCATAAGGAGAGGGCGGTCATAAGAGTCCTTCGGCTCTAGAGGAGTCTTCAAGGATAGGACCTGCAAAAATCCGAAAACCTGCATCTTACACCCACGTTAGCCAAGCATAGGGATTAAAAAAAAAAAAAAAAAAAAAAAAAAAAAAAAAAAAAAAAACTTATAAGCGATATAGGTAAAAAAAGGAAGTGAAAAGCGATGACAAAAGTCACAGAACAGTATAGCTAACATAAGTACAAAATCATATAAACATACAATTGATAAAATTATGGCTAGTTACTGAAATAAATAAATCTAAGTAATATTTTTTTCTGCAAAAATATTTTATAAATTAATATTCTCTTAATTTATATTATTTTCAAAAAAAATCACATTTTGTACGGGTCGGAGGTAGTGATATGATTTGGATACATTCGTAGTGTGGGGTTGTTTAGATGTTGTTTTTTGGTTAATTTTTGGCTTTTGGTTTGTTAGTTGGCCAAACAATTTAAAAAGTGTGTGGTAAATGGCTTACTAACCTACTTTTTCTTTGATAAATAACTAACAACTAATACCTAAACTTGAGATGTCTATTGTATAGACGGTCTCAAGTAAGAATTTGTGAACTAAAAAATTACAAATCATAGAATTAAAGAGGAGGGCAATTCACCTCTACTACTACCGACTATGAATTACTCCTATATAATATACTAGTTTATCCGATTGGACGCTGTAAAATTATACTTCCTCTGTTTTGCTATTGATGATCACATTTTTCCACATAACATGTCACACTCAATTTAAAGGAAAGCAGTATTAAAAACTAAGGATAAAAATGAGTTTTAATGCATGCATATTTATTCAAGAAATATGCCATATCGAAGCTAATAATGAAAGTTTTCATCCTAATCATATGTTTTTCTTCACAAATTTTCATTATCACTTACTTTCATATCAAAAGTATAATAAACATTTTAATGGAATTAAAATAAAATGAAAATAATATAAAATAAATTTAAACTTCTAATTTTACAAGAAAAAAGTTAATTAAATTTATGAAAAATTAAATTAATAATTTAAGAAAATCCATTATCAATTATATAAAAGATGGAATTTCCTATTAAAACAAATTTTCACTCAAGATCAGAGTTATAGACAATCTCTTTGAAATTATGAAAACTTCAAACCACCTAAGTGAAATTTTATTAAACACCAGACCACCTATGTGAAATTTACTCCATTATTTATTAAGATTAAAGCAAAAGTTAATTATATCGTTAAAGCTAAATATTTAAGAGAAGTAACTATAGGGTTATTATAAATAATAAAGATAATGAAAACAAAGAACTGGTTGGAGTGACAATGAAAGATATGATGAAAGATGATTTATTTATTATCTAAAGAAGATAGCAAACTGAATTAGTTTAATTCCTTCAGAGTGCCATTATATTGTACGGAAAATATTTAAACTGAAATTAGCATCTTCCTGTGTACAACGTATTTTAATTTAAATACGTTGTTGAATCAGCATAACTGTTTCTTATTGGCGGTTAATGACTTGCGATTAGCTAACACAATTTCATACACAATGGTTTGTCCACATCTAGCTTGAAATAATAATATTAGACTATCTTATTACCATTATTTTTAGGTATCAATCGTTGAACTTTCACCTTAGTCAACTATTTCATTAGGTGTTACTTCCAGTATACATTAGTGCAAATCAAACGAGGTTTCACATGGATATATTTTATCATTATATCATCATCATCATCATCCTACCCAGTGTATCCCGTCCATAGAGAACTATATGGACGGGGTCGGGGGAGGGAAGGACAGCGGCAACTCATACCCATAAAGGAGAGCACGACCAAAAATAGTCCCCCGGCTCAAGAAAAGATGAGGAGAAGAATAGGCTAGAGAAAAAGAACCCCAGAAGGTACTCTCAAGAGATCAGCAATCTAAAACACGGATAAGACGCCTCCAACTACCCTTGTCCCTAGTGATCAGGTCCTTAGAGAAAATTGTATCATCTATATATGTTTTAAAAATTTTAATCAAATTTCTTTCTCTCTCTATAATCATCATCAACATACCTAGTGTATCCCGCTCATAGAGAACTATGATCAGAGTTTTATTACTCACCTAATTTAATTAAAGGTGTTTGACAATTGTCTGTTTGCTTTTGACTTTTTTGATTTTATGTATTTATTTGTTTTGGTCGACATTTATGTTAATGGTGAATACATTATTGTTAAGGGAGATATCTAATAATTTTAGGTATCACAAATTATTATATGAGGTATCTTTTATTCCCTCTTATTACCCTAATAGTACCACATGACTGATCATATTTGTCAATGCATAATTTTCTCATCAACACTCTAATTATGCATAATTAAAAATTATAAAAACTTGACACTTATGAGCTTTGCGTTAAAACGAATCAAGCGAGATCCCAGTTAACTATGTTATAACTTATAATTAAAATAAAAGTTGATAATGATTGATGAATAGTATTAAAAGTAAAATAAAACTAATAGCTCAAATAGGAGATAATAAAGAATAAATCTAATTTCGAAATTGCTTGCTTGAGTACTTCTCATAATAGTAAACATATCTCATTAACTTGTTCTTAAAATAGGATACAATTGGGATCTTCAATAGGAGTATCCATCCAATAAAATATTGTTTAGAATCTAGTCAAGGTGGTTAGTAGATTGTTTTTAGATGTTTTTCATAGAGATTGTTGACCATATTTTGTAAATCAATTAAAGGTACTAAATCACGTATGTAAAATTGTGAGATGTGATCATATTGTGGTGCTAGTAAAGCTGGCAGTGGTCCTCTTATGGCCAGACACCACCTTATGAATTACGACAGCATGCGCAAGCCATACGTAAAATCACCATTTTACAATTATAAAATGCAGCTACGTTAAAAATGGGTATTCATAATGCTTAAGGCTAAGTTTTATTTATTGTTCTCATAAATAATTATCGTTTATGGTTTATATATATCTTTAACTAATTTTATTTTAATATTTTTATATTCCTTATGATTAGAGGTGTTCAAAACATATTCGATGATCCGATAGATACCCAACTTTATAACCGAATCTGAATTGACCCGACTTAAAAATGGATCTACAATTATGTAAAAACCAATGTGAACACAAAAGCCAATTTTGAACCGACCCGAAACACCTTACCCGAAATCAACTCGATGACCCGAATGAACACCTCTACTTATGATCTCTACATGTTTTTCATAACTTTATTAAAAATATTTTTTATTAATTGTGGTTTTTATATTTTTTCACTAATTTTAATTTGAAATTTTTTTAATATTTATAATCTCTACTTTTTCCCATAAAAAAGTTCTATTTTTCCCAATTCACGTGAATAAGCAAAGTAGAAATTTTATTGACAAACAAAAAGGAATATTTAGAAGAAAAAATTAGCGTGAATAATATGAACTTTTATTGATTTCCCTACAATAATACGAACATTCAATTAATCCTAAATAATACCAGTTTTGATGTGGATTTCCCTATAGCATCCTTGACTTGTTGGTAAATTGTAGTTCAACTTGGCAAAAAAAACAAAAAGAAAAAAATGCAATAAAAGAAAGTAAGAAAAATAAAGATGCACTAAAAAAAGGAGAGGGTGGAGAATTAATTTTCTTACTTATTTTTTCTTTTTTTTAATTGCATTTTTAATTTTTTTTTTTTTGTATTTTTCTTCTTTTTGTTAAGTTAACCTATAATTGTAGGTTACCAACAAGTTAAGGAAGTTAGAGGAAAATCCACATCAAAGTTGTTATCATTTAGAATTAATCGAAAGTTCGTATTATTATAGAAAAATCAGTAAAAATTCGTATTATTCACGGTAATTTTTCCTATTTAGAACTGTCTTAAAAAATAAAAGGTCTCATGAGAGACCGTCTATGACATAGACAACTCTCTCAATAGCCTAGCCCAATGGCTAATATAACTATTCAGTTACTTATTTAACAAATACTTTAATTCATATTTATCCGTCCATGTTATAGACGGTTTATAGAATGAATATACTCTATTAGATTGAATTGAACCCACAACGAGTTAGATGATCCATCAATCACTTGCGAGTAGCGACCCGGTTAGAATCCTGTAGTCTAAAGTTTCACGGTTTTGTTACATACACGTGGCCCGATAATAGCCAATAACAGCCGTTTTGCTTCCTATTCTCTGAAAACATTTTGTGTCGCTAAAATCTCTTCACATTAGAATCTACTCCTAAGTCCTAAGGAGGAAAAATGTCAGTTTTTTCGCACACTTCCTCCTTCAATTCCCATTTCTGCAATTCCCTTCCTTCTCCAATTACATATTCATTCTCCCATAAAGCTTCTTTCACTGTTCTACCATTAAAGGGTTGCTTCAGAATCCATGGAACTTCAGATAAAGTTGACATTCCAATTACGACTATGGAAGATAAGGCAGAAGAAGGGGATTTGCAAATGAACAACATTCAAGAGACAGAAAATCAAGGAAGTGACAGCAAAGTTTCTACTACTTCCACTTCTTCTGCTACTACTCCTGCAATTGAGAAAGACCTCAAAAAGGCAGGTTCTTTTTTTTTTTAAAAAAAAATTAGTACTTAATTTGTGTATTTTTTCTTGTTTCTATGTCCACTTTTGATCATTACTGTACAATTTTGAAATGGGTAAGTATGAATTTTGGGGGTTGTTCAATTTTGCAATGCATACACATTTGGAACAATGTTATTCATAATTTATTAGAGTAATTTGGATAAATTAATCATATGAGGGTATCTGTATATATATAATGTCTTTTACTATAATGTTTTATCCCATGATTTCAATTGTTAGGATAAGTTAAATGTATGTTAAGTTGAAGATTGTTTCAATTGGAAACTTGTTATCACTAATTAGGACTAAGGATAAGGATGCTTAAATCCGACCTCCTAATCACGCCTAAATGGGAGCCATTTAATGGAATTGGTAATGGAATAATGGAGGATAATTCATAGGAGTATAAGATAGCTATATTCTATTACTAGAGTTTTTTTGGTGAGATGCTCCTAACTGAGGCTGCTTTTTATACTTGGTTGTGTTGACCTAATAGCCGATTGTATGAGTAGATTGCTGAATTCTCTTAACCTAATGCAATAAAGAAGGAATTGAAATCCACCCTTTGTACTTTGTAGTTACAAGGGTAATGTTGCTTATATCAAATGGCTAGGCATTAACAGCTTGAGATTGGGGTAATGGCTTGTGTGACATGTTGTTTTTCATATACTTCCTCTGTTCCATAATACTTGCTACTAACAGTGACATTTTCCCACACAATTTGTCACACTCAGTAGCAAGTATTATGGAACGGAGGAAGTACTTTCTAGGTATTGCCTCTTTCTGTTGTTCCAACGAAAGTTTCTCAAATAATAGTACAGTAGTACATAGATGAAAAGTAGAAGTTTTGTGCTTATGGAATATGGATAGTCCTTTTGGGTTTGGGAAAGATTAATTTCAAAAAGCTCAAAGCTTTGATGAATTAGCCTGACTAATTCTTCTAATGACAAGGGATAAAAAACATGTATAATCATCAGTATTCGAGTTATGTTTTGTATAAACACTGGGTTCATAGTCCTATGGCTCTTTACAAACTGGCCAATTAATAATTTTAAGACGTGCTTGCAATGCATTAAAGATGATTTGCTAGTATCTCTGACTATTAGTAGCTGCATTGTAGAGTGTGCTTAGATTGGGCATCATGAATGAAGTTTACAAAAATGTTAAGGCTAGGAGTGATAAAGGTAGTGCATAATTCACCGGAGAATGTGAAGGAAGGGGAAGAGATGGATGTTGTTGTTGATGATATAAAACAAGTAAGATGAGAACTCGAAAGAAAAGAGATTTGAATGAACCAGGATGATGTTTCTATGGGAAGCCACAAACACTTATGTTTTATATATCTAATTTAAGCGGTTGAAAATTGGGGGCGATGCTAATGAGTGTTGTCCTCCAACCTTCTTTGTATTATCCAAAAGTCAGCCTCTTTGTATAAAGTCCTTCTCAAGTTTTCAAATTTGCTATTTCGACAAGAGCCTTGTTAGAGGCACTGTGGCATATTGGCAATAGGTTTTGTTATAGATTGGATTAGGCCTTGCTTCAGACTACTAGCTCGTAGCCAAAAATGTTAAAGGCCGCAAGATATGAATGAATGGAGTGATTAAAATGAAATTTAAATGGCTGTGATTAGTATAATCTAAAGTATTACAATTGAAAGATAGAATTAAAAGTTTTCCCGAGGCTTGCACCCTCCAATCAATCCTTTTTGTTACTCGTATCCTTCTTCCTTATTTATACTAGTTTCCCTCCCGTACACCTACTAGCTAACTAATATTAAACTACCTTGATTACCCCTCTATCCTATGTATGACGGTTGTTGTTGATAATAGCTTTGATGGTTCTTCGGTCAGAACCATGATCTGTTTTTGCATTGCTATCCTAGGTGTGTAATTATAGGGTGTGTTTGGATTGAAGGAAATGGAGGGAAAGGAAAGGAAGGGATTTGGAGGGAGGAGGTATTCCTTGTTTGGATAACAAATTGGGAGGGAAGGGATTTGGAGGGGAGGAATTTGGAAGGAAAATTTAGGCAAGTTTTGTTAAGAAGATTTGGAAGGAAAACATTTTCCTTCCTTTTCCCTTCCCTTCCCTTCTATACAAACAATATACATTTTCCCTCCTTATCCCTCCCTTTCCTTTCCCTTCCTTTCCTTCCTCTTCCCTTCCTTTCTTTTCTCTCCTAATTTGCTATCCAAACATAGTGATAGTGAACCGGTATGTAGGGCGAGTGACAATGCTGATAATATGGATTATGACTGGCCTTGGAATGTTGAATGTTTAGTTGAAAATCTTATGGTTGGCGAGATAGGGATAGAGAGATGATGATCCTAATATGAACTGCTCTTCTTTTTCTATTTTATATTTTTCTGTGAAGGAGTCAGATTGGTTATATTACGATTCATCACGAAGAAGATTATTGCCTGATGGTGCGTTTTTACGTTCACTCAGGTAGTTAATAAGGCCGCTTCAACCTTTGCTCCAAGGGCTTCCACAGCTACCAAAAATCCTGCTGTGCCGGGAAGTACTTTATACAAAGTTTTTGAGGTCCAAGGATATGTCTCTATGCTGCTGGGTGGAGTTCTCTCCTTCAATCTTATATTCCCATCAAACGAACCAGATATATGGCGATTAATGGGCATGTGGTCCATTTGGATGTTCAGTAAGTCATGTTTCCACTATAGATGCACTTCTTTTGTTGTATCGCTTTATGCCTTGATGAATTTTAGCACGATCATGTTCTACTAGTGACTTCGATTAGGCTCCAAATACAGCACTATCGTTGAAGATCACAGTGTATGGGAAAACTAGGAAAAACTAGGCGAGGCAAATTGTTGAAATAGATAGCACCCAAAAGAAAAACGAAATCGTTTGATACATACATCATTCCTGCTCTTCGTTTTTCAGTTGAATTAATTTAGAACTGACAGATTTTCGGGTCTAAAATGTGGCTCGACTAATGATCAGATCAACCCTTAAGTAAACAAAGAACAATATGTCCTTTGGTTCGGATGGCAAATTACATACTGTCAATGTGCACAAATGTGCTGTAAGAAGCTTAAAACTGAAAGTTAGTTCAGTTATTTATAATTGTTATCTAACTGGTGCAGCTATTCCTTCTCTTCGTGCTCGAGATTGTTCGAACAAAGAAAAAGAAGCACTCAACTATCTATTCCTTCTAATTCCATTACTAAATGTCACGATCCCATTCTTCTGGAAATCCTTTGCCGTTGTTTGGTCTGCAGATACCGTTGCCTTCTTTTTAATGTATGCTTGGAAGGTACTATCTTTATCACATCCTAACTCATTTCTTCGTTACCAATCTACATTATTTATATTATCTGTGACCTCATTATCTCCTTTGATGTGGGTATGGTCTGCCATCCTCCAATCTTCTTTCAAACTAATCATAGTTTCTATGAGCGGGATATACTAGATATGATGATGATGATGAGTTAATTCCACCTTTTTCGCTTTACAGTTAGGGTGGCTGCAGAAAACCGAGTAAGGTTGCGATTAATGCTTGTCTCGGATAAAGTCTTTCCTGAAGCAAGTTTATTTTCGGTTTGATAATTTACATAGTATGTACAAACTTCTATCAATCCTGTGAACTCTTGGAAAGGAAAGACCAAAAAATCAGAAGGCAGAAAATTAGAAAATATAGGTATAGCCTTTGATTTATCATTGTGTAAAATCCTCGTGTCTCGTTCGAGCAGTGCTACTCGTACGAGTTGTAGGCCTTAGCTATTGAAATGGCAAGGCTGTTCTATAGTTTCATCAGTTCTTCTAAAGAGCTGTATACTTGGTTGGATCCAGGTCTTTTTGCAGTGTGTAAATATTATGCAGGTTACATTGTCATTTGTAATGAAAGATTTCATCTTGTTTCCTGCTTCAGTACATATACATATCGGAGATTCGGGTCTTGTCTCTATTGTAACTTCAATTTTTATTTAGTAACATAAGTTTAAAAAGTTACTAAATTTATGCAAAAATATATAAATTACATCTTTTTCTGTGAAAAGGCCAACTATTTCCATTGTAAAAAGTCATATGGTATTTATAATGACAATCAATCTTACTATTAAATAATACTTTATTCTCTGTATAACTGTATTACATCTTAATAAAAAAAATATATAAAAATAAAAGTTATATCAAGAATATCATACATACTAGTGAATATTATGTAACGCCCTAATTTTTGTGTCTTGACCGAATCAACTCGATAAAGAAAAGGTGAGTTTTCATTCATATATTGAGTATCTTGTAGGCAACCTACATCTTTCTTCATCAATGAATTGACATAATGGCCAGCATTAAATATGCAGTAAGTCTCATGGGAGACGGTCTATTCTATAGACGGAATACATAAAGCCCAACCCAAAATATATATATATTTGGGGTTATAATAAATTATTTGGGGTTATAATAACTTATATTTAGGGTTATAGAATAGTATATTCGAGGTTATAATACCTTACATTTAGGATTATAACATAATATAATTGATATTATAATAAAAAAAATCAATCAAGGGAAATGGGCTAGCCCAATTTTACGGTCTAGAGACTTTGTGTTAAACATGAATGTACTTTATTTATATAAAGAAAAGGTGCTTGTGTGGTAGAGAGTAGAGTAGACTATACACTTACATCTTGCAATTATGGCCCATTGCATTCAAAATCAAACCTTCCATGACATTTATATATCCGGAAAGATATAGGAATAGAGATTTACTTTTTCCATCCCATTATACTAGCTATATTCGATTTTTACGTAATTTAGTGCGTTATTTCAAAACAAATAAGCATGTCAATGTTCATTATGCATGGTCAGCATCATCATTATCATCCCAATGAGTCCTGCTCAAAGGTAGGATATGGAAAGGGTAGGTATAATGGCAGACCAATACCCTTATTACAAGGAGGTCACGATCAAAAAGAGCCCTCAACTCTAATACCGATTTAGTCCAAGTTACGAACAAGATATACGATTCATCCAATAAAAATTTCCGATTTTATCCTTAAGTTTCATACATCTTTAAGATACAAAACAAAGACACAAATACATATAATTAAGAGAATATTACATTGCATCAACACCAATAGACAATAAATCTAGACAATAAACCTTGAATACATTAAAATCTAATTAGGCTTTCTTGTGGAGCTTTAAAAATGAAAGAAAAATCAGCAAGAGAAAGGCAGTAGCTCCCAACAAAGAAAGTATAACTGAAGCAATAACTTGGTTACAAAATTTTCCATAAACATTGCAAACTTTGTGCCACTGTAGATGTGAATTGCCCTTTAATCCTATTACTCCTACGGCGCCTGTTGCTCCGATGCTCGAAAAGAGTAGCGCGACCATCAACAAATCCGCGACCATGATCACTAGGCGGCGTGAACCATCTTTGCTTGCCATTGCGGCTATTAGTGTCATGGCCGCAATTACACATGCAATGGCGTTTACTACCACCGTATACCTAATTTAACAATCAGTGACGTTTTCATAATTCAAATTAGAACATATGTTATAAAACAAATGGTTTATTTTCTATTAATCATAATCAAGTATGGACACATACATGAGACTGTGACAAATGGTTGTTAGTTTATTTGGCTTGTACGTTTAACTAATTAAAAGTATTAATAATTGTATTTTTAAGCTACATAGATAAGTCAACTATCTCAAAAGTGTTAGATAAAATTAAGATAAAATTAAATTTTTGACTGTTGATTGTTTATTAGAGAGAAAGTATACCAAAAAACCAATGAAAAGGATAACTAAACTAACTTTTTTATTTTGATTTAAAATCCACGATTTTAACTTACAAACGTTTTTTTTTTTTTTTTTTTTTTTTGCTGCTTTTTAGCAGCCAACATCAAAAAATGAACTAAAAAATTATTTATAAAACACCTTTTTTACCTTTTAAATTTTTTGACCATTATCTAAAACTAATAATGCAAAGTGAGATAATTAGGAGTTAAGGAATTTAAGGGTGTGTTTGGATTGAAGAAAATGGAGGGAAAGAAAGGGGAGGGATTCGGAGGGAGGAAGTATCCCTTGTTTGGATAACAAATTGGTAGGAAAGGGATTTGGAGGAAGGAAAAGACAAATTTTGTTAAGAAGACAATCTCTCCTAAAGTTGGACAAATTAAACAAAGAGGAAGACATTTACGGCCCGTTTGGTTAGTGGTACTAAATGGTGGTAATGGGAATGATTTATAGTATAAAATTTCATTAAAAGTTCCATCTAATTCCCATGGTAATGAAACTTTAATCACAAAAAGGTATTTTTGTTAACAAATTTCCTTCCATTACCACGTAATACTCCTCTTCCAATGGTAATGCATTGGAATGAATTTTGCGAAGAAAATGAGATGATTGAAGGATTACAATTATGACCATATCAAGATAGCCAAGAGATTTTCCAACCAAAATTACACTAGTTATCATTCTCATTACCACCGTTTGTTACCACCTACTAAACGGGCCGTTAAAGATAGAAAGCTAGGATGGAGCTAGTATACTTACACAAAAGCAGAAACATAATGGTATTTAGCAGGAACAGGAGCCATGAAAGCAGGAAGCTCAGGAGATATAGTAATAGGTACAATTACAGTTTGCTTATCCAATCCTAACAAAATGGCTGCAACAAGAGTTAGCAACAAGGCTAAAACCCGTAAACCCAACTCCGAAAACCCGACCCGAAATGCCTGAGTTGCTTCCATATCTCTGCCTTTTCCTTTCTGCATTCCATTTTGATTTTCCATCTCCATACTAAAATCAAGCTTCTAGGTTTTAGCCTTTAGGTGATATATGAAAGATGGAAGAATGTGCAAAAAAATAATAATAATAATAATAATGTATGTGAAGACATGTAATTAAAGTAGAAGCTAGACGGTGCATAGGTCAGGCAGCTGGAAAATTGAAGTGTGAAAGTTGCACGTAACTGTCTGCATTCAATTGCATAGAAAATAAGGTGAAACCTACACACCATTTTTGTCATAAGCTCATCAAACCTCCCTTATTATTCAATGCGGATACTCTCTTGTAAAACGGTCTTAGCCGTGCAATCGACCTAAGCCCAATAAGTTTTTTTGGATATAAACAATTTTAAGACTTAAAAATTTAATTTTAAGACTTAAAATGTCTTTTTTAAAGGTTTTAATAGTAACTTTATGTTTAAGTCATTCTACTTTATTAAAGTTGAAATGAGAATTTTAAGTTTAGCAATTGTTTTTTTGAGTCTTAAAATTGGTTTTTTAAGTATTGAAATTGACCTTTTAAGTCCTAAAATTGTCAAATTCCATGATTTAAAATGTCAATTTGGAGTTCTTGAAATTGGTCTTTTAAGTCTTCAAATTGATCTTTAACTCTTGAAATTAACATTTAAATTTATAAAAAACGTCTCACAAGTGAAACTGTCTCACCCAAATTTTTTGTGTACTCAATGCAATCCTATACACTCCAAAACATTATGTTACTTCATTAGATTTACCGTCTTTTCTTGCTTTATCTTGCCGATTATGATGTATTCTCGTTCTTTGTTATCATTTGCAAAACTTTTTCGAGCTGAGGTCTCATTGGCCGCAACCTGCTTTGATAAGAGTACGGTTTATCGTCTTCCTATACTCCCTAGCTTTGATTATAGTCTCTATAAGCAAGATGTATGATCATAATGATGGTGATTTAGGGCTTAAAATATTAATATTGATACTTAGTATTATTTTTTGCTGCTTAAAATATAAATAAAATATTCGATTCGAAGGTATGTCATCGAGGCTATTACATGAGAACTGACCATAAATCTATACTATTGAGATATTTTTGAATCATAGACATTTGATAAAATTGTAACGAAATCAGGTCAATTAAATTACCGTTAGATTGAGAGCACTATGTCGATTAAGTAAGTGGTACCCACCCAATTTCGAGAAAAAAAATGGTTGGGGTAATAGTGGGAATTCAATTATGAAAATTTGGCATGGACAAAAATATAGTTTGAATAATAATTGATGGTTTGTTCAACTTCAACATGTGGCCTTTATGAAGTGGAATCGATTATACAGCAGAATTTAGTCGTACAATAAATTGGTTGGGAAAACAGATGATTTTCAGTGGAGTTTTAATTTTGGAAAAAGCTACAATTAATTTATGTTGTTGAATTTGAAAAACTTGCACACCCTAAAATAAATGAAAATCCAATCATTTATTTGATTGCAAGTTTGAAACTAGTACAACTTGGGATGGTTATGGTAGTTTCTAGGTTATTGTGATTTGTGATCAAATTTCTCAAATTAAGCACTGAAACAAGTATTTTTATTAAGCATTTAGGAAAATCGTTATCGTGGACAATGATTTGGTCCTATTAGAATGGAGGTTAGATTTTAAGAGATTTACAAATCACTGTCAAAAATAATGTTTCATTTAAATAAAAAAAGGTTATTAGCGGCTATTTAAAGTTGTTAAGGGTCAAATCAATCATCAAAAGCCAATCATGGAGAGTGGGACAAAGAAACCCTCTATAGAAGGTGGGTCTTGTTTCTACACTGATACAAATAAGATAGGTGATAATTTCTTTTCTTAATGTATTTTGGTTTTTCTGGTGAATGAAATAGATTTTTATTTGCGAAAAAAAATCGTCAAAAACCAAGTGTTTGTTTTGGGAGCTGAAAATTGCTCTCAATGTCAACGATTTTAAAGCTTGACCCATAATCTTTACAATAATTTTCCAGGGCGCTGAGTTTAACAAATGCTTTTTTTTTGAAGCTGTAAAGAAATTTTTTCACAGGCTTATTTTTTCAAAAATCATCACCCAAAGTTAGATTCATTTGTTTTAAATGGACTTAAAATTAAATCTAAACCCAAAAATCAGAATCAAATATGGAATAGTCCAATAACATCTAGGAAAGGCCATCCCTAATTAGTAATTACAACCTTTAGCGTAAGAATACAAAGACTAAAAAAGAATATAGAGATAAAGAACACAAATATACACAAACAATTATATTCATACATATTAGAAAATTATAAATTTCTGCAAAACAAAGCTTGAAGAAATTGATCAAAAGTCACACCTAGCGGATGGAAATATCCTCTATCCCATTGATTTTGCATCTTCAATACTAGGGTTTGCAAAAAAATATAACAAATTAGATGTTGAAATATTCATTTTTCCGGAAGGTAAAACATGGGAAACAAGAATCTAATTTCTAATGCTCCAAAGATTGATGTTATTTGCGAACTCTTGCTCGACAATCATGTCCACAAATGAAAGGATCCGATTACCAATAAATTCAAAATCCAGTGGTCTAGCACTAAACATGGCATTTCATGTTGGTGATGTAGCAAAATGAAGAACGGAGATAGCTCCTATGTTAACTTATAGGCGAGTAAAGACAACTTACATAAAAATTTAAATCTATGGTCCCTAGCGAACGCTATCGGCCTTCACAGCTTGTGGTAGCAGCCTGCTTGAAGGCAAATGGAAGACCAGGTCTCATGCTGACTATTAAGCTGCCGTTTGCTTTTTTTCTGCCTCAAGTCGTTGCAGCTCTGCAAGTCTTTCAGCCCATTCCCGATCTCTAGCAACCGCTTCCATCTTACGTTCAATCCTCTTCTCCCTCTTCTTTCGGTTTGCTTCCTGCAATTGAGCCTTTCGCTTCTTTCTTTCAGACTGCGAAGGTGTAAAGAGCACAGCTATTAGTTCTAATATGCATAGGAATTCGTAAGCACTAAGCACGCTCATGGTAGTGATCCCCCAGCAAACATAACAGGTGAGAGATGATTCCTGCAGACTAATGTTATGCCTTAACTAAACCATAATGGTGGAAATAATTTTTTTACCAAAACAAGAAGTAAAATGAGATTGGCCATGATTCATTCCCATACTAGAAATGTCGTATGAAATATGACCCCATGTAAATTAGACGGAAAGACTGACATTGCATAATACATAAGCAAAAGAGAACCATGGGAGGGCAAATTAGACGGAAATACTGACATAGCATAACACATAAGCCACAGGATAATACACATAATCTGTCGCAGCATGTAAAATCACCGTATACTAATGTTTACTCGTCCCTTGTGCCCGGTTTGAAGGTAAGTCATTTGATTTTGTTCAGGATTCGTCTAAGCTCATGTGCTCTATAGGGGGCTGAAAACATATCATGACCATTTTCATAAATGCACTATCATCTTCATCTAATATTTTTCTTAAAATTGTCCTTCCAGAATTTATGATAGTGTTGAAAGATTCCCCAGATATCACCTTTAGCATTTGTCAAAGGTAGTAAAAACTTGGTCTCTCAACTCTTATAATCTAAATATCTAAGATCATCGCCATCAGGGCACAACAAAATGACTTTTCCACTATTCAGAGAGTTCGGTCAGCAATACATACGTGCAATATAAGCTTTCATGGACAATAATCATTCAAGTCGAGCACTGAATTATCTTCGCATTAGTCATCACAAATATTCCAATTCATATAATAAAGAAAATGGAGTTTATGAGTTATGATCCTTGATGCATGATGTGTTACAAAGACCCTCTCAAATTAAAAAAAAAAATCAGAAAAACTAGAAGAGGGAAGTTCTCTAAAAAGAGATGTGGAAAACGGTATTTTGTGCTCTTTTTTGTTTCTTGGCAAACTCTAGCTTATTCAAGTTCATCAACTGCTAATTTCGTCCAAGAACCCATAATCATCCGAGGAAACACAGGTGCTCTGATCTCTTTCAGAATGGAAAACTCAGTTTGGTCCCAATATATTGTCTTGAACTACAATCGAAATAAGACTTCTCAACATTCAGCGTAGAGCAACTAGCAGGGCATCTCCTTTAATTAAGGGCATGTGCTGAACCCATAAAAGTTCCAAGGCACTATAATCATGCCTAAGAAACCATTGCATGATATGGCTCCTTCATGTTTCATGAAACAGAGAGACTTGGAAAGTACATAAAACCTCTGTGGTGAACAAATATAGAGAACTGAGCTACAGATGTCGCCCATTGAATTTGGAAAATGTAGATTCATAATCATAGAGCACAATGACTATTAAACAAGAACCAAACCCCAACGCTTAAAAACTTTCTGGATCATTAGCACCGATAATCCACTCAAAAATAACTTCCTGATAATGAATGCAATAAATAAATCAAGAGCTCAAGTTTGATCATAATCCATTTGCAATGAACTATTCAATAGATTCAAGTTAAACTAATGAACAAATCCCTTACATTGATGGTAAAAACTAAGTCATATTGGTAAAGAAAACTAAGTCAAATGAGAAATTTACAACAAAGATGTAAATATTTAGTGACGTTCTATTCTAGTTAAGGTTCTACAGCCTAAACTACCTTTTAAAGAAAGGAATTCCAGTAACAGCTTCCGAATTTAAGCATCCTTAAAAATATGTAGTTTACATTGTATTGGCAAGCAATTGAACTTGAAGTTTCCCACAAGTGAGAATCTTCAATCTCGCATTCAAATATTAAATTTTGATCGTTGACAAATCATAAAATCTTAAAACCCTGTAACAGTACAAGGGTAAGGGAAACATGCAAAAGATCACATAATCAGACGTACCTTTATAAACTCACGGCGCTGCCTTCGTCGTTTCTTCTCATTCCTCAACTTGACACTCCCTTCATTAGGTTGACTCGGTGGTACAGCCTCCCCAGGTACATGCTTAACCCAAGCATAAGGTCCTGCATCACATTTCAGATCAAACACGACCAAAAAATTTCACCAGAAATTTCACTACGCCATAATCCACATTATCAGAACTCAGAAGTATAAACATCACCAACAATCCAACACTACGTAGAATTCACATTTACATGGACCACAATTAAACAATATTCAGCCATTCACCAAAGCACCATCTTTACTGAGAATTCTTATGTACCAATCGAAATGAATTTCTAGCATTGATTCAGACACTAAAAAAGTCCCAATTTTTTACCTCAAATCCCAAAACGCCGTTAATAAAATACTCCATAACCTTCATCAAAATCACCACAAAAACTGGAACATAAAATTAACTTACTACTACAATATATAAAAAAACCATTATTCTACTGGTCTCCCAGGTTCGAATATCAGTTCTGATCAGTTTAATTCAGTTACTACAAGTTTTACTCATCGCTTTCACAAACATAAACAATCTAGAATAATGCAACATTCTTCGGAAAAATTGGCAAGTATAAGCAAAACCCATATCAAATATAAAATCAAAATCATAAATTTCATAGTAATATAGAAACTTCAAACAAAACCCATATAAAAAATCAAACAAGCTTTTCCCATCCACAAGTATCACCAACTTAGAAATCTAGAATGGTGCAACATTCTTCAAAAAAAAGCTATTCTAAACAAAACCCATATCAAAGAAAATATCAAAAAAAAAAACTAACATAAAAATTGAGTGGACTCAAACAAAGCCCCTAAAGAAAATCAAATAAATTTTCAATCATACCTAATCATCAATGGAAAAAAATTATTGAAAAAAACTAACCAGGAGGGCGGAGACTAGATCGTTTGCGGCGACCCTTATCGCTAGGGCGACGTTTGGGGAAGCGGGTATCGGTTAATGGGTCAAATGGTTTAGGGGCAAGAGATGAAAGTGAATCCAGATGAATTGAACGAGAAATGAAGTGGGGAAATGCTGGTAGTTTTTGTTGATGGATTGGGGTAAGGAATTTGGGGGAAATTTGAGTAAATGGTGGGGTTGATGATGAAGAAAGAGCAGTAGAAGAACGAAGTAGCAAAGTTCTTGAAATGGGACGAATCAAAGATCTTAGGGTTCCAAACCCCATTTTTTGTGTTTGTGTTAGAATTGTGTTTTGATCTTTTTGGCCGTCTAAAGTTGTGGTTTTTGCTGTTAAACCCTTTTTGAGGGTGAGATAGTAAAATTAACACGCTACTTTTTGTTCAAAAGTTTTTTACTCGGTTAGTTCTCCCATTTACTCGTTAGTTTTTATCTATCACTCTTCGATTGTATTTTATTATTATTTTATTCGTTAAAACATAGTAATGTGAGATTTTGTTTGATTTATTTTAATGTAAAATTTATTATTATTAATTTTTTATAATTTTTAATGAGACATACTACCTCCGTTTCATTTGAGTTGCACCATTGGGTATTGGCACAATATTTAAGGGCTGTCAAATCAATATGGTAAAATTAGGGATGATGTATGATTGATGGTGATATGTGGGATAAAAAAATTTATTATAAATAGATAGTGGTTGTGACTTGTGGGTATATTTATAATTAATGAGATGGTGTATGATTGATGGTGATATGTGGTAGGAATAAAGTGAGGATAAAATAAATAGATTATTTTTGCCAAAAATAGTATTGTTGCAAGTAATATGAAACTTCCAAAAATGGTAAGTGTTGCAAGTAAAATGGAACGGAGGAAGTATTATGAGTTGACAAGTACATTGGATAGAGTGCATAAAGTAAATGAGAATATTTTTTTATGTGGTAGATAAATTTTTTTTTCATTCACATGGTAATTTAGAGTTTTTAATTTTTTTTTCATGTGGTAGATAAAATGTTAAATTTTTTGTTAAATTAAGTAATCATTTTGACCAAATTTTTGAAAATATGGTTTTTAAAGGTGATTGGACTATTTATTCTTACAAAAAAAGATAGCTTTAAGATAAATTTAACAAAAAAGAATTTAACATTTTGTCAATCAAATGAAAAAATTAAAAGCTTAAGATCACCATGCAAAATTAATGGACTTTTATCCACCATATATAAATAAGTCAAAAACTCAGAGTCATCATATAAAATATCCTTTTAAAATTTATGTTCTTACAGGCTTTTTTGTTGGACTCAATTGACATGAATTTAATCAAAATTCGAACACAAAATCTCACAAGAGACGGTCTATAGGATAGACCACAAAATTGGGCCAGCCCATTTTCCTTAACTGATTTTTTTTATTATCATATCAATTATATTATGTTATAATCCTAAATGTAAGGTATTATAACCTCGAATATACTATTCTATAACCCCAAATATAAGTTATTATAACCCCAAATATACTATGTTATATTTTAGGCTGGGCTTCATGGATTCCGTCTATAGAATAGACTGTCTCCCATGAGACTTACTCATATTGATGAGGTTAACTTGAGTTGGTCGTGATTTGGGTCGAAATAATGCTAGATGATGGTCCATTTCTCCTTAATCTAGACTTTCTTTTACTTGGGCCCAAAATATTCATAAGCCGAAGAAAGTAAATTGATCATTAAAATATGAATACTATAAGCATTATTTTATTTTTCACAAATTTTTGTAAAAGACAGTCTCTTTGAGAGACCATCTTTGATTCAATCGGCCCATAAAGAAAAATATAAAGTAAGCGTAGGAATTAAGCTTTAGTGGATTGGGCATGAGAAGTATCTCTCAATAGATTGGCTGTTTATTTTTTTACTTTTCACCGACAAGACTTGAGACAAAGTGTATTATCTTTCCCTAATTAATCACTTACTTACATGGGTGTCGGTCCATTTTACATTTTAACTTTTAAATTTTTTCTTGCCATCATGAACAAACAATTACTTAAAATTTCAAGAAGTGTTAAGTTAGCATAGGAGTATATTTGTATATAGTAGATGCCTATATTAGAAATTTGCTATTTAAATTGTTTAAGGCATGCTTAGTTGATTTTATTATAATATACACTGAGAGAATAGAAAAATGAGATCAAAACTAATACAATATTTTATCTAAAGAAAGTAATACTTACCTCAATTTAAAAGATATATATAAACATGTACTTCTCTGATATCTCAAAGATGTACGTGGCTCGTATTAGGTAGTCAGAATATACTCCATCTATATCTTATGATTTTTCAACATATGTTGTCACGTATTTTTAAGGTAGTTGAGAATTATGAACAAGTTAAGCTCATAGTCAAACATAAAAATTACGTCATCTTATTTGAAAATTATTGTAACTTTAGTTTCTTATATTAAATCACTATATTTGAACCATGTATAATTTTTTAGGTGTTAGTCAAACACTCCTATTCAAAAAAACATGTTCTATATTATTACATAAATAAAAATATATATCATGTTAATTCAAATAAATATAAATAATGATCGTAAAATTAATGAGCTATATGAGGTGAAAAAGTTTTTCTTTCACCCATGCTATATATCGAGAATTTTTTTGTCATCTACAAAAAAAATCAATTATCTCTTCCCACTTGCATCATCATCATCATCCTACCCAGTATATCCCGTTCATTTCACTATGACCAGGGTCTAGAGAGGGAAAAACAGCGACAACTCATACCCATAAAGGAGAGCACATCCAAAAAGAATCCCTCAGCTATCTCTTTCCACTTGCATATAGGAAATTATAATAAACTCGATAAATTTCAAAAAAAAAAAAGAACTCATTATTCATGAAAATGCTATGCAAGTGAATTCAACAATGTCGGTGGTGATAAACATAAATCACAAGAAAAATAAAAAAGAGATTGAGATGTATTGTTAAATTTTCAAGATTATAGATAGCTATACACACCTTTGTCTTTTTGAAATGATTTTTGATCAAGAATAATTGGGACCAATTACTAAAATAATGACATATTTGCAAACAAAGATTATTGGACAAACTTAACATCAATTTTGTTTAGAATCACAATTCACATGGCCATTAGGCCATGCCATGACCATTTGGTAGCACCTTAGACTAATTAAAGAGCCAAGCACCTTGTACTTGTAGGGGACTACCTTGGGGACCTAAGATTTGACTCTATCATTTTATGCCTACTTTAGGGTTTGGGGTGATTTGTGATAAGATAAGAATGGTCTCTAGCTAGCTTCTAAGTGTATGATTGAGCTAAGACATGAAAGATTGATGCCCATTTCTTTTATTGCCACTCTATAAGACTACAACCAATCAAGTCAAATTGAATTGACTTCTCTTTTGGTTTGATTAGGTGTTACATGAACAGTAGACGTATCGAGACACTATCGGTATAATTCTGTATCTGTTATCACAAATTTAACTTTGTAGTGATACTATTTGATATAGTCAAGGAAAACTATCAAATGACTTTTTTAAGACACTTTGTCTTCTATTCATATCTCGTATGATGAAACATACCCAACGATTGAAAATTAAACAAAATGTTGAATAAACGTGTTGCTCCACAATTTGTGATAGTCTTGGTTGATAGGATAGAATAAATAGTTTGGTGAAACGTATTGAACAATCCTATGTATTAGATAACGTTAAAATAATCTAACATGAATTTTTATCTGTGAAGTTTTTTGAACTGGCCAATATATATTATGAACAATTACTAGGTATTCTATGTTCATAAAATAACTTAATGATTATTTGTTTTAGATTAAGGATAAAAATTACTAGAATTAAGATTTTAGATTGAAATGATGTTATGATTAGATCAATAGATTTTGATTGTAGGATCATGAAATCATCCTTTGCTCTTAATAAGAAACACATGTGTGTTATATGTATTATTCATTTAAATAATAAATCACATTTTGTTGACTTCGTTTTTTATGTATATGAGAAGAGAATACAATTGTAGTGTACATATGTGTAAAAGTAATTAATATCTCAGAATATATAATATATAAGAATATTTAGAATTTACTAAAATTATTATAGTAGGTAGAATCAGAATTATTGTGTTGTTTTATTATTGTATTATATATAAAATTAAAAAATAAATAAAAATTCTATCAACAATTTGAATAACTCAATAGGAGTATTTCGAATTATTTTAGATTGTAAAATCATAAAATCAACCTTCAAATCTAAATTTTAATAACAATGATGAGAACCTTTCTAGCATATACTTCCTCTGTTCCATATTAGTTGCACCATTTGTTCTTTTACACTTGTCAATGTACGAAATTAATCTTTGTTAGTTCTAATTATACGTATCATAAAATTATAAAAGCTCAAAATTAATAAACTATGTCGAGATGATTCAAACAAGATCTCATATGACTATGTTTTAACTTTTAGATTACCAATAATATAAAAGTCAATTTATTTGATGAATAGTACCGCAGTCAACTATATTGCAAGTAAAAAAGTACCGAGATAAACTTAAAATTTAGTGACAAATGGGTATCTATTGATCTCAATCCATCATCAAACACAAACTTATAAATTCCATCTGTTGATGATTTGACTTTTGGAAACATGCATGGCTAGTAATGATTTGACTTCGTTGTTATCTAACAAAACATCCCATTCCACGAACTTAATTATACTTGCTTTATGATTAATTAAGTTAGTATCAACAATAATTAGTGGAAGCATAAGAAAAAAGGATAAACAAATTCTTGTGAGAGAAGGTGTCTTTGAAAGATCATATCTAATTGAACTGGTCCATAAAGAAAAATGTAGAGTAAAAGTAGAAATTAAGCTTTAATGGGCTAAGCCTAAAAGACGTCTTTCAGAAAGATGGTCTCTCAGGAGACTAGCTGGAAAGGTTATAATTGATCTGCTGTAATGCTACTTGAAAAGCTGGTTATTAACGGTAGCAAAATAATTCAGATCTTGAATAAATATTATAGATAAGTTAATGTTAAATCATTGTTTAATTAAAATTCTTTTAGGGTGTGTTTGGATTGAAGGAAATGGAGAGAAAGGAAAAGGAAGGATTTGGAGGGAGGAGAGATCCCTTGTTTGGATAATAAATTATGAGGGAAGTGATTTGGAAGGGAGGGATTTAGAAGGAAAATTTGGGCAAATTTTATTAAGAAGACAATCTCTCTTAAAGAGGAAAAATTTGGAAGGAAAACAATTTTCTTCCTTTTCCCTTCTCTTCTCTTCTATACAATTTTCCTCCTTATCTCTCCCTTTACTTTCCCTTCCTTTCCTTCCCCTTCCCTTCCTTTCTTTTCTCTAATAATTTGCTATCCAAACATAGTGTTAGTTTATGAGCTCAAGCTGGGCGATATAGTGTTAGAAATATGAAGGGTTGAAACAAAGATAATTGATATTAAATCTAGTACTTCTATGTGATTTGATAAAATACATAATACATTTTGGGGGTTAGCTTTCGTTTAACATGTGGATAGAGTAGTGTCATTTCTGATATTATATGGGTCCTAGGCAAATTGAAAGAAATAAACTCTGATATGTAAGAATTATTAATTACTGAAATCGGTACAAGTACAACCCATGTTTGGAGAGTACTAACTACTAAATTATAAAGTCGATTATTAGTTTTACCACAACTCATAGAAGCAATTAATGTGTTAGTTATTCTATTACCCATCATCTTAAGTCTTAACTAAAATAAACATTACCTTTTAGGCTGTGATGTCAAGTATGTATATTTTTTTAAGCCGACATTCTCATTAAGATTTTGATTTTAATATATAAAAACATGCTTATTAACTTTAGTTATATATCGATGTTTAATTTATTAATTGATTCATTTGGATTCTACTCATTTTTCTTTTAGTGGAATGCCACCCAGGTCTATGAAATGATGGATTAAATTAAGGGTCTAGCTACACTATAAATACAAATGTTCAATTGTGGGCCTATGGTGTAATATTTTTGACACTTTATCAAAATGTCATCATTCTTAACGTATTATTCTAATATTTTAATCTTAATTTATGACACTTTTTACAAGTGTCACACTGTCACTAAATAATTTAATGACATTTAATTTAATAAATGAGAATAATTTGATATCTTAAATATCATAATTGACACGATTTTTTTTAGTGCTAGGCTGTCTCTACTCTCAAGTCTCAAGAGAACAAAATTTTAAATTAGGGCAAATGCATAATTGTGCTTAAATTACGGGCTCACTTTTCTTAAGTATAACTATAATAACAAGGTAAGGATAAGATGGGAATAAATTTGTAATTAAGTTTAGGTTAAAAAGCATATATAATTCTGCTTTAAGTAAAAAATAATGTTAAATAAAAGCCGATTCTAACTAGGATTTTAATAGAAAATGTATTTTAGTGGTATAAAAAAATATCAATAGATATTATTTTTGAATTTTTATATGATCTAATTAATTTAAATTTGAATTAGACAGTTCTCGGTCATGTCAATATAATTTGCTTTTAGTGAAATATATTTAGCGATATTTTATTTAAATGTCGCTATTTCAAATTTCTAATAGTATATATAAGATTTAGTGGCATTTTCTAGATCCTTTAGCATTATAATAAAAAATCACACTAAAGATTTTCGCAACATAAGATCTAGTGACATTTCTCACAAATGCCACTATATAGACTACAGTAACAATTACATATGTCACTAAAAGACCAAATAAAGTGTCGTTAAATCCCTTGCTAGTGAAACTTAAAATAAAAATCAATAATTATTACAGTAAAAATATAAATCAGTGGCATTTTTTTAATATCACTACATCTAATATCGCAAAAAGTTAAATTTATTGTAGTGCATGATCATAGTCATCAACTCAGTGTTCCGCACAAAATCGGGGTTCAAGGAGAGAGTAACTTTACATAAAAGTTTTGGCTAATAGAGCAAAGACAACCAAATCTAAATAATCAGATTTTGAAATAAGAAGATGACAAAATCAATTTGCGTAAATTCAATTTACCATTCAAATTGATGATGGTTAAGGTTAGGCTGCTCGATTTATGGAACAAATTAACGTATCTCATCGATTAATGTGGTTTAACCTAACTTAATTTGATTTTTAAACCAATTCTTACCAATTATATATAAACCAACTTTCCTTGATATCTGGCCAGTAATATTCTAGAAAGCTAATTAACCATCAATTAGTACTGAGCGCCTGTCTCAACGAATCAACTTTATTTTTTTTAGTTTGTCTTATGAAGTACATTCTCCGTTCCCTATTAATGTTCCCATAGGGAATGTTCACGAGAATTAAAAAAAGTGGAATCTTTTAGATGGTGGAGATAATATTTTATTGAATAATAAATTTGATGGAGAAAAAGTGGGAACCACAAATATTAAAAAACTATTTTAAAAAAGTTATTGGAAAAAATATGGGGACCACAATTAATTAAAAAAATGTTTTTATGAAGTTAGTGGAAAACATGTGGGACCATAAGGAATATAAAAATGTTAAAATGGAGTTATTGGAAGATATGTGGGCCCATAATCAATATTAAAATATTAAAATTAGGATGGTTGAGGTTATTTTTGTCCAAAATTTGTGTTATAAATGGAAAGATTCCGTATGGGAACAACAATTGGAACATCCCAAAATAGAAAGTGGGAACTTCTTTAAGGAACGGAAGGAATATAATTTTTCTTTAATTTTCAATTTTGGTGTTTGACAAATTAGTTTATCGAGTCATTTTAGCTTATTTTGATGTAAATATAGGGTTTGATGGTCAAATCAGCTAATGCTAGTGTTTGGTGAATTAGCTGGTTGAAATAACTTATTGATATGAATAAGCTAATTTTGAACAAGCTACTTATAACAGTGGGTTGGAAATCAGCTGGTCAAACCAATTAATAAAATCAGCTAGTTAAATCAACCACTATATATTTTTTTAGTTTTTTTATAAAATATAGAGTAGATATAAATATATTTTACTAAATTTACTTATTTTCTTAATTATCTTTCATTTATACTTGAGGCAATTTCTTTGTCATTAGGAAATAATTGTAAAAGCACACCTACACCCTAGTTAATTACTCCTAGAGTTTTCTTTAAAGTACTAAGACATCAAGTATGACAAAATTGTATCCACCAAATTAAGTACTCCTAGTTAAGTACTCCTAGTTAAGTACTCCAAGAAAAGTTTAGCAAAAGTACTTTCACATATTGTAACCACCAAATTAAGAAACCTATTCAAATCTTTACCCTTCAATCTATACAAGTACTCTTACTCTCTTAGATTTTTTTATTTTGTATTTAAATAATTTTTTGTGTAGTTGATGGTGTTTATCACATCATCTATATCTAAAGTTATGTAATTCTAAAAATTACACATAAACTATCTTATGAAATTATGCGATGAGAAGAATAACCAAATCCCATATGAATCTATGACTGTTTTTCTCGTACAATAGCCGTAACATGTAAAATATCATAGAATGACAAATTGTACAAAATTTCTCAAAGGTGCATAAAAAGATGGAGGAAGTATTTCATGAGTAGATGTACATGGAATGGTTTGCTTTAATACACCCTCCTATTCACTTGAGTTATCCCATTTAGTTTTTCACTCTTGTCGAGACAACATTTTAGCCCTTAGCACTTCAAATTATTGTTAATTAAAAATTATAAAAAGTTGATATTAATAATCTTTATATTGAGACGAATCAAACAAGATCTCACATGACTATGTTTTAACTTATAAATTAAGTGTAAAATACAAATTAAGAGTGATAAATAAATAGTGTTCAAAAACAAATAGGACAACTCAAGTGAATAGGACAGAGTAATAATTTTTATAGCATTGTTATAGGTTGGAATAGATTTTCAAATCCTTGGGGGGGCAATGTGGAAGTCTACTCATAAAAGTGGTTCACTAGTAGCCATCTATCTTTCTCAATGTCATGGCTCCACCTAATTAGAGAGAATGTAAAATTATATTAAGTTCACAATTAAGCTAACAAGTGGATTCATCTTCTTACAAAACACAACAATTTTCAATAACCTCATTAATTAAATTACCTTAATCCCATGTTGATTAGAAAAGATATGTGAGTTAAGACAAAATTGTTATTAGTATGCTTAATTAGTAGGATAGTTGATTTGGATTTTCCTCTTAAGTCGTTTTCAATTCATCTTAAAATAATAAATCCGTAATAATTAATTTATCTGAATAAAAATAAATTTTATTTATGAAATAATGTTTATTTCAGTAAAAATTAGTTCAGTTTAGTAAAAAGTAATTCAGTTTGAAATATACTGATTTTTATTTCAATCAATTCAATTTATTTAAATCATTTTGTGAATAGTAAGTATTTGATTATAGAGCAAAATCTTCACCCAATGCAAATAATATGCAATTTTGATGATATG
The DNA here is from genome assembly GCA_019776075.1 of Amaranthus palmeri. Lineage (NCBI taxonomy): Eukaryota > Viridiplantae > Streptophyta > Magnoliopsida > Caryophyllales > Amaranthaceae > Amaranthus > Amaranthus palmeri. The sequence continues at coordinate 1,705,674 of JAAKBH010000279.1, forward strand.
ATGTTGAGGCATCTTACTTTATTCTTGAGAGAACGGGTATGATTTGTCCATATTTTTTTGAAAAAAAGAAAAATCTTTCACCCGTATCCTATCTTGTGCGGGATATTGAGAGTGTTTGTTACCTTTTGTGTACCGAGTTCACGATTTTAATAAAAATTACGTAATTATAATCACTTGTGGTGATTCAAATTTTGCGATTTATGAAGATAATGATTTTTGTTTTTTAGTTGTTATAAAAAAATGGTGCCCTATTGAGACACGAGGAGCATCAATGTCATATTCCACTGAATAGGGTATAGGGATATATTTGTGGAGTTTGTAACTCAACAATAGGATAAAATTAAAACTAAAATAATGAAATGGTGGAGTTTGAAAAAGACTAGAGTCCGTTGTTGGATTTGAGAATCAATTAAGAAAACATGTCAACTAAGACGATTATAAAGTTTCCACTCAAGTTAAAAAATAAATAAAAATAAAAATAAAAATAAAAATAAAACTATTGATCTTCTGTTGTTGCACAAAATTTAGATTTTTTTGAAAAATTACCTAAAATAATCCAACTTATTTGTGATTTTCCTACAATAATTTCACCTATTGATAAATCATGAATAATTCTAACTTTAAGAGGTATCTTCATAAAGTATACCCGATGACCCGATGACTTACTATAACAAGTTATATATATTTTTTTAAAAAAAGATAAATTAAAATAAAATGTCTTAAAAAATGCTAAAAAATATTCAACAAAAATTATGATTTTTTTTTTATTTTTTAGAATCTTTATGTAAATTTCAAAATTTTTCTCTAATTTTAAATTAATTTTCAGTTTATTTTTTTGGTGAATTACCTATTATAGCAGGTTATCGGGCTCCCAAAGTTTACTCTAGGAAAATACCCCTTAAAGTTGAAATTATTCATGGTTAATCAATAGGTGAGATTATTGTAGGAAAATCATGAATATGTTAGATTATTCCAGATAAATTTTTTAATTTTTTAATATAAGATAGACCGAGAGAAAAGAATGATTGAAAAGTAGGTAAAAATTAAATATTAGATCATTTAAATAAAAATTAATATCTACTCCAACTGAAAATACAGTATGAGATAAAATTCAATGTCCAACAAAGTTTGTGTAGTTTATCCTTTGTTTTTTAGTTGTACGTTGTTCCTTTAATTTTTAAAAAGTTTCACATAAGGAGAATGACAACAATAATATAGAAAATCAAGTTAAAAGTACTCCACTAAATAATTCTGAAAAAAAAAATTGGTCTTACAAAATAAATACTAGTTTGTTTTTTTTTGAGATAAATAAATACTAGTTTGTAGTTACACACATATAATTGCTAGAATAGAATATATACAAAATACAATCAAGAGATTTAGGAAACTAAATCTTTACACAATAATATCTTAGATATGAATATTTTCATTTCATGAGAATAGAATAAATATACAAAATATAATCAAGAGATTTAGGAAACTAAATATTTACACAATAATATCTTAGATATGAATATTTACAAAATATTCTAATTATTCTATTCTAGCAGTAATTACTATGTTTATTTAAATTTAGGCAAATTTTAAATACTAGCATAGTAGCATAAAGTGGTCTGAACACTATATGTAATTGTGCATGGACTTACCTCGACTATCGGTCATCATATTTTCTGTATTATTGTATAACTTAAATTCCGTAGATTGTAGAGAAATCATACATGGTTTATTTTCTCTTACACCAATTATTGTATTGCTCCTCTTGAGGTACTACATTAATAACGTTTCAGTACTTGAATTATTAACATTATTTTTCTCTATAGTTTTTGTGTACGATCAATTTTCATAGGTATTAGAAATCAATAATCATGGAGAATGAACATTTTTTAGGAGTTGTCCAAATCAAAATTTGTGTGTAAAAAGCTTGAATAAATGGGATATAAAAATAGGAAAATGCCTAGATATATTGATTATGACTTAATTAATTATTATATGTGCGTGTTCTGTGGCAAGTATATTTGCTTGATAGCAGGGAGCCAACAGTGACATCACTTTCAACTTTTTTTTATACCATGTGTCTCTAAATATTTTTCTTAAAAAAAATATTTATGTAAATTATAAAAAAAAAAAATTTGCGACTAAAGTAATAATTAGGTTGATAGTAAAATATTTTACAATAATTTTAATTGTAAGTAAATCACATAAATAAAATAAAATAAATAATGATATAGATAAAATATATACTTCTGATTTTTTATAGATTAAATAATAGGAGTATTTTTTTTTGACAAAACATATATTTACTAGTTATTCGTCCTTTTAACTTTAATTTTATTTTGTATATGAACATGCTAAACATAATAATCGGATGGTTTTTTAAAAGTTGAGAATTTAAATATCATTTCTGACCTTTAATTTTATTATAAATATATGGAGTATACGACATATATAAGAACTTTTATAAATTCTACCTTACCTCTAATAATATTTTTGCTTTGCCCTTAGTTGATATAAGAATGTTGTTGTTAGCTTGGATATTTATAAACATCAACTTTTTTGATAAGTTTTTTTTTTTTATTTTTTGATAATTATAAACATCATCTTTAAAAATACACCACACAATAAAAGTGTATTCAAGCAAGTAATCATATCATTAGCTAAATATACTAGTAGATGGTGACTTTAATTATGGGATGAGATTGACTACAATCATCCAGATCCGGCCAGTTGCTGATGTCAAGGGGAATTTAGTAGATCTGTGACCTTGACAACCCTAAATAAAATTATAATTTATATAAATTTAATTTTGAAAATCTTATCTTTTATTTATCACTGAAAATTCAATATTCAACGTATGTATCATTTTTTCTTTTAAAGGACTTTGTCATTTGTAACATGCGATAAATTTACTCATTCATCTATGAACTGAAGTTTCTTATTAAAGCATATGTCAGTTATTATGAGATTAATAAAAGGTAAAAATTTTTAAACGCTGACCACTTAAAAATAAAATCTTTAGAATTTAATTTTGGTGAAATATTAAACACAAGTTGCTCTTAGCCCTACTGTTGAGTGGATGTGGAAAAAATACAAGTTGCTTTCATTTATGAATATAATCTAACTTGATTATAACCTCATCAAATATTGGTTAGGTTTAGCCTTCAAATTGAACAAAGCTTAATAGTAGTGTCATAGTGTGTATATAATGACATTACAGATATGATCAAATATAATTGAAGCTTATCTGAATCTATATATATGTATTAGATATTTAGTTTCTTCATTCAAGAGCTAACTATTAGTTATCGGAAAGTTCGTTTTTTATAGATTTACTGCATACTAAAATAACATACATTAATTTTAAATTTAGAAAATATGGGTCAAAAAATGGTTTGTGGATCGAGTAGAGTGAGAACTGAGAAGAGTGCTAAGATAATGAAGACGTGTGCACAATAATATGGAATGGAATAATCCAACATTTTCATGATTTTCCTATACAATAATCTTACCTATTGATTAACCATGAATAATTCTAACCTTAGGGGTATTTATGTAGAGTATCTTGAGTAGCCCGATAACCCGCTATAGTAGGTAATTTTCCAAAAAAAAAAAATAAATTGAAATTAATGTAAAATTAAAGAAAAAATTTATAAATTCACATAAAAATTTCAAACAATTTAAAAAAATCAGAATTTTTTACAACATTTTTTTGCGCATTTTATTTTAATTTATCTTCTCTTTAAAAATAATAAAACTTGCTATAACAAGTCATCGGGTTGCCGAGTTTACTCTACAAAAATACCCTCTAAAATTGAGATTATTCATGATTAATCAATAAGTGGGATTATTGTATGAAAATCATAAAAAAGTTGAATTATTCTAGATAACTTTTCTTAAAGTATTGTACACCATATCTATATTATACGTATTCTCACCTATAAAATACTAGTAACTATATTTTTTAACATCGTCTTCTGAGAGACCTTCTATGGCAAAGACGGCTCTTCCAACAGTCCAACCCAATGATTTTAAATTTAAAAATAAGGCTGATAACTAATCAGTTACTTATTTTGCAAAATGGGTTGACCCATATTTATCCGTCTACATTATAGACGGTGTATATCAAGAATTTGTGAAAATATTTACTTATATGTTAACTTTATACTCCTAATTTATTTCCTTACTAAAGAAACCACTGGTAAGTGGTAACCATAATCAATTCGTTTGGTATTACTTCAGCATCAAGGCCAGTCCTTATATTGTACTAACCCCTAGCTAATAATCGACAAAATAAAGTAGTACTATTAAAAATGGTAATTAAAATTTAATTTAATATTAATAGGAATATTTATATGACAAGTTTAATAATGATCACGACTCGTGATTATTGTTCTACTTTAATTATAACATCTTCTTCATAAATTCATTAAATTTTAATACATTAATATTTGAAGAGATACTGATATATATATAGTAATAAGTAATAATAAAAAATTGTGCAAATAATATAAGTTTTGATGATTAAAGTTTCATTACTAGCAATTATAACACGGTATATATCTTTAAAATTTACACTCTAATTCATTTAGATTAAAATTTTTTAAATGCTAACAATCATACAAACTCACATTTTTTGTGATTTTTTTTATATTATCTCTCCCACTACAACATAATTTGCTTTTAGTGGGATATTTAGCGATATTTAATTTAAATGTCGCTATTAAAAATTTCTTATAGTGTATATATATAGATGATTTAGTGACATTTATTAGAGCCTTTAGCGGCATATTAAAAAGTCACACTAAAGCTTTTAGCGACATAAGATCTAGTGAGATGATCTAGTGAGATTTCTCACAAATGTCACTATAGACTATGGTGACAATTACATATGCTAATACTAAAGACCAAATTAAGTGTCGCTAAATCACTTTATCGTGGAACTTTAAATAAAAACCAATAATTATTACACTAAAAATATGAATCAGTGATATTTTTTTAATATCACTAAATCCAATATCGCTAAAAACTAAATTTGTTGTAGTGTTCGTTTATTATGTACTGGCTTAATTTCTCACATTATATACCTTAACAATCAATCAAGGCACCACCATGTATATAGTAGTATTTTTTTGTTAGGTAACTATTTAGGTGGGAGATCCATCCTTATAATAAACATAACATCAAAGTTATACTCATATATTCGAATCAATTTTGCTTCAATTCTACTTTAATGTAATTTTTGTAAAATAAAATCATGTAATTGGTGAAAAAAGAAAATAAATAAATGATATGGAAAAAGAAAATTAAAATATATGTATTTTAATAAAGGCAATCTTATGAACTAAGACATTAAGTTATCGCAAAATTAGTAGAATATATACAATAAAAGGATGGTTAAAACATTTAGTTACAGACTTCTATAATATATGCTAATGATGGCATAGGCTTGCGCCATGTTTTATTTCGTGATTTTGTGCTAAATCGCTAAAAACTCAAGGCCTATATACATAGCCTTATGTCAGTTTTCGTATTTTGCCAAAACTTTTGAATAATGAGATATGGCTTAGACATCCATAGTGCGTATGAGACAATGTTTTCAAGCTTATGTTGTATTATATATATTGTGAATATACATGCTCAAAATAAATAGATTCGACTAGATCAGATTCAATCCGATATGCTATGTTAGTCAATAATAATTGATGAATAGCTAGAAAATGGTGGAACCTTGCTAGTCTTGTAAATTTGAGTTGTAACAAGATGATTGGTGGGGTGGATACTTTTTTTGTATATTTAACAAAAACCCAAAAATGTGTGGGGGGTGATAATTAATTCATACATGAAATCCCACTTAGCCAAATAAATATTTCAATCACCTTTTTCCTTTTCTTCCTTGTTCTTCAATTCCTTTTTACATTTAACAACTCACACTAAAATACACAAATTCCTTCACCTTTTCCTCATCTTTTGTTTTGCTATAAAATGGGTCATTAACACATCCATACCCCAAATTGGTGTTCCAATTCTCAATTACCCTTCTTTTCCTCTCTTTTTACTTCTCTCTCTAGCCTCTCTCTAGCTATCTCCCTTTAAAACTCTCTTAATCTCCTTTTTCCTCCCATTCTTTCTCTAGATTTGTTAGGTAATTAGCTCTATAATTGTGTTTAAACCTAGCTAATTAAGTGGGAAAAAAAGGTCAAAGTGTTGAGCAAGATGGAGAAGCAGGGCACGTGCATTACTAACTCATGCAAAATCTACATAGAAGTATCATACAAATATATATTTATTTGTATGCGTTTATGCAAATATAATTAATATGTCGATATAGGTGTTTGGCACATGGCTGATTATAGTGGCTGATTTGACCAACTGATTTTATTAAATGGTTGGACCAGCTGATTTTGAACCCGCTGCTATCACCAGCTTGTTCAAAAACAGCTTATTCGTGTCAATAAGTTGTTTTAACAAGCTAATTCAACAAACACTGACATTAGCTGGTTTGACCACCCAATCCTTTTTTTTATATCAAAATTAGCTAAAATTGCTCAATAAGCCAATTTGCCAAACAACCCCGGTATATAGACAAATATTATAAATCATTAAAAATATGCATCGTTTGGATTATATGTTAAGTTAAATATGAATTATAAGTATAATTAGTTGCAGTGAGTTAGTCCTTTCATGTGCCCAACTTCACCATCATGCCCACTTGACCTATATTAAACAAGCCTTGCTGCTTCTTGTTCCAGGTTTGCTTCTCTATCTATTTCTCTTTTGCTTAATTATTATTATTATTATTATTATTATTATTATTATTATTATTATTATTATTGATTGTTCTCTTCAATTTTTTGAATTGGGACAGTTATTTATTAACTGGTTTGACAAGCTGATTTTGAACCCATTATTATAAGCGGCTTGTTTAAAAATAGCTTATTCGTATCAATAAATTGTTTCAACCAGCTAATTTACCAAACACTAACATTAGCTGATTTGACCATCAAACTCTCAATTTATATCTAAGACAAACTCTTAATTTATATCAAAATAAGTTAAAATTGCTGAATAAGCTAATTTGCGAAACATCCGTATAGTATTGCTCATTTGTAAACAAATAGTGGATTATAATTTGGTGGAACTAGATTGAATTTGATTATATGCGGCGTATTTATATCTATAAACAATTACAGTGCGTGAAATCACGCACATTCAAACCATTATGTGAATATGAATAATAATTTCCCAAATGGAGATCATGGCATGATAATATATTTTGTGATAATACTAAATTAATTAATTGTTAGACCATGATGGTTGTGAACATTGGGGAATGGTGGAGCATAATTTTTGAACATGTGAATTTTTAAAAAGTGACATTGTTGGGTCACTTTCTTCTGCACAAATAAATCTTTTAGTTCATCATTCTTTTTCCCCACCTAAATTCTAAAAAAACCATTATATTATTTTTATTATTATTATTATTATTATTTTTATTAATATTTTTATTATTATTATTATTTTATTATATCAACCGTCTTGGATTTTTTTTTAGGGTTGTTATATAATATTCCATCGATCTGTACAATACAATATAATGTCTTCCAATTTTTATATTGTTTATCAATCATTCTGAATTTATATTTAACTCTTAATTGATCCATAAAATCAAACGTAGTAAAATTCGATGTTATTTGATTAGTCTCAATATAACGATTATTAATTTTATAAATTTTAATAAATTTAAATTAGAAAATATTAATTTTGAGTATTTTAAAAGCATAGCCTAGAACAGAGGGACTATTAATACCTTGTTACTAGATTTGAGATAAGATATACTCAATAAAACATATACTCTTAATTATATATGTAAAAATATAGCGCTTTAATTTGTAACCAAGAGCACATTGTTTGGTAAAGAATATAGAACACAACAAATCCGAGAAAACTATATTATTAAAAGACAAATGCTAATCAACTTCCGACATTCGTTAACAAGAATAATAAAGATTAAATTAGAAATAAAATAAAAAGTAAAAATTAATATAATGTATTTTATTTCGTGATTTTATGATAAATTCAAATTCAAGGATGTATTAGGTAATGTATTGATACTTAAATACATAGTTAAAAATTTAGAATATATTTTTGCTTTTTATGGATTTAAAGAATCTCAGATGACTTGACTCATTTTTAACAGTTGCATCAGATAGTTAAGTATGCCCACTTTTTGGCAAGAGTTTCCTACCCCTTCTTCATATGCAAAGAAGAGAGAACAGAGACCTCAAAAAATAAAGGAGCTAATCCAGTAACCAAAAAGACAAAAACTATTATTATTATTATTATTATTATTATTATTATTATTATTATTATTATTATTATTGTTATTAATTATTATTATTATTATTATTATTATTATTATTATTATTATTATTATTATTATTATTATTAAATTTTCATAGAAAATTAGTTATACATAATAATAAAAGTTAAATCAATATACAATTTGTATAAAATATGGTATTAGATCAAATCGATTCAATTCGTTACTTGTTGATCACTTTTAATTCAGATGAAAGTCAAGTAATACATATAAAATAAATTTTGCAGATTCGATTTTTATACTTTATTTTTGCTAGAATATAATATTTGATAAAATATTTGTTTATTTTGTATATCTTTAATATTTTGCAAATATTTTGTAATTATATACTTACCATAAACCTTAGATATGTTGATGTATATATTCTCATGTATCAATAAATAAAGGCAACCAAAATCATTCTCTCATAATTCTCCGATACCATATAAGAGAATTATGAGAGAATGATTTTGGTTGTCTTTCTTTATTGATACATGAGAATATATAAATCAACATATCTAAGGTTTATGGTAACTATATAATTACAAAATATCAAAAATACACAAAATAATCTAATATTTTATCAAATATTATATTCTAGCACTTTCTTCATTTCAAAATAATTGCATTGTCTTAATTATATTATTAAACTTTCAATTTAGATAAGTTTTTTTTTTTGGACAAATGTTCAATGACACGTATCCATGCCAATTCAAACTTTGTTACTAGATCGTCAAAACTAAAATTTTCAATCTAATGGCATCATTTTCACATCTATATACAAAATGTCTCTATTTAGCTAGCTACCTTTACCTTTAATTTCTAGTAGTCAATATTGAATAACAATTACAATCCAATTAATTGGTTGAACGATTCATGACAAATTATTAAATTGTTTGTATTGCATGAACAATTATATATACTACGTATGTACTATGTTTCCTAAATAGAGGTATAAAATGTTTGTAAAGAAAATATGAATATATGATGGAGGTGTTTAACTTAATCTTATTTGATATGAAATTGGTATAGTTGTATCTTGTTGTACGTTTTATAAGAATTAAAATTATTTACGACTTTTTTAATTATTAAGGTAGAGTGGATATGTGTTAAATCACTTTCAATTCAAATGAAAATCAAGTCATATATATCTGATTCTTGTTCACATTGTTGCTTGTGTATTACTTTTGTTAAATGTCATACGACCTATAACTCTAACCCTGGACTATTCAATACACCTTCCAGTAAAATTAAAATTATTCACAAGTGTCACTTGTCACTTGAGTAGTTGTGTATGAAATCTCAAATTTGAACTCTCACGCTATAACAACAGCAAATAAACAAAAACGTATTTATTTCGCTTCAAACTAATTTTCCTAATCCCATAAAGTACATTACATACAACACAAAATCCTACTCACAGGCGTTATTGCGTTATATCGATTAATGTCATTTATGAATAAAATAAATGGTGTAATGGTTGCTATGAAGTGAGGGAGCAAGAGTATAATGGCATATAGTACAAGTAAGAGTTTCCTAAAATGGTGGTTCCCTCTAATTGAAGTATGATTGAAAATGATATGTTAACAACCAATTATGGAGTCTATTATAGGACCAAATTTGTACATTTCTACCCTCTTCATAGGGTGGGAAGTTTGTTTTGGATGTAACTTTAAAGTAGGGATTCCTTTTTCCTTCTTCAACGGAATCTTTACTTTCAAATACCAATTTCAAAATGATCATATCAAACAAGTACTAGTATATTTGTGTATACATACGTATATGCTTATTATGGTAATATTACTTTGTATGAAGCAATTGGACTTAGCTTTGTGACATCATTTCACTTTTTATTTCATTGAGAATGATTCTTTATATTTTGAAACTTGTGTGTTTAATAAAATTATACTCCCTCCTATTCACCATAAGAGTCCCATTTGACTTTTCACGGATTTTAAGGAGAGTTAAATGGGACCATATGTGTAAGAGAAAAATGTAGAGTTTTTGAATTTTTATAGGTGTAAAGTGGGGTTAGTAGGTATAAAGGTGTAAAAAAGTTATTAATAGGGATAAATTGGTAAAATTAACTTATCCAAAATAGAAATGAGACATTTAAGATGACTTGACCCAATAAGAAAATGAAACACTTAAGGTGAATAGGAGGGAATATTTTTCTATCTCATTAAGTTTATTATTAAGATTTTTGTCATAATATGTTAATTTTAGCAGTAAACTCAAAGGAAAGAAAAGTACATTTGATGGTACGTGTTATTACTAGTAGAAGGAAGAAATGATTTGTTTTGTGAAAATTGTGAAGTAATTCACCTTTCAATTCTCTTTTATTTATTTTCCTCTCTTTTCCTATTGGTATTTAAATGAGGAATATACAATGCCTCTATTTTTCTCGCCTTTTCCTCTTCATTTTCGGATTTTCTCTTATCCAAACATAGTGTAAATGTTAATAAAGACGTAACAATGTCAAAGATGTTGCGACAAATTTCTTATATATAGGATTCAATGGATGATGGTGCTAAGGGCAAATCCAAATTACAAGGAGGAGTTGTTATTCAATTTCAATATTTTAAAAGATCGTACAACGAAAGTTCAAGAACTCATGACCTCTAATAAAGCTAGGAATGACTATAAGTCAACTTTGAATCGAGTTTAATTGGTTTATATAATTAAAATTATTAGCTAAAAACTCAGTTGTTTAAGCTAGTTTTTATAGTGTTGTTTAGCTAAAACTATTTTTCGCTATTTAATGTTTATGAGAGAAAAGACCAAATAAATCTTTTTATGTGTTATTTTGGATATTTTATCTATTGATTCCACAAAAAATCTTTCTATTTATATCGACAGTTTTTTTTGAAAGAAAAAAATATTGATATAAATAGAAAGATTGTTTGTGGGATCAACAAATAAAACATTCAAAAAAATAAGTTTGCCCATCCTAATTTTAATATTTTAATAATATTTTTGGTTTTCATATATCTTTCAGTAGCTTTATTTTAACATTTTTTATTCGTTACAGTTTCACATGTTTCTTACTAACTTTATAAAAATATTTTTTATTAGTTCCAGTCCATATATTTTTTTCATTAACCTTTTTAATATATTCTTTTATTATTTTCATATTTTTTTGGTCCCTATTTAAACTTCATTAAATTTATCATTTAATAAAATAATATATTTATTATCTAAAATAATTTATTTTTTTAATCCACGTAATTCTTGCTATAGACCGTCTATAGCATAGACGGATAAATATGAGTCAACCCATTTTGCAAAATAACTAACTGATTAGTTATCAGCCTTATTTTTAAATTTAAAATGATTGGACTGGGCTGTTGAAAAAGTCGTCGTTGCCATAGACGGTCTCTCAAGAGAACTTCTGATATAATTTATGGAAATTTCATTTAGAAAGGAGGGAGTAAAATACCGGATGAAATAAGGATGAAGGAAGTCACTTGAGAAGTTCATAATTTTGGCAGTCCGCAGTTGCATATTCCAGTTTTGTTGTCCTCCAAATAAACTTGCACCGGCAATTCTTGTTTCCCCATTCTTATTCCGCCTTTTCCACCGACCATAATCTGGTTTCTACTGGTTGCCGTTTTTCATTTTAGTCACGCATTCGCATTGAAATCCTGACATTGGCTGAGCCGTTGAGGTACTTTTTCTCGACAATCATTGATCTTTTTTTAATTATGCATTCTGGGTTATTTCAATATGAATTACTCGCTTTCTGGGTTTTTTTGATTTCTAATTTTAAATCTTCAAATGGGTTAAAATCAATTAATTCAAATATTGTTCTTTTGATTATGGAAGAGAAAAGGGGTTTGTAGGATAAATTACGTTTATCCAAAGATTGGATGGAAGTGAAAGTTGGTATCTTTATGGTAACTGTAATCTTGTTGCTTGTGCATGGACCTATGAAGTGTAAGAGAAAGGTTTCAGAATGTGAAATGACCCCTTTTCACTTATTATAGTTTCTGGTGTTCTAGTAACATGAATGACTCATTTAATCAGGTGTACGTACTTATTTACGTGAAGTTGTAGATGATGCTTTCTGTTCAATATCGATTGAAAACCAGGGCATGGTTGCATACATGCGATCTTCCGAAATCCCGTCTAGATGGAAACCTTGGTGGGAGTCGCTTGACGGCATGGGGTAATGGAATATGGGTAATGGAATTTGCATACCTAATACCATGGTATGTAAAGAACATGACAGGGGCTGTGTTCCCTGATTGTTTTCCTTGTTTGTATATCAATTTTATCGTTCAATACGTATTTTCTTTCCCGAGTCGAGGGACTCTTTGGCGGCACTCTCCTTTATAGGTATGTTTTGCCGCCTTCCTTCCCTCCCCAGACGCTGATCATAGTTTTCTATGGACAGGATACACTGGGTTTGATGATGATGACTCATTACCCTTTTTTGTCAAAATAGCCTAAAATGGTCTGAACTTTGCAGATTTTGGGTCCCAAATTGCTGTGGAAATAGTGACTTAGGGTTTGGAGTGCATGCACATTCTTTCAATTAGTTTATTTGATTTGGTTTTTGTGTGGTAGGCTGTGAAGCTTTCTGGTGATGGCAGAGCTAAAAGAACCCCTGCTTGCAAGGAAACCTCCCTCAATAGCAAACCTTAAAGACATCTCTTATCATCCATCTGGGTCTGGACGCCCACCCGTTGAAGGTATGGATGTCTCGGGCTTGAAGAAACGAGGCCAGAGCAGTCGTTCGTGGATTCGGATTGATACTTCTGGGAACTCAGGGTTAATAGGAGTTGACAAATTCACAATCATGCGTCGATGTGATCTTCCTGCGCGTGATCTACGATTACTTGATCCACTATTTGTGTATCCGTCCACTATCCTTGGTCGAGAGAAGGCCATAGTTGTGAATCTGGAGCAGATTCGATGTATTATTACTGCTGATGAGGTTCTCCTTTTGCATTCCTTTGATAGCTATGTATTACAGTATGTCGTTGAGCTTCAGAGACGACTAAGGACAGCTGGTGCTGGCGAGGCTTGGCAGTCAGAAGATGCTAGGATCATCCTAAGGAGAGGCAGTCGAAACTTTGACAATCCGTCACCTGATTATTTACCCTTTGAGTTTAAAGCATTGGAAGTTGCTTTGGAGGCCGCCTGCTCATTTCTTGACTCTCAGGTTTTCTTCTACTCCTAGAAGACCATGCATTGTACTAAGAAATGAAGGTCTCCATCCTCCCCTTTCCCTAATTTATGCATGCACGCGAGTTTCATGTACACATTTATGCACCGATACCATGTTATTCATGCTCTTTGGCTGCATAGTTTATGCTGAAATCAGGGTTCCCGACTGATGGATTTTATGCGTATCATGAAGGCGCCTATGGTAACACTAACTGAGGAGTGGGAGGGTGGTAGTGATTGTTAAGGTTCTATGCGGTTGGAAGAAAAGGGGTTTACCGGGGATGCTCATTTTAGTATTCGTCTTAGTTTAGTTAAATTATGAGAAAACTAACCGCAATTGAGCCACAAGTGTTTCTTCCTTTATTGCAGCTTTGGAAAGGGTGCATTGAGTGTTACGGTTGCTCAGATGAAGTTGTCTATTATTCAAAAATCACTGTCACATGATTCACTAATCTACTTGCGAACTAGGAATCAAATGAAAAGTCGAATTATGGTCGGTTTTGGGCTATTCTAGGGTCATTCTAAACGAATCGCTAACTATAAAAACGAATACTTTGGTTGTAATTTATTTTTCTTTCAGTACATGATTGTCATTGTTTACTTGACATGTTTTGAATTTTTCAGGCATCTGAATTAGAGATTGAAGCATATCCATTGCTTGAAGAACTAACATCAAAGATCAGTACCTCAAACTTGGAAGGGGTACGTCGTCTGAAAAGCAGACTTGTCACACAGACGCGTAAAGTTCAGAAGGTATTCTACATTATGTAATTACTAATTATCACACAGACTTGTCACACAGATGCGGTAAGGTTTGATTATGCTTGAAAAAACAAAGAATGTGTATCTTAAGAAATTGAGCTTAGTTTTTTGTATCAAGCAAAAGGATGAATTCCAAGCCTGATATAGAACTTTTATTGGACTTATTTTCATCTTGTTAATATAGGTCAGGGATGAGATAGAGCAGCTAATGGATGACGATGGAGATATGGCGGAGATGTATCTTACAGAGAAGAAGGCCCGAATGGACATGTCGTTCTATGGTGAACAATTAGGATTGAGAACAAATGATGGTGGATTTTCCCTATCTGCTCCTGTTTCTCCTATCTCATCCGCCTTCAATTCAAGAACACTGGAGAAAAGCTTTAGCGTTACAAGAAGTCGGCATGATAGCTCCGACAGTTCCAAAAGTGCAACAGAGAGTATAAATGAGCTGGAAATGTTGTTGGAAGCATACTTTGTGGTTATTGATAGTACCCTTAACAAGCTTACATCAGTATGTTGAATTTACAAGTCACAACTTGTCTATTATATTCTTCGGTTAAGAAAATTAACTAACATGTTCCATTCCCCGTACTTTGTAGTTGAAGGAGTACATTGAGGACACCGAAGTTTTCATTAACATTCAGCTGGTATGTGTGTTTTTCTTGTTCATGATGTCTTTTTTGATTGAAATGAACATAATTAGAAGGGATAAAGGAGAACATTGGGGCATGTGATCCCACTTGGAAAGATTAGAGAGGGATTGACGAACTATATAAGTGCGATGGGGTACTCCTCTTATCACCAATTGGTTTTAATATGAAACGGCTCATCGGGTTTGTGTGCAACCAATTCTCTTATTATGTAGGTCTTGTAATGTACAAGCCAAATGATAAATTTATCACATTTGGCATCTTGGTTGTCACCCATAGGGCCGATCCTTAGGACTGTTGGAATATACCAAGTTTACACTGAACTACTCTTTGTTTGGCTTCATTGATGTTGAAAAGTGTCGCTCAATTCGGAGCATAAATTTACACTTCTCCCAAAATGTGCGGGGTGGGTTGGATCACGGGGCTTCCCCAATCCCCACCCTGCTATACCTTCGTATTTTAGAGAAATCAAAACACAAAGGTACTTGTTCTAGCCGAGGTACTTGTTCTAGCCGTGATCCAGGTTTTTTATTGTTAGTAGTCGTTAATTCATTAGTTCGTCTCATTTGAAGTTATTTTAGACATAAGAGATGATTCCGCAAGGTTTAATTCGATTTAATATCAAGTGTTTGCGCAGGACAATATTCGAAACCAACTTATCCAATTCCAGGTGCTGTTAACAAGCGCAACGTTTGTTGTAGCCATATTCGGAGTGGTAGCAGGAATCTTCGGCATGAATTTTGAAATCGATTTTTTCAAGTACCCAAACGCGTTCCAATGGGTTCTCTACATTACTGGAGTTACTGGTATCGGTATATTTGGTGCATTTGTATTGTTCTTAAGATACAAAAGGTTGTTACCATTGTAAATGTCTCTCATGTCAGAAGATACAAACACAATCTAACTCCATTTTCTTTTGGTTCTTCAGAATTAGGTTCTTTTTAGAAGTCCCTTTTGTTGGGCCATATATACAACTACAGTTGTAATTTTATCCATTTTGACCTATAAACTTAATTCTTGGACAATATTTTTAAAATTTTGAACTTTCTACTAGGGCATAAAGTTGTCATTTATAATTATTGAATATTGCCATAAACTTGGAAAAACGCATAGGACAAGCTAGAGGTGTTCAAAACAGACCCGATAGACACCCGACTTTATAACCGAACTTGATTTGACCCAGCTTAAAAATGGATCTACAATTATGTAAAAACCAATGTGAACACAAAATCCGATTTTGAACCGACTCGAATAATTGATCCGAAATCAACCCGATGACCCGAATGAACACCTCTAGGACAAACCCTTGAAGAAATCTATATCTCTATCATGATTACCAGTTACATTTCTATATAGTAAAAAAAAATAAACGATAAATAACAAATTAAACATATAAGAGCGAAAATCTTTGTCTCTACAAGACAAGAATGAGTGGTAATTTTGAAATTTCAATAAAAAGTGGTGACGCAATGAAAAAGATAATTTCCACTCCCCTCTCACACAGTAGGGAATTACTCTTTATCATGATTCATGAAATCCAAAGAAAAAGAATGAGGAATTCCATGGAATACTGCTAGTGCAGAAATTTTACATTACAATCAGCCTCTAATAAACAAATCCCAAACTTGGAGTACTTCTCAATTTCATTATAAAACCAACATCTACACAAGAATCATTATCAAAAGACAAATTCTTTGTGAAAGACGACCTTTTGAGGGATCAACTCTAATTAGACCGGATCATTATATATTTTTAAAATATTGTAAGTAGGCATTAAAAATAATGTAAGTAAATGTTTAAGATATTGAAAGTAGGTATTAAGAATACGGTAAATAAACATTAAGAATAATGTAAGTATACATCAAGAATACGATAAGTAGACATTAATCTTTAATGGGGTTGAGCTTGAGATATGTCCCTCAAAAGAGACGGTCCCTCAAGAGACTAGCTGATCAAAAGATAGCCAGATGTTGAGGTACAAAAATCTACACAAGAATCATTTTTCTGATCGAGAAAACTACTCTTGGTCAGGCAAATTCACCAAACTATCTAATATCACCTCCATATGATCACGATTAAGATTCAATCCGAGAAGAAGGGCTTTCCATGACAAGCGACCCGGTAAAACACCATGATCGGAAACCATGTCAAGCATATGCAAAGCCTTTGAAATCAGCCCCTCATGGCACAAACTACATATGATCTTATCAAATGTAGCAAACACAGGAACAAACCTCTTTGATAGCATTTCATCCAACATACTGCACGCTTCTATGATTTCGCCTCCAGTAACAAGCGCATCAATCATTAAGCTGTATGACCGATGATTCGCTTCCAAACCTTTCCGTTTCATCTCAATCCACAAATCCCTTGCTCGACTCAACTCCGCAACCTTACAAAATGCTTCCAAGACATTATTGTAAGTTGTCGAATTAGGTGCACAACCCGACTCCTCCATACAACCAATCATTACATAAGCAGCATCAGCTTTCTTTTGCTTACCTAAACCTTTAATGTACACATTATAAGTACACACATCGGGCACTAACCCGAAAACGAGAATTTCGTCAAACAAGTCTTCTACTCTAGAATACTCCCCTTCTTCAACAAGATCATACAAAACTGTTGTATAGCACATAATATCAGGCTTAATTCCTTCCCTTTTCATTTCACATAAAACATCAAATGTATCTTTACCCTTTCCTTGTCTACCCAATAACTTAATCAAATTACAATAATCCTCTCTACTAGGGCAAAACCCAGATCTTTTCATATTTTCCCAAACAGCTATTACCTCAAAATTAGTCAAAGTCACACTCTTTTGTTTACACAATGATGACAAAACCAAAGAAAATAATTTTCCATCAGGGTTAATTTCATCATTAATCATGTAATTCAACAATTGAACAGCAAAATCAACCTTCCCAATTCTACAAAGTGCATTAATTAATATTATAAAAGTCGATTCCTCGATTCGAATATTCAAAAATCTACTCTTTAACAACAGTTGAGGTACAATTCTCATACATTCTCTATTTTTACAAAGAACTAAAAGTAAGGAATTAAGCGAAAGAACAGTAGGAACACACCTGTATAAAGGTATCTTAAAGAACAAATCAATTGCCTCAATGATCATCCCATTTTCTCCATAAACCCTAATCAAATCAACAAAAATCCTTTCTGGGGTATCGAATTTCTCCACATTCTGAAGATGGGAAAGCACAAATTTGAGTTCATGGAATTGGGATTTTTGAATTAGGGTTTTGATGACCAGATTATAAGCAATGGGAGTTGGGTCACACTGGTATGAAGTGAAAATATTGATAAGACAATTGAGAAGATGAGAAGGGGTTTTAGGAGGGTTTTGGGTTGTTTGTTGAAGAATTGGAAGTGGGGTTGATGATGGAAGACATGATTTTTTTAGGGTTTGTAGAGCTTGTTGTTGATTGAAGATTACATTCCATTTGGTTTTGTAAGGAAAAAGATATGGCCATTTTCTCCTTTTTCTAAGAAAAAAATTAGGAATTTGATTAGAAGATGAAGGTCTTGGCACCATATGAACTGTAGGAAAAAGAACTGTACTTCCCAAAGTCCATATCTTGATTTTTATTCTACTCAAAATTCGTTATTATTTTATTCGTAATTTAAGTATTTTTAAAGGGTGTTTAAAAGAAAGTATTTTTGAATGGCAAAAGAAGTTTTTAACTCTAGCTTGAAAAACAAAATAAAAAGTTTTTATTTGGAGTTTGATTGTTGTATTTTATTTTGGATGAAAGTTTTGTACATAGAGTGTTCATTATGGTCAAAATTAAATTTCGAGTCAGTGTTTTCTAATTCAAGTTATTTTCGATAATGAAATAATACAGTTTCAATTTTATGTTTGTGTTTTTTTTGATTTAATCTGACCATTTTCAATACGATTTAATTTAACCCAAATAATCTATGAAAGAATTTTAATGAAATATAGCGATATGATTGATCTGGAGAATTAACAAACTTCCACCTATCACTCTAATTAGGAGTTCGATTCTTATTACCCCTAAAAAGTTTACTTTTTCTTCAAAATGTGCCGGGGCAAACTCGAAAGGCATTGGAATTTAAATGTATGAAATTTTATCCTTATAAAAAGTGTTATTTCTAGTTGACTATTGGCATTAAATGTCATTTGCAACTGAAAATAATTCCAAACCAAAAAAAAATATATAAATCTTTAACTTGACTCGGTTAAAGCATAGAGAATATACAATGAAATACAAGCTCATCATCTAGACCCAAAACTTATATGGCTCTGTAAGATATTACTTCTGTACAATGGTGTTGAATAGCATAGAGTCATGACTCATGAATGCTAAAAAATTTCAAAATTTCATATGAAACATGACATGTACATAGCACAAATACATTCATTTACAATTCTTTTGATCAGGTTATACAAACAAACAATGCAAAGAGGTAAAACAACAGTTCTCTATCTTCCTGACACCAGATTCAGAAGATCACTGTTTCTGTAAAAGGACTCAATGTCCCAGTTTTGTGTTGTCGATGACATTGTCGTTAAAGCCACCACGACTGATCTCATACTTGGACGTAACATAGCGTTATCTTGAGTACATGCTCTGGCAAGCTCAGCCACCTATAACACGTATATAAGACAACAACGATGAATATGTTATCGAACTCATAAGGTTTCGATCATAAGATCAGTAGACTTCTTACCTGACGGACTGAGTCCAAGGGATATTCGTTATCCAACTGAGGATCAACCAGCTTGCATATCTCATTTGGGTCGGGATGACTCAATGCAACGTCAAACTACAAGACAACGGGAAAAGTGTTCAAGTAAACGAACAACTTTAAAAGAACGATGTTTGGACATAAAAGTTCGTAAAAATGAACCTACCAGAGAGACAAGCGACTTCGATTCAAAAGTCGATTTGTTTTGCTTAACCACAGCTGCTTTTGCTGATATAAGTTGATAAAGAACAACCCCAAATGCATAAACATCTACCTTGGGAGTGACTTCACCGAATTGGGCGTACCTTCATCAAACAAGATATATTTGATCGTTACTCGAATGAGAACTATGTCGATAGTATAGGAACTAATTCGTTGATGAGAACGAGGGCTTACTCTGGTGGCATATATCCAAATGTTCCGACAAGGCGAGTAGGTAAAGTTGCATTTCCAACTTCAGCTAGTTTTGTCAATCCAAAATCTGCAACCTTGGCTTGGAAGTTCTTGTTTATCAATATATTTGCTGGTTTGATGTCACGGTGAATGTACACAGGATCGGTGTGTTCATGGATATACTCAAGACCTTTAGCTGCATCTAGGGCAATTTGCACTCTGGTTGTCCATGGCAATGTATTTCTCCCTAAGAATGAAAGTGATCAAAACAATTATACACTATTTAATTGCAGCTAAGAAGTTGATTTTCAAAAGAACTGAGTCTGTTTGACAAATAACTATTGGATGGAACCATTGACCGGTTTTAGTGTCCGTTCTACCAGTTGGAAATATTGGCTGATATGCTAACTATTAAGCTAGCTTTTAAACCAATTGTCATGGAGATGTTTACTTAGAATTAGTTGTTGGTCGTTGGTTGTTTGTTTGAGAAAAAAAGGTCAAATTAATGAAAAAGTTATCTACCGAACACGAGCTATGCACCTGATGAACAGCGCAAGTGTTCGCTCAAGTTCCCATTATCAATGAACTCATATATCAAGAAAAGTGAACCCTCCACACAAAATCCAAGTAGGTGGACCTGCAATACAGAACGCCAACAAACAAGTAGCTTAAAAGCCGACAAACATTCAACCTTTCAGCTGATCAAACAAGCCAACAGCCAACGGCTAACAACGATTTGCCAAAAACCTACAATGATGTATGATAATGAACAGCAAAAGCGTATGCATACCAGATGTAAGTGATGAACACGGGTTAAGACCTTGAGCTCAGCCAAAAACTCCCTTGAGGCTTCCATATCCATCTTTTTAATTGCAGCTTTCTGAATGTAAAATGTGATCAATAACACATTCTTGTAATGATATATATTCTTCAAGTCATACAAAGTACTGATATACTCCGTATTTTTTTAAGAGAAATGTAGCTATTAAAAAAACGGAGGACAAACCTCGCCTCTGAGCTCTGCAAAGTAGACTTCTCCGAAACCACCTGCACCAATCTTGAAAGAAGCATTGAAATTATTTGTTGCTTCTGCAAGCTCTACATAAGAAAACTCCACAGAAGATATGCCTGGAATGCCTCCTGTATCTCTATCTTGACTAAATGAACCTGCATATATATAGAAGGCACCAATATAAAACACAAATCATCATACTTTGAA
The DNA here is from genome assembly GCA_019776075.1 of Amaranthus palmeri. Taxonomy (NCBI): domain Eukaryota; kingdom Viridiplantae; phylum Streptophyta; class Magnoliopsida; order Caryophyllales; family Amaranthaceae; genus Amaranthus; species Amaranthus palmeri. The sequence continues at coordinate 1,726,963 of JAAKBH010000279.1, forward strand.
GGATAGAATCGTGACAAAGACATAAGAAAGGGTTTAAGGGTTTGATGAAAGACTCGTTTATGATTGTTTGAGCATGTGCAAAGATGGAGTATCAATGAGAACTGATAAGGGACATATCAATGAGAACTTGAGAGGATTAAATTGAGGGCGAAGAAGACTAAAGATAACCTAGACGGTGGTTGGATTGTTTGTTCCACATTGATGGATTAAAGATGGTGTGCACGCTTTATAAGTCATTAGTCTTTCCCATTGTCATATGGTCTTGGGATGGTATCCTTGATTGAATGCTGACATCGACAATAAGTCTAGCTAAACTTAACAGAGGATAAGAGTGGAAATAGAACGTAGTATTTAGTTACTGGTTGAGATGGTAGAAAATCAAAATGAATGGACAAAGAGAATTCATATGAGCGACCACTAGAACTAATCAATTGGTTCATGTAGACGGTTATTTCAAAAGAGAGCATTACTTGAATGTGTTAGCTGGTATTCAGGCTTCTCAGAGAGCTTTTCAGAGGCAACTGAAGTCTTCTTAGTTTTCTTAGTCTTCTTAGTTCTTTTGCATCCAAAATATGACCCAACTGCTATAATTATCAGCAATATTCCTGCTATACATACACCAACAATGGCTCCAATACCAAGGCCTAATTCACAAGGAAACAAAGTGTTAGATTAAGAATGGTCGGACGTTACTGATAGAGTACATATCATGTCGGGACCTTTAATCATAAGCTTATGCTGATGGTTGAAGTCTCGGGAATGTCATATACAACAAAGAGAATTAAGAGAATTGATAAGATTTTACACCAAAGAGGAAGAAAAGAAGCAATTACCTGAGGAACTTTTTCCACTAAGAGAACAAGGGACATAGGAAAGACAAAGAAACAATAATTTGTTATTAAGTGTAAGAAAAACTAACAAGACATAGAAGTTGAATATTTGATGCAATAAAAGATCAAGAGTATTACTCGCTACCAAACAAGGGTGGGTAGGTTCCATTTTTGTCTGCAACACAAAAAAAAATGATTATTCAATCACTATCTTAGTTTGTACTTTGTATACATTCTTCAATCAATAAAGTCAACCACTTTCTCAAGAACAAATTAAAAGCACAAACATTTCTACATTAAATCACATAAGGACACATACAACATGAAAAAACAATAATAACATGTCATTATATGTCATCATTTAGTGGCTTTCATCTAGGGTGGAATTTAGGATCGGATAAGCAATTTTACCCTTGTTAGCGATAACAAAGTGGTTGTTTATCATTAACTCTTGGTAGCAAACATCACTACATCTTCACGTAAATAGAAAGTGCACATAATTTAATACGTCATTTTCCTATAGTCCAATATAATCTGAAATCAAAGAACTATGAACCATGTATTAGGCTGGACTTGACGGTCAAATGTAAGCAACATTATCCTTGTAATAAGAACTAGGTCATACCAAATTAATCCTTTAACAAACACCATGTACAACTTCACATCATCGTCAAAACAAAACATTTCACACCCCCGATGTCATTCAGTGGCTCCCACCTAGAATGGGATTTTGGATTGGACGATGTATGCAATAATCTTACCCTTGTTAGTGATAACAAAAGAAGTCATTTCCAATTAACCCTTAGTAGCAAATTCAATGCAACTTCACGCAAAAAAAGAAGTGCACATCTAAAAAGTCATTTTACTACTGTCCATTATAATCCAAAACCAAAGAACTATAAACGATGATATTACCCAACATTACCCTTATAATAAGAAAGAGGTTATCCCGACCAACCCTTTTACAAACAACATCTACAACTTCACATCAATAAGAATCATCGTCAGGAATATAAACAAAGCCAGTTCCAGCCCTAAATTGACACAAACTTTAGGTCAAGAAAAATTACCTTTTCCAGGAATATAAACAAAGCCAGTTCCAGCACTAAAATTGACACCAGGATTATAACCCTGCAATAAACTCTCACTCAAATTAAACTCCAAAGAAATTGACCTTAAACTTTCACCAGGAAGAAGTGGGTAAGTAATGAACAACCCATAATCTTTTGAGACACTTTCATCCCCACAAGAACATCTAACAGGAATATTAATAATAGCCCCATCAGGAACATTATATGGGCTATACCCATTAAACTTTTCAATCCAACCAGGAAAAGTAAGATTTGTATAATTATATTTAGCGACTTTCTCATAAGTGTCGCTTTTTTGAAACGTATATGTAAAAATTTGACCTAAAAAAGTGTCGTTAACACACCCACAAGAAAATGGTATATTGATACGTATATTTGAAGGAAGTATGTCTTTGTTTTGGAGTTTATTACGATTATAGCTAACAATTTCATCAGAAATTGTATGATTTGAGAAATACGTAGATATATGATCAAGTGTAGAACCCGGTAATACATGGTATGAAGCTAAAGCTAAATTGCAAATATTGTGACACTTTGATTCAACTAATGTAAATGTAAGCCATAAATGTGTCAAAAGAATGATAAAAGGATGCATTTTTGGGGTTTTGAGATGGAAGGATAATTATTGGAATTGGGCATTGTAAGTTTAGATGAAGAAATAGAACAAGAAATAAGACCGTTGACTTGGGTTGGAATTTTGAATTAAAAATTTCGGCGGATGGAATAAAAATAATTATGCCAACATTAAGGTGGATGATTTTGAATCTAAGCTGGTTGACTTGGATGGAAATATTGTATGAAAATGCATAAGGAAGAAATAAGAAAAAAAGTGTACTTCCTTTGTCCTAAATAATTTGCATTAAAGTTGTAAGAAAATGGTGTTTGACCGCCCTTTTCTTACGGGTATGAGAGGCCGTCGACTTTTCTTTTCTAGACCCTGACCATAGTTTTATCTATGTGCGTGAACACTGGGTATGATGATGATGATTGTAAGAAAATGGTGAATAACGGTAATAAATGAAGAGAGAGAATAAATTGTGTGAATAAAATTAAAAAATAGTTAAAGCGTATGGATGAGATAAAAGAAAGTGATGGACCTTAGTCCAAAAATAATTTTAACGCAAATTAAGTGAGACGGACCAAAATGAATAATAATACTTCAAATTAAATGCATGAATGGAGTGATAAATTCTCAAAGTAGGCCATAACGAATAAAGAAATTGGAAAATTGGTATTAAAAATAAAATTCCATCATCTGGGCAGCAGGATGCAACAGTGTAGTAGTACATGAACAACAGGACAAATTTGAAGTCAAAGAGATCAAACAAGGCATGGTATGCATAATAAGGGGATTAGGTGTGATATCTCAGATTTAGCTTGAAAAGATATTGATAGATTACTCATATCAATAAGGTGAATTTTCTTTTCATGAAAGCTCATTTGCTAAGAACTCTACAGTTAAGCGTATTTGGTGGGTAGCAATTTTAGAATACAACAGTGTAGTAAGACATGAACAACAGGACAAATTCAAAGTGATCAAAGAAGCTTGGTATGCGAAGTAACTAATAAGTAATAAGGGGAGCAAAGATATACTTCCTCCGTTCCATTTTACTTGCAACACTTGTCTTTTTTTGGAAGTTTTATACTCCCTCTAATTCACTTGTGTTGTCCCATTTTCTTATTGGGACAATTCACATCAATTGTCCCATATTTTAAAAAAAGTTAATGGAAAAAATATAAGGAGCACAACTAATAAAAAAATACTTGTATAAAGTTTTTGCGAAACATGTGGAGACGAGACCATGTTAAATTAAAAAAGAAAAAGAAACAAGGTGGTGGTCTTTGTATGTAGATGCATACGAATACGATATGTGTTGGGCCAAATGCCAAAGCGATATGGCGTGATGTTTCACTATAATAGAAGCTAAAAAGGCTCATCCTATCAACAAATCTTTAATCGTATCTGCTTGCTCTCTTTTGGTGCAAATTGACTAAAGATTAAAAGAAGGCAGCTTTTTTATTTGTAATTAGAGCAATAAGAAGCTGGCAAATTGCTATCGGTAAATCTCTTATAAGACGGCCAGATGGGATAGCATATATGCATTTTTTTAAAAGGAACAATCCCCAACAACAGCCTTGTAATTTACTCGTTTTCATTTAAACAGCCTCCAACTTCGTTTATCCTCAACAACAGCCACCAAAGTACCAAAAGTGACATCGAAACAGCCAAGTTGCCCAAATGACCGGTTGTTAGCCTATTCTTACCTTTGACCAAAGGTAATGACCGTTGACCAAAAATAAAATAAAATAAAATAAAAATTCACTTCCTTCATCCCTTACCTTTCACCATTCACTCTTCTTCCTCCATTTCTTTATCCTCTTCTACTCTCCATACCTTTCTTCAAATACTTTTCTAGACAAAAAAACTCATTCCACAAAACACATCAACTTTTTGAGCTGAAATGGAGTATAACAAGAAAAATGGAAATACCAGCCAAAAACAACCAGCAACATGGGAAGGAGAATGGGTCTAACAAGAGTGGGAAAACCCTCTTCATCAAGTTTAGCAACCAATTTCTCTGCAACTTTAATGGTGTATGCTCTTTCTTCTTCTGTTGCAATTTCGTAATTTCCCCTTACAACTCCATAACTCCTGCAATTTTCACATTACTTTTCATTTAATCCATCTTTAATAATCGAATTAAACTGTCGTATTATTAGAATTAGACACATAGATAAGCTTCTCATGTTCAAACCAAACTCACTTTCTGGGTGAGGATAATCGAGGGTATTGAACCTACAAAATCAGGAGAAATCATGAGTACAATGAAAAATTAAGAAGGGGGAAACAAATCAAGGATTAAGCAAAGGAAAGAAAACACACTTCAATATAAACAGGAGCAGGTGCAGGATTAAGCAAAGGAAACAAATCGTCGGATTGCTACCATTTTCTTCTCTACTATTCTAGGTTTTCCCACTTTCTTCATCTTTTTGATTCATTAAAATGTGAATGTCAATTTCACAAAATTAGTGCATAAATTATACAAAAAGAGAAGTAATTCAACAAATTGTTGTATATAAATGTTGAGAGAGGATTACTGGAGAAGATTTGGGGGAGATTTTTTTTAGTTTTGTGGAATGAGTTTTTTTGTCTAGAAAAGTATTTGAAGAAAGGTATGAAGAGTGGAAGAGGATAAAGAAATGGAGGAAGAAGAGTGAACGGTGAAAGGTAAGGGATGAAGGAAGTGAAATTTTTTTTTTTTAATTTTATTTTTGGTCAACGGTCATTACCTTTGGTCAAAGGTAAGAATAGGCTAACAACCGGTCATTTGGGCAACTTGGCTGTTTCGATGTCACTTTTGGTACTTTGGTGGCTGTTGTTGAGGATAAACGAAGTTGGAGGCTGTTTAAATGAAAACGAGTAAATTACAAGGCTGTTGTTGGGGATTGTTCCTTTTTAAAATTATGATATGATTTTTAATAGACATTTTATGTTTTGAAATTAACAATTTAAAATTTTTATAGTAGACACTTTAAGTTTTGTAGTCATTTTAACCAGTGGTGACTAGTGAAGAAAAATTAAGAAAGTAGGAACTTTAAACCTTGAAGTAGAGATTCTAAGCTTAGACATTGAAATTTTAACAGTTTAAGTAGGTAAAAAATAAAGTTATACTCCCTCCAATTCACATGAGTTGTCCCATTTGTTTTAAGGCACTATTCACGTATCACTCTTAATTTGTATTTTACTCTTAATCTATAAGTTAAAATATTGTCATGTGGGATCTTGTTTGATTCGTCTCAATGCAAGGATTATTAATATTAATTTTTTATAATTTTTGATTATGAATAATTAGAGATATTAAGGGTTAAAATGTTGTCTCGACAAGTGTGAAAAAGTAAATGGGACAACTCAAGTGAATTGGAGGGAGTATATTTAAGCCAAAAAGTGTTTGTGGCTCAATGGATAGAGCATTTGCATGTGGAGGGGGTTCGACCTCTACGAAATTCTTGACTGTGTGCATCTCTCTTTACTCCCTCCTTGAGGGTACTGGTATAATTTGTCCGCGTCTTTCAAGAAAAAAAAACTCATCTCAAACCCTGCCTTGTGCGGGATACCAGGAAGGTCCTTTACCTTCACCTTCATATAGAAAAAGAAAGATTAAGACTTAGAGTTGGAGTTTAAAAGTTGAATCGATATTTAAAATCTTAAATTTAGTGTTTTCACTTTTTAAGATTAGAATATGTAATTGCAAAATAAAATTTAGTCTATGAAGAAGAAAAATTAAAACTTTAAATTGTGGTTGTAAATTTTAAAATTGATTTTTTAAAGTGTTAAAAAACTTGAGGCTTTAAAGTCTTATAGTAGAGATTTTGGGGGTTGCTATCGTCTACTTGCACAGTAAATGACACAAGTTTGATGGATTAATGTATGACACTGCAGAGTGCAGGCCATGGATACTGGATAGAGACATAATTTTAGACTTCTGTTAAATTAGTTAGTCCATTGTACTCATTAATTTCTTAATACCTATTTAATTTTTTTGTTAAATTTTAAGATTTAATGATGTTTTTGATATGGGAAGACGTAAATTATCTAATTAGTTGTTGATTATTGACCGTTAATTATTGATTGTTGATTGATAATCAGGTTATAATAGTATTGATAGATAATTAGGCTTATTTAAGTTGAATCTATAAATTACTTTTGATGAAAACTTTTAAATTAGTTACTCCTTTGTTGGTTGTTTATCATATAACTATACAATAAACCAAAAGTAATTTAAGAACTACACTAGCACTGCAATAGCAATTTTTATTTTTATTTTAAAGTTACAGTTTTATAGTAATTTACTAAATGAATTTTTTCAGTTTGTTTTTATAACTAAACACTTTAAAATTATAAATAATCACTTTAATAAGCTGTGAGATTAGAATTAGAGACTGTCAGACTGAAAATTAACAAAAAATTGTGTTATTCAAGATAACTTTTTTTATACTAAAAAACGGTAGTTGGGTCTATTACGTTAACTACGCGTGACATTTGGGACTCCGGAGAATCTTAATTTGGAATTTTAGTAGCAACACAAAACTCGATGCCCGCCGCTACACTTCCGTTGCACACTCGCCTAAGCCTTTAGCGGTCTAGCCTTCGTGTAACTCACAAATTATTCATAATGGAAGTGTTTAAAACAGATCCGACAATTCGATAGATACTTGACTTTATAACTAAATTCAATTTTACCCGACTTAAAAATAGATCTACAATTATGTAAAAATCAATGTGAACACAAAACTTGATTTTGAACCTACCCAAAACACTTAACCCGATAACCCAAATGAACACCTTTATTTGCGGATAATATAAAAAATGCACAAAAATAAAATAATCATGTCAGAATAGCTCATAGTCTTATTGGAAAATAGATTTTGGTCAATAATTGTTATAAAAGCAATAAACTCAATTTTCTAGTCATTACTCTAAAACTATAAAAATGATTATTTTTAAATAATATTTTCTCCTACTTATCCTAGGTGTTCTATTTACTTTTAAAATGATATTTATTCATTACTCTTAAAGAGTATTTTATTATTAATCTATAAGTTAAAACATAGTCATATGTGATATTATTTGACTCGTTTTAATATATAAGTTTATTAATATCAATTTTTATAATTTTTAATTATGCATAATTAGATTTATTAATAATTAAATAAGTGCATTGGATAGGGTGCATAAAGTAAATAAAACACATAAAATGATTAGGAGAGAGTAGTATATAATTACTTAAAGATTTTAAGTGATCATCTAATTTAAGACAATAAATGTATATTGTAACCAATATAATAATTTCGCCGCGCATCTCTTTTGAGAATTTTTATTTAGTAACTCTATAAGATATAAACAAAATAACTTGTATTGTAATAATATGTAAAAGTAGTTTGTTTTTCATTTATGGCTCGATGTCATAGGTTTGAAAGACCCTGACATAGTTTATTTCGTATACTATTATTAATAATCAATAAAACCAAGTCTTTCAATTTATTTTTCTATTTTTATGTAAATTTTAAGTTTTTTATTTGTACAAGTGCATGTAATCAGAAAATAATAAATCAAAGTTGAAAAGATTTTAATATAACATCAAACTAAATCAACGCATATAATATATATATAAAATAAAACTTCAAAATATATCGGATTTATTACTTGTCACACACGTTTATTTTTGCACTAGTTATACTCTACTTCAACCCTTTTATTTCGGATCATTTTATTACACTTTTCATTATTAGCAATTCTAACTTAGCTACAATATAGCTAAAATTAGCAAGATAACACAAATTATATAGTAAAATCTCCATTTAAAAATTACTAGTCCTATTATAATTATAACTTAACAAAAAGATAAATATAGCAATCTCAATATCAACGGTATTTATAAACTCCCGCGAACGAAGAAACTTGTCTTGTAACGAATAAGACTAGTCTCGTGAGTCGGAACGCCAACTTTGATCTACTCGCGTCTTCAATTCAGTTATCATACTGAAAATTAAACAAATAATAATAATAATAATAATAATAATAATAATAATAATAATAACATAGTAATAATAAGGAAAAATTACCTAGAATAATCCGAACTATTCATGATTTTCCTACAATAATTCCACCTATTGATTAAGCATGAATAATCCCAACTTTGAGGGGTATTTTCCTAGAGTAAGCTTGAGTAACCCGATGACCTGCTATAGTAGGTAATTCACCAAAAAAATAAATTAAATATTAATTTAAAATTAGAAAATATTTTTGAAAATTTACATAAAAAATTCTAAATAATAAAAAATATCATAAATTTTTTTTGAACATTTTTTTAACACTTTTTTGACATTTTTTTTAAATTTATCTTTTTTTTAAAAAAAAATAAAACTTACTATAGCAAGTCATCCGGTCACCGAGTTTACTCTAGGAAAATGCCCCTCAAAGTTGGGATTATTCATGGTTAATCTATAGTTGGGATTATTGTAGGAAAATCGTGAATAGTTTGGATTATTCTAGGTAATTTTTCCTAATAATAATAAAAAAAATAATAGAAAAAGAAAAAATTAAATAAATAAAAGTAATAATAAAAAAAGGAAATTAAGCCACATATAGTATAGTATGTATAAAAACAGAGTTAATTCACGAGTCTTTCTCCTCTTTCTCATCATCCCAATTTTCCATGGTTTTAATTTTTGTTAGTTTATTTATTTTCTTCTATTTTTGTCTTTTTTTACAATTCTACTTTTTCTCCTCAAAATTCTCTTCTTCTTTCTCTCTTCTACTCTATAAAATCCGCTTCTTCGTAGAAAATTCAGTTTATTACTAGAACAAACAATTATTTTTTGTTGTTGAAGAAAATCAAGAATGATGATGCCGTCGCCATACTCGTCATATGAAGCGTCTATTGTTAAGAAGTCTACTAGCAAGCATCTTGTTGGTCCTGATTGGTCTACGAATATGTTAATATGCGATGCTTGTAATAGCACTCCCTGGTATTTATTTAGATTATTTATTCTATTTTTCGAGTTTGATTTTTTGTTTTTTTAGTGTAATTTCAGTCTGTTTTTGAGCGGTTTAACAGTCGAGGAGATTTATTTTATCGAGTTTTGAAAAAAATACTCCCTCCAACACAATTTAATTTGTGCCATTTGAGTTGGGCACGTATATTAGGAATGAGATGAGGTCACCAAAAAGTTAGTAGTTGTGTATTTTAATTGATTAAATTAATTGTAAAGGTAGTAGTTGGTATCGGAAATTAGAAAAGTGGGGCATTTAGGTAAAAAAAATGACAAAAAGGAAAATGAGACACAGTGAATTGTCCAAATAAGGAAATGTGACAATTGAATTGTGTTGTAGGGAATACTTTTTTATTTCGAAATTATTTGTTCTTAATTTTCTAAAAAAAATTGTGTTTTGTTAGTGAAATCATTTTTTATTGAGTTATGAGTTTCAGACTTTTTTTTTTTATGATTTTTAATTATTGAATTATTTGAATAATTTAGTGTATTGAATTAAAAAATATTGTTTTTGACTGTTTTTGTTGCTAAATTTGAATGTTTTAGATGAATTTTGGTGAAATTAGGGTTTATTAATGATTTTTTTGGTGTTAAATTGTTAGTTTTGCGAAAAATGTGCTGAAAGAAGCAAAAAAGAGGTTGCAGCATAAGAATCCTAAAGTTCAACTGCTTACCCTAATGGTATACGTTGTTACTTGACATGTGTGATTAAATTGAGTTTATACTGTACTGATTTTCTAGCAATGTTGTGTTGCAGCTTTTGGAGACGATGGTAAAAAATTGTGGCGTGTACATTCATCGCTCAATCTCTGAGCGCAAAATCTTGGATGAAATGATCAAACTTGTTAAGAAAACGGTAGAGTTTCATGATTATGGGGAACTTTTTAAGTGTGGCTTTCTGTATGAGTAAATCTCAACTTTTTGTTACATATATATTGTGATGGAAATGTGTCACTAGTAGAATTAGGGAGAAAATGAGTAGTTTAGTGGCCGCTATTAAGACTATAGTTGGAAATGTTATATCTAGTGAGCATGCTCAATCGTCTTGTTAACCAAGACAAACTTGCATTTCCAAGTTCCATTTTTCAAGGTAAACCTTGCTGCTCAAGTTAATATCGTATTTATGTCGAAAGGTTATTAAGGGGATAACATTTTTTAATCATGGTGCCGAATATTCGTTGCTCACGAGTACTCAAGCTGGCTATCTATGAATCTGAATAATGTGACTGATTTGTGTTTCGTTTTAGGATGAGGCATCATGTTATGTGTATTGCCTCTAACTTTGTGTGTTTGATTTTAGTTTTTTGTTTTTTGTTATCATGTGAAGAATATTAAATCGTCCTTTAGTCCTATTCCCTTATTGCACCCCAAAACAGCTTGTTTGGGGAACTCATTTGGATATACTGTGTTACTCTAAATAGTGCAAAAATACGATAACGATCTAGGTTGAGATAACAGACATGATCATATGGTAATGTGGTGAATGCGGTTATCATATTACCAAATTACAGCCTAAATCATGAAATATCACTTGAAACGGACTAAGCTGCGGGTTTTTTAAACCTTTACGATACGTGTAAAATGCAATAAGACCTTGTTTTTGCACTATGACTCTAATCAAAAGCCAAAAACATAAGTTATAAATTAATACCATCGCGATGCTCGGTTGTATGCATTTTTTGTTGAGCATCTTTATTCACGGCAATAGTGATTGTGATATTCAGTGTGCTAGGATTATCCATGCATGTAACTATGGGTGATGACTTCAACTGAAAACATTGCTGACTATGATTTGGAGTTTGGACCAATATCAGCAGTTGTTCTATACCCTGGCAAAGGTGGCAAGTTGCTGCATAACGCTTAGTTTTTTTAAAAAAATTGTGTAGATTTGTGAAGGGTAATATAGTTGCTGAAAATAGTTATGACCTAAGAGTCAAAACAACAAAATTAGACAGGTGTACAAGTTGTGCATTTTTTTCCCTCCTGAATTTGCCGTAAAAACATGCATCATTAGCTCATTGCTGACTTTAGACAAAGTTATTATGCACTATTTATGAGCTCATGTATGTAATTTTAACTTGATTCCAGGCGGATAGGCATGTAAGACAGAAAATTTTGGTACTTCTGAATTCATGGCAAGAAGCATTCGGTGGTCGTGATGGAAAATATGCTCAATATTACTGGGCTTGTGATGAACTGAGGGTAAGCTCATGTTTTTTTTGAGTGTTGTAACTTTTAAGTTGTAACACTCTTAACTTTTATTTATTTCATCATGAAATTGGGCGTATTTGTTAGAATCTATCCTTTTCTGTGGAATCATAGCCAAGATTTTGGAGTTTGGGTTTCCAAGGAAAGTTACTCAAGAACTTTCCAGGTTTGATAATATAGGAAACCAATTAAGGTGATTTATCATCATCTCCACTCTTGGAGAAATTATGAGGAGACCATCTGCAATAAAGCATATATTGTGAAATAATAGTGGATCCATACATAAGAATCTCGGTAGGGCAAGAGAGATGATCACTCTTGAGTCTTGTCCCTAGCATAGGAATTAGGGATATTGATTTATATTTGAAGAAAAACATGTCAGAGCATATTGATGTATGATTTAAGTTTACTGCTCTTATCAATTACTAATGGCGAAAGCTTTCTTGTTGTGCATGTATCTAAGTTAAATGTTATTTTCTACACTGTACTGCCCTTATTCTCCTATTGACAAAGGAAGGGGAGTGTGCAGTTTGACCTCTTTGTCCATTGGGCTTGTATTAGTATAATTCAGGCACACTTGGTTGTGATTTTCCAAGGCAAAGCTGCTGAAGAAAATGGGTGAAAACCTCAAATGATACTTTATTGTTGTTGTCCCATCTGTGATTTGAATAAAATTTATGGAGATGAGAATAAGACAAACAATTCTGTTTGAGTGGGAGCAGGATGATATGGACTGTGGAGAGATAGAAAGGTGGAGATGGCGTGGTTACTGGAGAGTGAAACTATGATACAGTGGCACAACGACATGACGGGGAGATTGTGAGGTGGATTAGGTACAGAGAGGAGTTGGGGCTATTAAGAATTTTTAGAAGACCTTGTAGTTATTTTTTTTTTGAATCTGTAGTTCAAATTTCCTCTGGCGCTGTTCTCAGAATATGACCCCTCTGAGGATGAGAATGGATTAACAAATTGAAATGTAATTAAACTACGATAATTATTTCAGTTTATAGAGTATTATATTGAGTTTTTTGTTTGGGAGTCTTTGTGGATTGAATGAGGGGTATGACTAGGCTATGTGAATTTGGCCATATGGATTTGTTGCAGTAATGACGCCCGTTTTATTAATGTTTTTTGGGCAGCGTTCTGGTGTTCATTTTCCTCAGCTCTCTCCACGTTCAGCACCAGTGATCACACCACCTGTCTCCAATCAGTCAAGAGTCGCTCAAATTGGCTTCGGCATGCCAGCCAATTCTTCTCGGAGGTTGGATGAAGCCATGAGTTCCGAGGTTGAGAGCTTAAGGTACCATTTAAAGTTTGATAACTTGCTCTTATTTTCAGTGTATCCACGCCCCACGGACAACAAAAGTTTGTAAAGTAGTACATCTGCCCTGATTTTACCCTTGGTTTTTTATATTTTGGTCAGCGCTTCTACTTTGGAATCTATGCAAAATGTGTTGGAACTTCTGGATGACATGCTTCAAGCAGTCAATCCTAATGATCGAATGGTATGGAAACATCTCAGTTCATATGAAAGCATCCTTCAATTATCTCTTGGTGTTTATTGTTTACAGTTCAAAAGAAGGGTTTCATGATTTGTTATTTTATGCAGTCTGTGAAAGATGAAGTAATTGTTGATCTTGCTGATCGTTGTCGTTCCAATCAGAAGAAGCTGATGCAAATGATCACTTCTACTTCGTTAGTACTATCAAAATGAGCTTTTTAATTTCTGTTTATAGTCGTGTATACAAACATGGAAATGGATATTTGTTGACTTTTTCATGTTATTGAGCTGCTCTGGTGTTTGTGGTCTTATATTTGGTTGCTTGGCAGGGATGAGGGGCTTCTTGCTCAGGGTCTTGAGCTGAATGATTCATTGCAAGGTGTGCTTGCAAGGCATGATGGAATAGCCGCTGGTACCCCTTTACCGAATCATAAAAAGGACGCTAGTCTCCAACAAAGTGCAACACCAGATTCTAATGCTAAAGCTACTGAGGTTAGAGACAAAACTCCTGTAGAGAATGGCAAATCCCCAGCATCTGATCCACCTGGTACAAAAGCTCTAGCCGAAGTGGAAGAAGAGGAGGATGAGTTTGCGTTACTTCTTCGAAGGTTATTCTTCCTGAATAATTTAGTTACTTTGCATTTTGCATTAGTTATACCCCCTACCTTGATACCTTTAGATAATCTATTAATCTAAGTGGTCACTTGTGGTCAACATGGTACTACCTCCTATTCATAGAGAATGGGACATTTGTTTTTTGACACTATTCACTTATTACTCTTAATTTGTATTTTATTCTTAATCTATAGATTAGAACATAGTCAAGTGAGATCTTGTTTGATTCGTCTCAATGCAAAGATTATTAATATTCACATTTATAATATTTCATTATGTAACAAGAGATATTAAGCATTGAATAAGTGCATTGGATAGTGTGAAAAAACAAATGTTTCATTCTCTATGAATAGGAGGGAGTATTAAATAACCACTATCAGTGGAATGTTGCTGTCCACGTAATATATATTCATGACACTTTTCGGATACGATTTGGTGTAGCTTTTAGTCCTCTTTCCATATCTGGTTTTTACAAACAATGGTTATATTTGATTTCCCCCATTTGTCAATTTGGTCATATTGCAGGCACACAAAGTCACCGTCTGCTGGGACAGGTTCTACAGAAGATGCTGCCTCTTCTAGTGGAAGCAACAATGCGTTAGTTTTGTTTGATGCACCGGCGCCTGCAACAGCAACGACAACTAGTAATGCAAAAGAGCAAGATCTTATCGACCTTTTGAGCATTGTTCTCACAACAAATCCTACCCCCTCAGAAACCTTACCTGCTCCGGAATCAGCTCCAGCACAGAATGCGTGTGAGGTATATTGCACTATTTTTTCGTTAAAAATGTCATAATACTTGTATGCTATGTTACTCGAGACTTGTGTATTTTTTTTATATTTTTTTGAAAAAGAACTAAGACTTGTGTATTGTTGTTGGACATTTTTCCTTTTGTTAAAATTCGGCTATTTAGATAATTTTGCCATAATTTTAGCTTGATACAAAGTATCAAGTGCCAATACATGTGTCAAAATTTCAAATGTCTGACATGGGTATTTGAGGTGAAAGGAAGAGTTTAGAGTGACATAATGTTATGGCTAACTTTGTTATGGTGATTTTTTGTGATTACTTTCTTATATGGTACCTTTTTCTTTTTTAAAAGGATCATGATATTAGATTGACATCTTACCTTGCTTTGTTAGTCATCTTTCAACAATTACGTTGTACCATGGGCTCAACCGCAACCCCAGCAAATGGCTCAGCAAATACAACCACAATACCAGCCGATGCAATCTCAGATGCCAACACAATCTCTCCAGGGTTATGCTCAATATTCTTCTACCTATCCGCCACCTCCATGGGAGGCAACCTCCAGCTATGGCAGCAACCAAATTCCAAATTATAATCCATACCTATATCCAACTTCTCAAGGACCTATGAACAATCCTTCGATGTCAATGCAAGGAGCTTGGCCTTCACAAAATGTATATTCACAGTACGGAAATCAGCCAATGTATTCCAATCAAGCTGTTGGGAATTCCTCTCCATTGCAAACTGCACGTACACTGCAGCAATCAAATTCCTTCCACAATTTGCCATCTGCAAACGGTAACCTTAACTCAACTGCACAAACTACAGATGGTTCATTGCCGATAAACGGGAGCCGATCACTCCAACAAGTTAACTCGTTTCCTGCTAAGGCCAACAATGGAACAGCCATGAACGGAACTACGCCAGTGTTGAATAATGGCTCTACTGGTATTTCTTCAGGGCAGAAGACGTACATTCCATCTTACCGACTATTTGAAGATCTCAATGTCTTGAGTGGCTCTGAAGGCAAGCTCAAGAGCGGTCCATATTCTAGTGCATCTGGGACTCGGACATAATCGCCAATGTGCAAGCGCCACAATGCCTTGAATTGGATTTACTCAAGCTGTCAAGCATACTCTACATGTGAATACACACTGGGTTTTATAATTATGCAGACGTCTTTTGATGTTGTCTTCCAATGTTTGGTGTTGTTGGTACTTCCAATAATTGATGATAATAGTATCTAATAATTTATCTTGATTGATAGAAACATTTTATGTGGAGTCCTTTTTTTTTTTCAAATCCTCTTCTCTCTGTTTCTGTTGGTTACACTTACAGGCTTCCAGCTTTGTAGGGCTTGTTTTGTCGCCAGCGAGCCCCAATTCTTTTTCTGTCTTCTTGTTGGCATGTCCATGAATATGAAGAACTGCAAACTTAGAATATGACATTGACATACTCTAAATGCCAAATGTTATGTTTTGTTTAGTTTTTGACTTTTGAGCTTTGATATGATCGGTGGACAGTTCACAGTTTTTAGTTTTTTTGTATTTGTAACTACTAATTAACAAGAAAATTTTGATTTGATTAGTATATTTTCTCCGTTTCATAATACTTGCTATTGATAGTAAGTTAGTAACATTTTCCATACAACATGTCACACTCAGTAGCAAGTATTATGGATTGCAGGAAGTATATTATTTTGAAATGGGGTCAGATCATGTTCAAATATAGATTACTCGAGTGTCATTTGAACAGCTCATTTAATATTATTTCTTAAATTTACTTAGTTTATATCTACGTATTATATCTACGTAAGCTAAGTGTAAATTACCTTGGTTCAAGTTTCTAGAATTATCTAAGTGTAAATTTGAACAGCTCATTTAATATTATTTCTTAAATTTATTTACAAAGAAAAATTATCTAGAATAATTCAATATTTTCATGATTTTTTTATAATAATCTCATCTATTGATTAACCATGAATAACCCAATTTTAGAGGTATTTGCCTAGAGTAAATTTGAGTAATCCGATGACCTGCTATAATAGGTAAATCACCAAAAAAAGTAAACTAAAAGTTAATTTAAAATTGGAGAAAATTTATATAAAAAATTCTAAATAATAAAAAATTATTAACTTTTTTTGAACATTTTTTATTTTTTTTTGGATATTTTATTTTAATTTATCTTCTTTTTAAAAAATTGCTTTAGCAAGTCATTCGGCTATCAAGTGTACTTGGAAAAATACCCCTTAAAATTCGGCTTATTGATATAATTGATCAATAAGTGAAATTATTGTAGGAATATTATAAATACATTAAATTATTGAATTATTTTAGGTGATTTTTCCCACTTACAATTAACAATATTCAATAGATATAGTCACATAGATTTTTTTATAATAAGTATTTTAAATTTTGCGTTTTTAGCATTTATTATGTCACAACTCACATCACATAGTTTTTTTTTTTTTTTTTTTTTATGATTTTAATCTTAGACTTGTCGTATTCTCGAATATGAATTTTGACCCTATCACTAACTAGTATTACCATTTTGATCACTTTATTGCTTCACTAATAACTTGAATTTTCGACCCTAAAATTTTATTAATTTAAATCATTAAATAACTTTCACAAAAATAAAAATTTAAAAAGATATATTATTGGTAAAACCTATTAAAAATTTTCTTTACAATTACTTGACAAAAGTTGGCATTGCTTTTCTAGAAATGAACTAAATAAGATAATAACCAAATAACAGATGTCGACCAATACACAATTTCGTATGTCCATGAAACTTTGTTTTAATTTGATGAAAACGTGTAGCTTTAATAGTTGTATCCTGCCATCTCACATCACATTACCCATTTATGTAATTGTATGACTATGGTGTTGTGTTGTCAAGTGTGAACGAACATAAACTAATTCATCCATTTTAAATGGTGTTCTATAAGAAATATATGCCCAATTTGATGATAAAATGATAGTAAAAATATTTTATTTTGGTTTTAATTATAAGCGGAGAATGTGTAGGGATTATATGAATAAAATAAAAAAATAGATATAAGATTATATAATTCTTTGTGGGTTGCAGGCTTTCACGTTCTTGAGCTGAG
The DNA here is from genome assembly GCA_019776075.1 of Amaranthus palmeri. Taxonomy (NCBI): domain Eukaryota; kingdom Viridiplantae; phylum Streptophyta; class Magnoliopsida; order Caryophyllales; family Amaranthaceae; genus Amaranthus; species Amaranthus palmeri. The sequence continues at coordinate 1,744,625 of JAAKBH010000279.1, forward strand.
AGACTCTTTGACCGCACTCTCTTTTATGGGTGAGATTGTTGTCTTTCTTTCTTTCCCAAATCCTGATCATAGTTTTCTTATGAGCGAGATACACTAGATTTGATGATGATTCTTTGTGGATTAAATATTTTGTACGTATTGGTTTTAATTATAAGTGGAAAACATGTAGGGACAATAAAAATACAATTTTGAAGTTTTATTAAAATAAGTACAATTTATTTTTTTTTGAAGTAAAACAGTACATTTTATTTATTGTTCTGATAAATATTTTTTTATATTAATCTCGTAGTTTTAGTTATATTTAAAGCAACCCAAACAAGAAGGAGAACGAGTAATTCAATCATAAATCCAAAGAAGGTTCACTATTAAAACCAATTGGTAATAGTAAGAGTTACTCCTTGACCTTGAGTTTATAAAGTGATGCATACTCTCCTCATTCTTCGACGTGGGACAACTCACATGTGGGTAACAGATAAACACTTGAACAATAACAAAAGAGAATATCATTTAAATTAAAGAGTATTTATTTAACATAAATAGGTTGGCATCCCCCGATAGACGATAGTCGGTACGTAATTGTATATGAGGAGCAATGAGTTATGAGGCAGCATTAGCTCAACTATCATGTTGTATGGCATTTATTGATTACCATCTTACCGAGTCGACTATTTTGATTGAATACCAAATATTAAAAATTATTATCTTTCTTGCTCGAGTTTTTCTTTTATGGAATTAAAAGTTAATATTTTAATAAAAATAGATTAGGGTCATAAATTTAAATGTTTTTCTCTATTTTCGCTTTTGTATTGGAATTATATATCTATAATGGTTTTCATATCAGATAATTCTTTTTGTATTAAATTAAGTAAATAACAAAAATATGTAGATGAGATGATCGAAGATTTATTGAAATTATGCATGAAAAGGTGTTATGATAATTGACAAGCGCAAGAAAGATAAAAGAATTAAATCATACACAGATTCAATGTGGTTCACTAACAATGTGTTATTGTGTTAGCTACATTCACTTACAATGAAAATAAAATATATATTAATATGCAAGGGAAAATCGAATACAAAAAACAAACCAATATGTTCTAATCAAAATAGAACGCTAGAAAACCTAACACATACGGATATTTGCAAAACGAGTACATAAAGATACAACTCATATTACTACATGTGAAATTATGTAAGCATGTTTCAGATGTAAAAATGAGCTAAAATTATCACGCCAAATTAGAATAGTAAATACAACAAACTCATCATAGCATAGGGTAACAATGGGGAATCCAAAGTATCGTGTATTATTATGATGTGAGTCAAACACTCATTTTTGTATGTCTACGTATGTACTGAACTAACTTCGTTGTCATTTTTCTATATCATAACTTACACCTTTTAATAAGTTCTAAATTAAATTACGCGAGACATAGGTTAGACTGATACGGACCTAGATTCCATGTTACCAAGATCAAAGTAAGCCTACTAGATCCACCATGGTTTGCAACATGCTTGCATTGAATCTCCTACTTGTTTGACTTGACTTATTTTATTAAGTGTACATTCAATTGATGGTGAAATAATGGTGACTTCTCCCATTTCTATGCTTACGCGTTCACTATTCCATGACGATATGGTAAGGTAACCATGTGTATAAATTCGTGCAATGAAATATGGCCAAGTTGACTGCATTTTGTTGCTCACCTTTGGGACCATAATTATGCACATACTCCATATGGTACGCCCACTCCTTTGTTTTGGCTAGGCATAAAACCCTATTTCTTGGCGAATAGACTTAACATCTATCTAAATTCTAATTATTATGAATAGGGTTGAACACGTCCAGAACTCTTTTTTATGGGTATGATTTCCTTCTTTGACCCTGGTCATAGTTTTTATAAGCGAGATTACACTGGGTATATGATGATGATGATTGATGAGGGTTGAACACGGTCTAGTTTTGTGAGGTTTGACAATTTTTATATATTTAAAAATTGCAAATATAAATACAGAGTGATTGAAATTCAAACTTGTAATCTTATATCACGTTGGCTCTGATATCATATCAAAAAAATCAAATTGATCAAATGGGTTTCGTCTTAAAATCACATTGTATAGTTGGAGGACTAACCCAATTAGTTTGAATGATTAAATTAGAAGCTTCTATAGGCACTAGCTTAAGCAGTTAAGGTTAATGTCCTATACATTTTTCATATTTTTAACGTTGAAGTTTGGACTTCTACTTAATTTAAAAGGGTGAAATGACTCAATCGTTAGTCTCAAGAAGCTAGAAACTTCTATAAGAGTTCCCCATAATTATGGCCATAGCTTACCAAAATGCTTATTAATTGGTATAATTATTATTATCAACTACAACCAACTGCTTGGTGGCCATTTAATTTGGACAAAAGACGGTTTAATTAATAACAATTAATTAATATTAATTAGTGGTTGTCATTTAAAATATACTCTACCTCACATTTACTCGAATGGTGTGACCAATTCCCTTTTGACCCGATATAAAAATAGATTTATAAATAAAGTAATAATTAATGTGGGCATAAGATTCCTATCTAAAACTCATGACTTAAAATCGATCTGGTCACTCAAATAAACACCTTTAGTGATCATATCAATATCAACATGTTTATCAGCATCAAATCCTATTATTAGCTTATAAATAAAAAAATTTTAAATTGTACTAATTTAATTCTATGAGCGAGATACATTGAGTAGGATGATGATGATAATGAGAGTTGCACGGGCCGGTCATGAGAAAATAAATTCAAATTGATTTAATTTGCAACTGTGTATTTTAGCCTATAGTGGTAGTATGGCTTCCTACAACATGCATACACATGGTTGGTCTTAAGCATGTGTAAAATATTCAATTGTATAATTTTTTTCTATTTAGAAGCTTTGGTAAAATTATTTAATTTTATGTCTTAAAAATTCAAGAAAAAAGAAAAATCAAACATATAGCCTTTAAATTTATAGTGCATTTTTGTTTCGCCCCTGTGTACACACAACCCTAGTTCCTAAGACTGTCGTTGATTAACAAGCAAAATAATATGTATTTATTTATTTATATAACTCATTGAACACTAAGAAGTTAATCTGATGCCAAATATACATACACTAATAAAAATAATTATATAAATACTAGCTAGTTTAATTATAATGTTTTAAAATGAAAAATTATGTAATATAGGATAATAGTCTATTAAATTTGTGACACACACATATATGAGCAAAATGTGTGTGTTAAAAGTAAAACAAACGCATATTTGCCGGAGCAACCAACCTCTCGGCCCCCATTATAACTTTCAAGGTTCGCCATATAAAAAATTTAAAAACTCTTTATTTATCTTTGAAAAGTAAGCCAATTAAAGAAAAACCTAATCTTCCACCTACAAAGTAGGTCAACTTAAACAAACTGAAATAACTTAGTTGACTTGGTGGGTAAACTAAATATATATTTATCGTTATAAGTGAGTTGAATTTCACTACTTCTTGAAATCTTTTAGTAGGTAATTTACCGGCTAAATAAATATAACTAATATTTAAACAAACCACAAAAATCTAAATCATGAAGATGAAAACAAACAACGTGTAACATTAATTACAATTTACAAGTCAACTAAATTTGGTTCATAATATAAACATAAATATAAATATAAATAGTATAAAAGTATAAAACGTTATGAAGAGAGCGAAAATTATTGATTGCATAAAATCTGTCTTTTCCCTGCTGAAAACCTGCCCAAAAATTAATTTTCTCAAAATTTCCCCAATAAAATAAATAATAAAAAATTAATTTAAAAATCTGTTGGTAGTTGGTATAGTTGTATCTATCTCCCTCTTTCTCTTCTATTCCAACATTAATTCTCTTGTTAGTTGGTCTACTTTGTATCTTCCTAGATATACTATCCCTTTTTTTTCTCCTGTACATAAACGTATATAAATACATACGTCTTCTTAGCATTTCATACCACAAATTTTCTCACCACATTTTCTCCAATCAAAAAAAACATAATGTCAAACCAAACGAGACAAAGAACGGAAATCCACAATGCCACAACCAATGATTCCAGCTTTAAACAGTCGGTTAGATTGAAGTACGTTAAATTAGGTTACCATTACTTAATTTCGAATTTCTTGTATTTCATGTTAGTCCCTTTGATTCTTATGGTTTTAAGCAGCATACATATTTCCGTACATTCATTTCATGATTTGGTACAATTGTCACTCGATATAGTCAAGTATAACATGGTCATGGTGTTTATGTGTACGGGCTTATTGATCTTTCTAGGCACGCTCTACTTCATGAGTCGACCTAGAACTGTATACTTAGTTAACTTTGCTTGTTACAAGCCTGATGAAGCACGAAAAGTTACTAAAGAGATTTTCATGGATAGAACGATGAAACTTGGGATATTCTCCCAAGAAAACGTCGATTTTCAAAAAAAGATCCTAGAAAGGTCGGGTTTGGGTCAGGAAACGTACTTCCCCGAGGCATTGATTCAGGTCCCACCTAATCCATGCATGGCCGAGGCTCGAAAGGAAGCCGAGCAAGTGATGTTTGGAGCCATAGATGAATTATTGGGTAAGACTAAGGTGAAGCCAAAAGATATAGGGATTTTGGTAGTGAATTGTAGTTTGTTCAATCCTACACCATCTTTGTCCGCCATGATTGTGAACCATTACAAGCTTAGAGGCAATATTTTGAGCTATAATCTTGGTGGTATGGGTTGTAGTGCTGGTCTCATTTCTATTGATCTTGCTAAGGAGCTTTTGCAGGTTTGTTTTTTCTATTCATAATCTAATGATTTCACTTGATCTTAATTATACTGCCTCCGTTCCTTTATATTTGTCCACTTTGTCTTTTACACGCATCTTTTAGTAAATTTTAAGCTTTAATATCGCTAAGTACGCATCATAAAAAATTATAAAAATTACATGATAAAAAACTTTACATCAAGACAAATCTAACAAGATCTCACATGAATATATTTTATCATCAATATGTACTTTAAAAATCTAATTTAAATTTCTCTCTCTAAAAGTGAACAAACTTAAAGGATGGAGTATGTTTCTTTTCTTGATTGAGTAAATATGATTATAACTTACAAGTAGTGGTGGAGAAAAATACACTATATTTTTGGGTTTTTTTTTTTCAACTTTGAGGTCTAAAGCTGTAAATTACTAACAATGAGGCCTAAAATTGTATATTAATGTCAATTAATATTTGAGGTTTTAAATACGAGCATAAATATTAATATGAGTACTTAAAAATTTGGTACTAAAAATAATATTTTACGAAGAAAATATCACTTATAATAGATTAACAAAAGAGGTAAAAAGAGTAGTTGTAGGGGACAAGCGAATCTTAATTTTTGTACTTCATTTAATTTAAGAAGGCTTGATTTTGTTGTTGGGTCCATGAAACGATTATAGGATAAGTGATTTGTCTTACGGTTGGAAAGGATGTAGATGAAAAATAATATTTTGCCTTCGTTATCACTACACTAAATAAAAGTAAATTGAATTAATATACATTCTATTAATTTTTCCAATCTCTTAAATGTGTTGTTATGTATATTTTCCAATCTCTTAACCATTAGTTTTGTGTTGTTATGTATATTTTCCAATCTCTTAACCATTAGTTTTGCACAACAGGTTCATGGCAACACCTATGCTTTGGTGGTAAGCACGGAGAACATAACACAAAACTGGTATTGGGGTAACGATCGATCCATGTTGTTATCGAACTGCTTGTTTCGTATGGGTGGAGCAGCCATTCTCTTGTCGAACAAGCCATCGGATAGTCGTCGATCAAAGTACCAACTAGTCCACACAGTTAGGACACATAAAGGTGCAGAAGACAAAAGTTACACTTGTGTTTATCAAAAGGAGGATGCTAACAAAACCATTGGTGTGTCACTCTCTAAGGACTTAATGGCCGTAGCAGGGGAAGCCTTAAAGGCCAACATTACAACTTTAGGCCCATTAGTCCTTCCTATGTCCGAACAACTTTTATTCTTTGTTACGTTAGTAGCAAGAAAAGTATTCAAGATGAAAATTAAGCCTTACATTCCTGATTTTAAGTTAGCTTTCGAGCATTTTTGTATTCATGCTGGTGGAAGGGCGGTTTTGGATGAGTTGGAGAAGAATCTCGAGCTTACTCCATGGCATATGGAGCCATCGCGAATGACACTTTATAGGTTCGGGAATACTTCAAGTAGTTCATTGTGGTATGAATTGGCCTATGCTGAAGCTAAAGGGAGGATTAAACGAGGGCATAGGACTTGGCAGATCGCATTTGGGTCAGGGTTTAAGTGTAATAGTGCTGTATGGCAAGCTTTGAGGACTATTAATCCGGCTAAGGAAAAGAATCCTTGGATGGATGAAATTGATAAATATCCTGTTGAGGTTCCAAGATTTACACCACTCAATATGGCCTAATTATACTTTGTACTTTTAGCTAATTTTCACTCTATTCTTGTATATTTAGAAAAATTATATATCACATGATATCATATAAGATTGTTATGAAAATTGAATACCATTCATATATTATTTGATTTTGAGCCATTTTATATAATTTCATTGTTGTGGTTTAGAGAATAATAGAAGATATTGAAATGGGTAGAATTTTTTTTTCTTATTTGTTCTTCCATCACAAGAGCTTATGAAAATTCTATTATTCCAATTTTCTTTTCTTTAGAATTCTGTTAAAGTATAGATAATATATTTTGAGACTTTAATCATCAAACTTCAATCAGTCGTTTTCATTTATCTTAAGAAATTGAACCATTAAATGAAGAGGAAGAATAAAAAAACTAAAAGGTTAAAACCTTATTTAAATAGGCAACAATATAACTTGGGTAGACAAGAGAAGAAAAAAAAAGGATGAAAAAGTGTTTAATGAGTATATTTTGATACCACTTCAACCTACAATGTCATACATGAGTTCACATGTAGCTCTCATGATAATAGTGACTACTTTAAGAGTACAAGTGCCACGTCTCTTATTTACTATGTATTGTATGCTGATAACATGTTTATAACATCAAATATATTGCTGAAATGAAAAATGATTATAATTAGTATGAAGATCATTAGCAAGAGAATTAGAGGCACATTGTATATTTAGTCAAAGGTAATACACCAAGAAGGTTACACAATGTGTCTTGATTAGTACAAAGCTTATGTCCATTCCATTTGGCAGTTTTCATTTCAGCTCTCATTATATTTATGTAATATCAATTGTAAGAGAGTATTAAATATGGCAATACCGTCTAATTAAATTATTAATAATATTATATATAATCGTTGAAAACGGTGTAAAAAAAAATTAATATTTTTACACCAATGCATCAACATTTAATGTATTGTAGTTATAACTTGTTTATTATACCTATAGAAGTTCATGTTGTTATAAATCGCAATTGAGTGAAAAATTTCACTCTTAATTATTTACTCTCTCTACATTTTCGCTATTCTCTTTTTATTTTAACATAGCCTTCATTATCATCTAAAATCCACTCTACAGTGTTTAGTAAAACAAATTAAAAATATGTAACAAATGCTTTTGTTTTTACTCGAAGCCATATTATTTTTAAAAAATCTTTTTTTTTATAGTGAATCAAGTAGTGTTATTATTGTTTTTGTTATTACATCAAATAAAAATAAATTTTGTAAAGAAAGAAAAGAAAAGAAAATAAATATTTGTATGCCTCGTGTTGTATAGTGTGTCTCCCCAGTAGCAGTAAGGCAGTAATTGAGTGTTGTTTTGCAAATCCCATTCTTAGTTTTTCTTACCTGGCCGCCACTTCTCTTTCTCTCTCTTCTTTTCACTTCAATTAATTACTCCGATTTCTAGGGTTTTCCGACAAACACTTTTTCAATCAATCACCGCCATTTTTAGGGTTTTCCGAGCTGGATTCTCTCACGTCTCTTCAACTCATCTCAACGCGTCGATGGTGTTCTGGTTTCGTTGATTGAAATTATCTCCAAATTTCGAACTTCAATTGATTATTGATTCATTCAGTCAATTTAGCCCTCATTTGTTGTCTTCTCAAACTTCGACTACCGACTGCGACTAATTCTCGGCTCAACCAACGGGAATAGGTAAGTGATACAGGAAAATCTACTCCACAGTCATCATTCTTCGTTGCCAATTTTCTGGTCTCGGTATGCTGATTTCATTTTTGTACCTTTAGGTTTAATATAGTGCATTTATTCTGATTGTTCTTCACTTTGTACATCATATAATAGCTTGTCAAGATTTTGTTTCTTTATGTTCTCTTTCCCATGTTTTTTTTAATAATCTTTTATTGAAGTTGGGGGGTTATATCCTAATATTGAGGAGAGAGAGAGAAGGAAAGCAAGGGAGTGGAGAGGAAAGGAGAGAAATATGAAAGTTGTAAAATTGAAACAATGAAATACCAATACATTTAAAGAGTATTTGCAATTGAAATGCTTAATATATGGGATTGGTATTGTTGATTTAACTTCTCCATAATTTCAAATGTTATGGATTATTTATGTACTCTTATCAATTATCATCATAATCAGGGCTAACAAATTATTTTATTGTCTTTTAATTTCTTCTTCCAGGTCGAGGATAGCTTTTTAGTTTGATGAATTTTTTGGAATGTTGGGTTGATTTTCGGTTTTGGTTGCAGGGATGCTATTGAATTTAAAACTGAATTGGATAGGAGGAGAATAGAGGGGTGTTTAAGTTGGATTTTGATGGCATTAGGTGATTTAATGGCCACTAGGTTTGCACATTCTACAGTTGTTCTTTCTAATCACTTGGATGAGTGTTCAAACCGTGAATATGTTGAATTGTATCAAAATCGAGACCTTTCAGAGACGGCTAGTACAAGTGGTGCCAGTGGTGGAGCTGGTGTTGGCAATGCTTATGAAAATGCCATCAATATGGCTATGATAACGTCTACCGCTGCTGATAGTACTACTGCTGCCGCTAGTCTGTTGTATCTGCCGCAAACTATTGTGTTTTGTGAGCTTCGGCATGAGGCTTTTGAGGATTCTGTACCTACTGGACCTGCTGAGAGTGGGTTGGTTTCGAAATGGCGGCCTAAGGACCGAGTAAGATTGTTTTGGTTCATAAGATTAACTTTGTTTATGGTTCTTTTTGTGTGAATTGAATTTTTTTGCATTCCTTTTTTTTTTTTTTATGATGTTGAATGTAACTTTGTAATGGTTCTTTTTGTGTGAATTGAATTGTTTATGCATTCCTTTATTTTATGATGTTGAATGTATTTTTTAAATGGAGGATTTTTCTTAATATACCACTGTTGGTATTGTAAAATTGTAACTTGTTTGAGCTCTAAGCTTCAATGTTGGGTTCTTTAGTATAGGGTTAAAATGTTCAATTTGCTTGTGGAACTTCCAATTTTTTTCGTGGGGCGCAATGTTGGACCATGGAGTGTAATAGTGTTGGAAACTGGGAAGAGTTTGTAGTTTTGATATGGACTTATGTGAAAATCAGGATGGAGTTTTGATAACTTATTGTATACATATTGACTATCTAGTTATTGTGGTGATGAATGATTGACCTTAAGCCACTGTGAACTGGTGATTGCAATCCTCCTACACACAAAGTGTGGTGTTGTTTGATATGCTAGAAGTTGCCAAAATGCTGGCTACACAAACTCCTTGGGAATTTGGATTTCCAATTGAAACGTGAGAATTCCATCTCTGAACAGTGAGCCCCCATCAATGTTCCTATGTCATTTCTGAAACATAATACATTTTCAAAAGATAATTGCTCTAGTGGCTTAGTTAGTGCTGTAATTTTTCTTTCTATTTTCTTCGGATTTTCATCTCTACAATGGTTTCAAACATGATCAACTCGTCAATTTTTTATTATCAATTATTTCCCCTTCTCTTTCCTCTTATATCTATGCGTTGAAAATTTTTTAGTCCACTGCAATTTCCATGTGGCTGCACAATTTTTTCTGTTTTTTTGTGGTTCAATTGTAATTGACAAAAGATATATTTGTGAAGGAATCAATTAGGGTATGGGTGAGGGGCTGTTGCTATTTACTAGATAATATTAGTATTTTACAAGTACATAGTCTGCTTAAAACGTTCATGTGCGTTGATTTACTTGACTTCTTGATATAGCAATCATCTTTACCTAAGTTATATTTTTGCAGATGAAGACGGGAATGGTAGCTCTTGTTTTATGTTTGAATATCAGTTGCGACCCACCTGATGTTATTAAGATATCTCCTTGTGCAAGGCTGGAGTGTTGGATAGGTATACGTATACCCAACTTCATTTTGTGTTGCTTTCACTGCGAGTGCTCACATCATTGAGTAAAATTCCCTTGTTGATTGGTGATACTGACAAAACAATACTTAATCCAACTGATGTTCGTTATTTCGTTTATTCATGCAAGAAAATGACTTGCATTGCTGTTGTGCTAGATCTAATTTTTTTTTTCTATGATAAGTGAAAGAGCGAACATCATTTGGCTGCTGCTGTATTGTTTTGCCCAATAATTTCTATTGTAAATTTTGTATGCAAATGACACCACTGCTATTTATGATCATTACTACATTTTTTGTTGTATAACACTCTTGACCGTTTCATGGTGGACAAGAGCACTAAGCCAGTTTGAGCAGATTGTATTTTTATAATCTATATTTACTGTGTTAGTTAGCCAACACTGTTTTGTAGGTGAGAGCAACTTAATGGAATTAGGGTAATGAGATGTTATAATCGTTGAGTTCATTTTTGTTTCGTATATTTTCTAGTTTATTTATCTCTAAGTCCTAGTTCTTCATAAACGTGTACCGTTTCTGGTTTGTTAGTTACGACCGCGGTCCACCACTATGTAGGTATCCGGTCTCTAAGTCAACTCTAATGCCGTTCTTATGCATCATAAGGTGAACTGATCTCAAAAGACGGTGAGAGAACTCATTTGATCTACAAATCATCATTGATTGACCATAGCATGTGGGGCAAGTCTCATATCCATCTATGTCGTTAATCCCATTACATGATGATAATGGTTGTTGTTTACTGTAAGAATCCAATGAGAATATTGAAGAAGACTGAATGGAAGGGTTTAAAAGAGAAGTAACGTAGGTAAAGTTGGATAAGCAAGGGTTAATTTTTTCATTTCATGAGATTTAAGTTGAAATGGAAGGAAATCCATGAAAATGGGTTGAAGATTTTCAAGCTAAATTTGTTACATGATAGTGCTAACAGTTGGATAAAACTGTGTTTTGTTATGTTGGTCTCATAAATCCTATTTTACAGAAGAAAATTTATCTTACTAATTTCAATAGAATGGTATTGTAATGTTCAATGGACAACGGTATTCATATTGTATTTTGTATTTCGTGACTTGTGAAAATTTGAGGGCGTAAAGGACTATGAATTATGATCAACTTGTTTCCGATCTTAGTTTCTCTCAGTTATTATATGTACTTGAACAAGCATTTATAAAACTTTCTGGATGTCTTGTTGTTTTGGCCTTCAGGTCTTGTTTATTTGTTTTCAGCTTTTTTTGATGCTTTGCTGCTGTTTTTTGTTGCCCCCAAGGTGTGGTGTGAAATTTTTGGTGGATAAAGTTTATTTGATTTCTGAGTCCACCAGCAGTTTATTTCATATTCTTTCTCCCTCCCATTTTTTCTAAAAAGATCTTTTAGGGTGAATGGGTCTTTTTCTCTTCGATGTGCTCTTGAGCTCCACATTTCATTGGCTTCTATATCTTTCAATCTTAGTTTTCATTACACGTATTATACTTGTATTCTTATACTTATTCTAGCCTGTGTTCCATGGTGTCAGACCCATTGTCCATGGCTCCTCCGAAAGCGCTGGAAGCTATTGGAAAGGCCCTTATAATGCAATATGATAGATGGCAACCCAAGGTGACTACATTCTGTTCTTTCCATAGCACAAATATCTCTTTCATCACCATCTCATATATTTTCCGTTTTCTTACTCTTATTTGTTCCATGTTTACTGGAAACGTTTCAGGCTCGATATAAATACCAACTTGATCCAACTGTAGAAGAAGTGAAGAGACTCTGTAATACCTGTCGTAAATCTGCTAAGACTGAGCGAGTTATGTTTCACTACAACGGACACGGTGTGCCGAAACCAACACCAAATGGTGAAATCTGGCTTTTCAATAAGGTAAGTTGTCCCTAGCAACTCATTGCCCTTCAAGCTTTACCTCTTGGAATTGACTATTTGATAAATCTGCTCTTGTACAGAGTTACACTCAGTATATTCCCTTGCCAATCACGGAGTTAGACTCTTGGATGAAATCACCTTCGATCTACGTGTTTGATTGTTCAGCTGCCGGAAATATAGTTAATGCTTTCATAGAGGTATTGACCTTTTTGCTGATGCTTAAGAGTCTCTGGCATGTTTGTGAAAGATAAAGGTTGGTGGATAATATGGTCAGATTTGTCTTTTGACAGCTTATTGATGCTTCTGCTTCTTCCGGTGCTCCCAAAGATTGCATTCTACTTGCAGCATGCGAGGCTCATGAGACCCTTCCACAGAGTGCAGATTTTCCTGCCGATGTTTTCACTTCTTGCCTCACTACACCCATCCAGATGGCATTGAGATGGTATTACATCTTTTTAATATGACTACTTTCTCGATTAGGTTATGAGATCTTTAATTAATGTAGCAAATAGCAATTGAGTGTGTCTGTATTTCGTTCATGATAGTAATCATGTTATCTGGAATTGAGATAGGTAAGAATTAGTGTAGACCCTATAGGTGTCCAAGTTTCATTGCACTTGTCGACTTGCTGATAGTTTGTTTTTCTGTATTTTTCATGTGTTCAAAGTGATGATTCCCTTTCATTTTTCGAACTGACTGGTCTGTTAGAAGACTATTGAACTTTTCTTACTTCTTCCATTAGGTTGAAATATGTGCAAATCTTTTAGCTCTATTGATTTTGTTTAGGTTATTATTATTATTATTATTATTGTTATTATTATTATTATTATTATTATTATTATTATTATTATTATTATTATTATTATTATTATTATTATTATTATTATTATTATTATTAAAATCACATTTTTAGACTATTTCCTTTAAAGGGGATGAGAAAGGTATGGACTACTTGAAATCCGAAGTTGGATTAACATTTTTAGTAATGCATTTACACTTGTTTTTTTTTCTTTCACGAGCTACATAATGGAAAATTCGACTCAATTAAATATAAATTGTGACTTCTAACAAGGAAAGTAGTAATATTCATAGTTTCATACTTCAGCTTTTCCTAATTATACTCTTCCATAGATACTTCATTAAAGTATACATCTTTCACTTACACTTAGTGAGGGCTCTTGAGAGCATTCTGATTGTCTAGTATAACTCTTTATGTATTATACTACTATATCTTAATATAAATTTGAATATGTAGCTTTGTTAATATTTCTATGTACCAATGATCTGGGTCCTGTTTTTTTAAGGTCAAGTCAAGAGTTGTTTTAGCAGCCTTTTTTTGCATCAAATGATTTAATCATAATAGCTTACCTTTTAGCTTGCCCTCTGGTTTTTTTTAGGTCCTGTAAGCGCTCATTGCTTCATGAATCCCTTAATCATACACTTATAGACAAAATCCCTGGCCGTCCAACGGATCGGAAAACACTTCTAGGTGAACTTAATTGGATTTTTACAGCTGTTACGGATACAATTGCTTGGAATGTTCTTCCACATGGTAAAGCAAGATTTTTCTTTTTGTTTGCATGCATGTGTATTCTTTATTTGGTTCAAAATTGTTATGGTTATTTCAATGTTAGATTGATACATTTTCTATTTCTCAGACCTTTTTCAAAGGCTGTTCAGGCAAGACTTACTAGTTGCCAGTCTGTTCCGTAACTTTTTGTTGGCGGAGAGAATAATGCGATCGGCTAACTGTTCCCCAATTTCGTATCCAATGTTGCCACCAACCCATCAGCATCATATGTGGTATGTATATAAACTCGAATAAGCTCCTCAGTGCCTTTATAAATTGTGCCTCAATTTCATGGGATGGAAGATTACCTTTGCAACATAAATCGTTGTTAGATGAATGTTAGTGAAAGTAATAGAACCCTGTACATTTTGTTAATGACACCATTTAACTTTTGCAATATTTTCTACAACTTTAACCTAATATTTAGCATTGGTGTAGTCTTAAACTAAATTGAAGTAGTTGGCATGTACCACAACTTTCATTAGTCTTCAATTGGAATAAAACAAGGCTGTTTCTAAATGATGGCTGCTTTATAATGGATTTGAGCATGCAGTTTAGTAAAACAAGTTGTAATAATGTGTAATAATGTGTAATGATGGCTCATCTGCGCATCATGACCGTTTCAATATTAAGATGTGCAATCGTGAGCCATATCACTTTAATATGTTATATAACAAAACCAAATAACTATGAATCCTTTGTTCCAATAGGCTTAGTAATAATGTTGATTATTCCTTCCTTGCTTTGTAATATTTTGTTGACTTAAATTTAAAATTTGGAATTGTTAGTAATGTTGAACTCTCCCAAGTCTTTTAGCTCTACTTGGTTTAGTTTGCCAATGCACTCTTGTTACATAAATGGTAGGAATGCATGGGACATGGCCGCTGAAATCTGTCTTTCTCAGCTTCCCTCATTGATTCATGATCCAACTGCAGAGTTCCAGGTGCATTTTTATGCTTATACCATTGATCATTTGTCTGTAGCTCTCTCTAGTCATTTGAAGTTATCTTGTTCTGAATATTTTTTTACTATCAGCCAAGCCCTTTCTTCACTGAGCAGTTAAAAGCATTTGAAGTATGGCTTGACCATGGGTCTGAGCAAAAGAAGCCACCTGAGCAACTGCCTATTGTTCTTCAGGTATGAAACATGCTACTTTCTCTTGTGCTCTTTTGGTCCTTGATATATCAGATTCAATATGTATTCTTACATTCCCATTTTGTATTTCAAAAATTGCGCTCATATTTTTAGACTTTTTTCCTATCTCGATAATTGTTTCCCTCTGCAATCCCTTTCAGTTTGTGGATATATCTGTTTGCAACTCCTTCCGATTTTTTTTTATTATGCAGGTCCTACTTAGTCAATGTCACCGTTTCCGTGCTTTGGTGCTTCTCGGCCGATTCCTTGATATGGGACCCTGGGCAGTTGACCTGGTAATTTAAGACCAAACACGTGTTTTTCTGTTTTGATTCACCAATGTTTCGAATTCTTTGGCATTTATATTTATACCTCCTTATCTCAGAAGTATTATGTTTGATATTAACAGTGAATTTTGATTTGTAGGCGTTGTCAGTTGGTATTTTCCCCTATGTCCTCAAGCTCTTGCTAACTACGACAGTGGAACTGCGACAGATTCTTGTTTTCATTTGGACAAAGATTCTGGCTCTTGATAAGGTAATCACGAAACCGGTTGTCAAACATTTCCCTTTCAACCATTATATATCTCGTTGAGTTGCGTGCATCTATTGGATTATTCTGAAGATGCTTTTTTTGTGGGATTTTCAGTCATGCCAGGTTGATCTAGTGAAGGATGGAGGTCATACGTATTTTATTAAGTTTCTTGACAGCTCAGAAGCCTATCCTGAGCAACGTGCTATGGCTGCGTTCGTTTTAGCTGTGATTGTTGATGGGCATAAACGGGGACAAGAAGCTTGTATTGAAGCTGGTTTACTTGATGTTTGCCTTAAGCACCTTCAACCACCAAAACCAAATGATACTCAGTCAGAACCTTTATTTCTCCAGTGGCTTTGTCTCTGTCTAGGGAAGATGTGGGAGGACTTTGTGGAGGCTCAAATAGTAGGTTTACAGGCAGGTGCTGCTGTGATATTAGCATCTCTACTTTCTGAGAGCCAACCTGAGGTTTGCATTTTTGCGATTTCTTGAGTATTTATCGGTTCATTTTAAATGTTTTTACTTCTTTCTTGTAAAAAGACAAAATAAAGCTTGATTTTCAGGTTAGAGCTTCTGCTGTCTTTGCCCTGGGAACCTTACTTGGTGTTGGATTTGACTCTTCGGGTGATGGGGTGGATGAAGAATGTGATGATGATGAAAAAAGTAAAGCTGACATTAGTATTATTAAAAATCTCTTAAGTGTTGTTTCAGATGGAAGTCCTCTTGTGAGAGCTGAGGTTGCAGTAGGTAATAAACTTTGAACTGTCACGTGGGTTTTTATGTTTTGTTATGATTGCACAGATGATACTTTCTGAAAGCCATGACGTGAATGCTTTTTTATTTTTTTCTAATTTTTTGTGTTGATGTTAATACTGAATGGTGCATTTTATGAATTTAGTCTTCCTTTTTTTTCGCTTTAAGCTGCTACATTTGTGATTTGTCTCATAAAAGTGGAACAAACGTTTCAATATAAAATTTGAAAATAGTGAAGTATTAGAGGCTAATAATCGAATATGCTGTCTGTTACCCTTTTGGCTGTAAAGGTTAACTATGTTTTCGTCATTGACACAGATTTTTTTCTGTTTTAAAGAAAAAGTTCTGTCCTGCTTGTCACACCTACTTAATATGAATCTTTTTCAACCTTGACAAATTCAATCTTTATTTTCATTTTGAACAGCTTTATCTCGATTTGCTTTTGGCCATAACAAGCATCTCAAAAATGTGGCTGTTACATACTGGAGATCTCAGCCTGGATCTGGGCTCAGTGCTCGTCATGTCACTAGTACAGGAAGTGGTTATAGTACTCCGAACCCCTATGTTTCTCCAGCTAGTATCATTACATCTCATATTGGTCCGTTGTTGAGAATAAGTAGTGACAGCACTCCAGTAGTTCGCGATGGGAGAGTATCCACAAGTAGTCCATTGGCTTCTACTGGAATAATGCATGGGTCCCCTATATCAGATGATTCATCTCAACATTCCGATTCTGGTGCATCAATTGATGCTGTTGGCAATGGAATTATAAACCATGATAGACCTAGACCTCTCGATAATAATTTTTATCTTGAGTGTATATTTTCCATGTGTACATTGGCAAAAGATCCATCACCTCGCATCGCAAGGCTTGGGCGTAGAGTTCTTTCCATCATTGGAATTGAACAAGTTGTTGCAAGACCCATAAGGCCCTCCAGTAGCAGTGTTCGTACTGGTGAACCCTCTTCTGCTAGTGTGAGGCTCTCTGGACTAGCTCGCTCATCTTCATGGTTTGATATGAGTTCAGGTATGGCTTGTTTGGTATATTAACATCCTATCTACAACGTTTCATTTCCCTAATTTCATTTAGAGGCTCCAACTTTGGCACTGTTTGGGGGTTGGATCTACCCAACCTTACCCTTGTCTGTGATGACAAAACTGTTTGTTCCCGAATGACTAAATAGAAAACATTATCTGCAACTTTACATTAATAAATAAAAAGTGCGGGTGATTTAATGAGAAATTCAAATATAGTCCTTTATAACTCAAAACCATAAAACTATTTTTCTTGGGCCCATTGATAATATACAGTAGTACCTCCTATCTAATTTTTCTAAAATTATGTAATACAAAAACGGTTTGGTGATGGATAAGCTCTTTTTTTTTTTTTTTTTTTTTTTTTTTTTTTTTAATTTTTTTTATCATCAGCTGTTTACTGCTTCAGTTGTTTCCTCAAGTCAAACTGCTATTATAATATTTCTTGATTAAAGGATAGTTCTGGGGTGGTTTGACAGGTCACCTTCCATTGACATTTAGAACTCCACCGGTTAGCCCTCCTAGAACGAGTTACTTGACAGGAATAAGAAGAGTTTCTTCCTTAGAGTTTCGACCACAATTGCTCAGCTCTCCAGATTCTGGGTTAGCAGATCCGCTTTTAGGTTATGGTGGATCTACTGGCCATACTGAGCGTAGTCTTCTACCGCGATCAACCATATATAATTGGAGTTGTGGGCACTTTTCAAAGCCTCTTCTAACGGCATCAGATGACAGTGAAGAATTGATAGCCAAAAGAGAAGCAAAGGAAAAATCTGCATTGGACCTCATAGTGAAATGTCAGCGCTATTGTAAGTTGGTTCTACTCTATAACTCTTTCATTATTATCTTCTTTTGTTTTTCTCTATGCTGTTCCTGTTACATTTGAAGGTTTTTATATATAATTGGGTTTGTAGCTGTCAGAAAACTCAATAATCAGATTGCAAGCTGGGATACCAAGTTTGAAACTGGTACAAAAACTACATTGCTACAACCTTTCTCTCCAGTTGTGGTTGCGGCGGATGAGAAGGAAAGAATTAGGTATGGAATCCTCTGCTGGTTATTTACTTTATTTGGTATTCATGTATTGTGCAAAATTAAGTATGTTGCCAGTGTAATTCTGAACACACAAGACTTCCACCTAGAAGGTTCTGTTTTGATGATTTTTTACATTTGCTTAAATTTATTTCTTGGTAAATATTAGCTGTTGATCAGTGTTATCTGCTGTAATGAGGTATTTACTGTAAATTTCAGTGCGGATACTTCTTGATGTGCTCTTTTGGATGGTCAACACTCTTGTGTTGCAAGTATTTCCCTGTTTTGTAGTGATATTTGATAGTTTGGATGGTTAAATTAATACAATTCCACTTCAAAAGCTGATGATAAACTAATGAGTTATCAATCCAAAAATGAGTTGTCATATGTTGTTTTATTGCTCTTTTATTGCTGATACTTTTTCAGTATGGCTATTTACACTTTGCTTTTGGATAATCTGTATTCCTTAATTGTGTTTTGTAAGTATTAAACGCAGGTTTTGTTTGTGAAGTGTCATTGGATGTTTGTTACATGTGGTTTTCAAGGCTATTGGGCTATTTTGAGGGTTGATTTTACATACGCTCTTTTTATTTAAATTCAGCTTGATAGCTTTTTTTTTTTTTTTTTTGAGAGATGCTTGATAGCTTATTAATATGTCAAGATCATGAGTGGTTTGCATAAGTGCTTGTGGACTTGAATATTTCTAAAACAATTAGATTCCAGAAAATTGGTGTGGTCATGTGTAAAGATTTAATAATGCATGGGTTACAAAATTGGAAGCTAGAAATTTCCAAGAGCTTAGAAGAGGAAGAGGAAAAAGAAAAGGTAGGACAAAGATGACTTGGTTTAAAATAGTGTAGAATGACCTGAAGAATTGGGATTTGCAGGATCAATAGTAGGAATCAATGGAAGAGGAGAATGTGTGTAGATGGTCATTGTACTTGATTTTTAGATTCCAATAAACAATTTTGAAGTTGAATTTGGGTTGGCCTAGATGATCATTCCTAAGCAGAAGAGCTTTAAAGGACCCTCTGCCAAAATTCTTTTTGTCACTGTGTTATTGAAAACTGCAATGTATAGACAATGAAGTAACATTGAACATTGGAATATAATATGCCTATTGCAGTAATTTGACTTTGGTGAATTCATTTTTTTCTTTCTTTCTTTAGGTGGAGTTTGGTAGGAGATTTATGTGCATATCTACTTCCTTAAAGTTACTCTTCTGTTTTCTCGGCAGATATAGCGCATGCTTTCACATTTTGATTCTTGACGCTTACATATTGTGCTTGATCTATCTCTCAGGGTATGGAACTATGAGGAACCAGCCCTTTTGAATAGCTTCGACAATCATGATTTTCCTGATAAAGGAATCTCTAAGCTCTGCCTTTTAAATGAACTTGATGATAGTTTGCTTCTTGTTGCTTCTGGTAAATCCCTCAATTTTTTTTCTATTTCTCTGCATGCAATACATAGTAGTCACATTTTTCTAAGGTAAATGTGAAAATAATTGAATTCTTCTTGATGAAGGTGATGGGAATGTTCGGATCTGGAAAGATTACATGTTAAGGGGAAAACAGAAGCTAGTGACGGCC
Organism: Amaranthus palmeri; assembly: GCA_019776075.1. NCBI lineage: Eukaryota > Viridiplantae > Streptophyta > Magnoliopsida > Caryophyllales > Amaranthaceae > Amaranthus > Amaranthus palmeri. Next base: position 1,764,461 of record JAAKBH010000279.1, read on the forward strand.
TTCTCTTCTTTGCCTGTTCATGGACCTAATTCTCGGAATATGAATGCTGTTGTGGATTGGCAACAACAGTCTGGATACCTAGTAAGCACTTAATTTGTCTGCACTTCAAACTTCTTTCAAATAAATTATAAGCTAGTCTAATGTAGATTCAAATACTTTCTGTTAGTTTGTCTCTGGAGAGGTACCATCAATCAAAGTATGGGATCTTGACAAAGAACAGCTTGTGCATTCCATTCCTTCATCTACTGATAGCTGCATATCAGCACTGGTAAGTCTTTATTTCACTATTTGCATAAGGTAATGATCTTCACATTGTATTTTCACCAAAATATGATTTTAGTGGTTTGGCTCTTAAGTAATTAGCGAGATTGAAAATCAATAAAAAAAATTGTGCCAAAAATGAATATAAAATTCTGCTGTTGTGCCTTGTGCTGCCCATTGTTATGTCTCCCCTTGGTGTCGTCTCACCAAGCTATATAGAATGGATTTGATGCCACTACAATTTATAAGGTTATGGGACTTTGTGCCATATTGGTTGTATGGGCAGCTAATTTGGGTTTATTGAGAAAATTGCTGTATAGCACCATAAAAACGTGCAAGGTTGTTAAGCCTTGAGCTTGAACGCCTAAAAGGCCCACTTTTTTAATCATTGTTGACAAAAGTGCAACAACGCGGAAATGGGAGTGATGTGGTTGTCGTACCGCTAAATATAGGCTGAAACCATGTTGCAGATGGTTTTTGCAATCAAGGGCCATTCAACAACATTTTATTTGTTGTTACAATGGTAAGATTGTGTACATTCGACCTTTTCAAACATTGTTAGGCTTGAGACACTTAACATTTAGGTAATGACATATTGTAATATGATCAATGGGTTTTTTAGAGTTGTTTGTTCACACGGTGATGTGATTATGAATCCTTCCAATTCCTCGCAACTGTTGCTGCAATCGTGACCATATCCATGATTTCTTTGCTATGTTTTTCGGCTGATAATATAACCTTTATCTTACATTGCTCCTCTTCATTCGTCAGTGATATGTCTCTTGTCATGCACATTCATGGGAGATACAAGTCTACAGCAGATTTACTGCTTTCTATTCGACCTTTTCTTGGTTTGTTTCGGACTTGGCTAGCTTCTATCTAGAGGCGGCTATGGGCAAGTTCAATCAAGAGTCCTCACTCCATGGCCTCCCCTCCGTCTCCATCCCATTTCCCATTCCCTATTCCCCTGAAACATAAGCAATGGGGTCTCTCCATGGCCCCAATCATTTCCCATGGGTCATCCCTTATCTACACCATTCCCCTGAAACAGAAACAAGAGCTCACACCTGCTAGAGTAAGAAAAGTAGAAATTAAGAAGATATCAAAAATTACAACAAATGGTGGAGAGGGTTTTTTGTTTCAATCTTGGAATTTGGTACTCAAAGTCGAGAATCATGCTATTTTCATACTGGAATTAAGAATTAGGTTTGGCATTGTGATTTTGGGAATTGTTAGGAGTTTTGGTAAGAATATATAACTGGGTTTGTTTTATGAAATTTAGTTAAGAGTTTTTTACAACAATAAACTAAGTAATCTGAATAATTGGTTAGATTTTGTGACGTTTATTTTAGTATTTTGGGACTTATAAATTAGGGTGCTTGACACCGCACGCACAAGATTGTGATCTTGATTCTTGATAGAAAAAAGATGTTTTCATGTCTCATTTTGTACGTTACAAAAATGTCTTATTTGGATGCATTGATGGCCGTTAGAGGGATTTGGGATTGATAACGAGCATGCAATTATGTATTGTTTTGAGATATCATGCAATTGGATGACCAAGCTTCAGTCTTCGTGGTTAGGTGATACTAGATTCATCTAATAGCATGATTGACATCCATGTAATTGATTTTTTTGAGGCCCCTTATTTTCTTCTTTGTTGACATCGTGAGTAGAAATATTCTTTCATCGATAATGACTGCCATGATGAATAACAGGATTCATTTCTCCTCTTTGGATCTGTGATTACTACTAAAATATTGTTATTAGAGTATTCATCTCTGCTTAAATTTTTTTTTTTTTTCTGGCTGTTGCATGAGCATTGTTGTTTAGCCTGTCATTGGCATTTCATTCATGCGTACTAGCTAAAACTCTGCACTGTATGCTGGGTCTTGTCTTGTTATGATTACATTTTTCTGTTTTGTTGAATGATAAAACTGCTTTGCACATGCTGGGTTAACACTCTTAATGTGTTTCTTTAGGCTGCATCTCATGTCCATGGAGGTCTATTTTCTGCTGGGTTTGCTGATGGTTCTGTCAAACTCTTTGACATCCGAACACCTGAAATGTGAGTTGATCAGGGCTCTTTATGGTTAATAAATGCTATTACCTGCAGACAGTTATTGAAATTTTTTTAGAAACGACAAAGAACTACTTCGTCCGTTCCTTAAAGTTGTTCCCATTTGTCATTTTGGATTGTTTCATTTGTTGTTCCCATAAAAAATCATTTTATTGATATCACAAGTTTTGGACAAAACTAACCTTGTCCATTCTCATTTTAATTTTTTAATAATGCCTATGGTCCCTACATATCTTCCACTAACTTCATTTTAACATTTATATATTATTTATGATCCCTGCATGTTTTCGACTAACTTTATAAAAACAATTTTTTAATAGTTGTGGTTCCATATATTTCCACTAACTTTCTTTTAATATTTCTTTTAATGTTTATGGTCTCCACATTCCCTCTATCATTTTTTATTCAATAAAATAATATATCAACCATCTAAAAGATAAATTCTGTAAACATTTATTGTGGAAACTTCTTTGAGGAATGGAGGGAGTATAATTTGTTTCTTTAAAGTGTGTCGTCACTTGAAGGAAATCATGTCGCAGTTCATGTCTAAAAGGAACTTTTAAGGTGACGTGGGCATATGGCAAGAGCTGCTAGAAGATAAGTGCTTGTAAATACTAGATATTGGCTACATCTACTTGAAAGGCTGGTGGAGTGTTATAAATTAAAGTATTAATTTTACAATGACCTGATGTATTTTCACTTTTTAGTTTAACAAAGTGTCTTTGTGCTGGTGTGTGTGTGTATTTAATATATCATCCTTCCCATGTAATTTTAGTGCTAATTGATTGTAGTTTATTTACATTTTAACAATTAGTTAGATGTTTAAGGTAGAACAATGACCATTATATTAGATGGATGCTGAGTAAATTTTGAAGTTTCGAAAGACTAGCTGTTTGTGTAATTTCTTACTGGCTTGACATGATTGGTTGTCAATTTCCATTGTGTATTTTACTGGGATTATAAGTGTTTCCTCCCTTGACTTTTTTTCTTTAAATTCCTTTCCTCTTTAGGCTTGTTTGTTCTACTCGTCCGCATACTCAGAAAGTCGAAAGAGTTGTAGGAATTGGCTTCCAACCAGGACTAGATGTTGTTAAGGTGAGTACTTATCAAATGATTAGTTATGCTGCTTTTTTAGAAAATGGTGATTAGGAAATCTTGAGAACTCTAAATATGGGCTTTTCTAGATAAAAATTTCTTGGCTTGTTTGGTATGTGGTACTGGTATTGCATTTATACACTTCCTTCGTTTTCTAAGCCTGTTTTTTTTTTTTTTTTTTTTTTTTTTTTTTTTTTTGAAATTTCTATTTAAGTGTGCCATCCTTTATATCGACAGTTTTTGTAATGTTAAAGACAGTATTGCGCATGCCCTGTATATCCACATAGATGGAACCACAGATGGTACACTTTTCTTTCACTAGGAGATTTTGGTACACTCACACGGTCACACCCTCTTTCACCATTTATTATTTTGCGTGCCCATACGAAATTTGCACTTAAAGAATAGTGGAAATATGAATGGGATGTTCGATGGTGATCAATGACCTTAGATTCTTGTTCACTCCATAAGTATTTGTTTCTTTTTAGTTCTACATTATGACTCAATTTTAAAGTGCTTGTGAAAAAATATTTTGCAAAACAATAGTTTTACTTAAATAAAATTTACAAAATCGGCCTACCTTGAAAAATTATATGCTATTCAATATTGCATTCCCATTATCACTCAATACAATTAAAGTGATTTTGGCAATAGTAATAGCAAGATGCTTATTTAGGGATGGATTTGAATACATTGCCAATGGACATGCAAAATAATACTATCTCCCATTTTAAATATTGAGTTTGACATGCTGCCTAACTGTGTTTATCATTGAATCGTTTTCAGATTGTCAGTGCATCTCAGGCTGGTGACATTCAGTTCTTAGATATTAGAAATCAAAGTAATACGTACCTCACAATCGAATCCCACAGGGGCTCACTTACAGCCCTGGCTGTTCATCGGCATGCTCCAATCATAGCCAGTGGTTCTGCAAAACAGCTCGTAAAAGTGTTCAGTCTCGAAGGTCAGCTAATAGGCACCATTCGTTACCATCCAACATTCATGGCTCAGAAGATAGGACCCGTGAGCTGTCTCTCCTTTCATCCTTATCAAGTGCTGCTTGCAGTTGGTGCTGCCGATCCTTTTGTTACTTTGTATGCAGATGACAATAATCCTACAAGATGAACATACATAGAAGCTCTTACCAAAGCCAAAGTCGAAGACTATGGCTTTGTTTAAGCTTAAACATGGTGACATTATTGCGTTCCATATCGACATTGCCTCCGATTTGGGATCATTCAAGACACTTTTTTCAGTTGCGTGCCAGTGCACTACCATGCCAAACCGAATACAATGGAGTTATAGAGGTTGGCTTTTCGAGTTGGGATTTTTATGCTGCATATTTGTTAGCCCCCCTTGTGTATATTTCAACGCGGGCCATTAATTCCAGGGAGGCTTTAGCTAATAAGCTTGCCATACAAGGGTTTTGACTGTAAATATATAAGTTCCTTCTTTGTCTCCTATCTATTGTGATTATGTTTCTTCTGATATCAGAATTTCTGAAGGGGGAGGGGTTTTGTGATGTAATTCCTTTTTAATCTGTCAATTTGTAGAATTTTACAGGCAAGCATATTCTCAGGGTGATTGACCCAAAAAAGTTGAGGCAGGGGAGGAGGGTGTTAAATGTTGATGCTTAAATGTTTGTATTAGCTGCTTAAATGAGTGTTCTAGTGCGCTAGTGAACATATTTGATTCCAACATTGAAAATCTTTGTACATAGAATTTGTTTAATTTGTGATTGTGAATTAATTAACTGTAGTCATTGTGTATCAATTTATTTCTTCAAACCTTATTAATATGTTCCAAGTAAACCCTATTTAGAAGGGAAATGCCTTCATTCTAACTTAAAACCAACTCTCTTTTGTTTCCAAGGACAATTTGTCTAGGTTTGAGATGCGTCTCTCAAGAGACTAGCTGTGTTATTTCATCAATGTCACATGATGCATCACTCGAGGTAACCACGGTCAATTCAAATTGTGATTTGGCTTCTAAATTAAAACTCATTTTTCTTCTATCTTGCATTATAGATAGGCACATGAAAATATAATTTACAAAAATACAATATGCTTAAATATCATTGAAAATTTTTGTCAATGCTATATTGAAGTATATTTTATTCAAAAATCAATCACATCTTTAAGAAATATAATATGCTTAAAAAGAGAGGAAATGTAATTGAAATACTCCAATAGCAAAGAGTGTGATAAAAGCATTGTTAAATTTAGATCATTCATATAAAACAAAACCTATGTATAGATGTCAACATCACTTATTTTTTTTTTTTTAGCTTTATGTAAAAAAATTACTTTGTTTCAGTATTAAATTAAGAGTCAATCAAAAATAATTTTTTTATTAGTGTTATCATTAACAACGGTAACGTTGCATACGTTCAATCTCCAAATTTTCATTCTAAGTGAGAGTCACTTAATGACATACGAAAAATAAAATGTTGTTGTATTTATCCGCCTAGCCTGATTACAAACTCTAATAATTGATATTTAATCTTAGTGGTTTAATTTTAGTTGGAACCTTCTGAAATGATTGTATTTATGCATGTAGGACAATAAAGCAAAATGATCTGAAGGTCAGAAAATGACGACATTATATCGTTTAAAAGTGCAGCAACAGCCAAGAAACATGCATGGTGGGCTATACAGTCAAGCAAATCAAACCAAGGAATGACTTCATTATGTGCTCATTTAATACTCTTTGGAATGTATTCATTTACATTCTCCACCGTTGGAAATGTGGCATTTACATGCTGTTCATACCTATATTAATATAGCCATATAGGTTAGTGCTTCATATTTTAAAATGTTCAATTAAATTTACGTTTATATATGAATTGATCTCATTTTTTTTTGCAAATGCATTTTTCTTCTAAAGAATCTCATAATAGAAACAAATGATGCACTTAAAATAATTAGTAAATGACATTTTTATAACTTAAATATTAGAATCACGAGGTAATCTAATAATCTATATATGACTTTATCTTTCACCTTTATGGTAGGGGTTTAATTCTATTTCACCATTTTTATAAAGGACTAATTATCTCTTCCCCTTGCTTATAAAAATCTCTAGTCTATCCCTGAATATAATACTCTTAAAACTTAACTTAAAATTTAAAAATGAATACTAACAAGAATACACAACAAAATAATAATTTTATAATTTAGTAGGTATATAATATATATTAACTCAATAAAGAAGCTACCTATCATATTAATAACTTCATGATGAGAAATAAAGCTAATATAATAACCAATCAAAAATCACTAACTAATCCAAAATTACATTACTACAATTACATAGTAGCTTGTTAGTTGTTAATCACTACTCAATCTGTCCCTCTGAATTAGCACCATTTAACTCAAAAAACTCTCACATTTTTTGATCAAATGGTGCAATTTAAGAGGGACAGAAGGAGTAATTGTTAAGGTTTCTTGTAGGAAACATCAAAATACATCATTTGGCTAATTATATGTGGACTTTTTCTCTTCCATTAGCATATACTTGATAATGATACCTTTAGCCTTTATTAATTAGACTTTTATGTACAAATATTATTACCCACTTGAAAGGACACATTTTTTAATCTTTATTATTCTTTTCACTCTTATAAGTACCTTATTTTCTCACCAAACCATACCAGAATTAAGTTGAAACATACATATTTAGAGTTCATCAAGATTGGCACATATTATTAGCCAATTTGACATAAAAAAATCAAAAGATTTGTAGATAAAAATGAACTTGAGAACCCCAATATTTGTTTGTTTTTTTGGTAGAAGAAGTGTTATGATGTTTTCAGAGGTAGCTGAAATGTTATATGATTTGGTATCAGTTCTTTCTTCTGCACTGCTTCAGATTTCATCCTCTGTGGAAGTGTCCAGGAGATCCAGGAGTTCTGCACCTTATTCTTCATCAATCACTGTTAGGTATACTGGGACTTCAAATCTCATGGCTGTTTGATTCATTTTTTACTTAAATCTTGTTGTTCTAGAGTGTACACTATTAGGGATTTTCTTATGATTATTATACTGCAAAAATATATGAATATAGGAGTAATAATTGAGGCTCGGCTTGGTTTCGGATTATAGTGGACTATTAGAATGACTCGAACATTGAAAATAGTATGTTTGTTATCACCCGTTCCAATATCGTTTAGATAAGAAATTATTTAATGGCATTAGGGTGATGGAATTGAATAAGCGTTTCATTATTACTTATGGATGAGTTTATGATTTTGCAGATTGCAATTTATTTTTTTTTTACTCTATTTTGGAAGTTTTATAATATATTGGAGTTGGTATTTTATGGAGTATTTTTTATTTGAATTTAATTATTAATTTTTAGGTATCCCATTAAAAGCACTACATAAATGTATTAATTATATTATTGATGATCTAGAAATTTTATTTCGTATTTAGTGTTTCTCATGGTGAGACGGTTTTATAGTATAAATTAGAAACATAAGCTACAAAAATATTATTGATGGTTCAAAAGAGTTATAAATTAAAGGGAAATTCCACGTGGTAACCCTGAGGTTTTAGGTTTTCCACGTGGTAACCAAAACTTTTAAAAAATTCACGCGGTAACCCTGAGGTTTACCAAATTGTTTCACCGTGACCATTTTGCACATTAAATGTTAGAAAAACGTTAGAAAACGTTAATTTCGAAGCTTAAAGATTGTTGTACGCCTATTTACGTGATTCACCATTTCAAACGCCATCAGTTGGAACCTTTTTCCCCAAAATATGAACCCTAACTCTACTATCTTTGGATTTGGGAGAAAAAATATAAATTGGATGAAAGATGGTAGAGTTTGGGTTTATGTTTTGGGGAAAACTGTTGAAACTAATGGCATTTGAAATGAGGAGTCGCATAAATAGGCATACAACAACCTTAGAGCTCCGAAATTAACATTTGCTAACGTTTTTATGTGCAAAAAGGTCACGGTGGAACAATTACGTAAACCTCAGGGTTACCACGTGGATTTTTTAAAAGTTTTGGTTACCACGTGGAAAACCCAAAACCTCAGGGTTACCACGTGGAATTTCCCTATATTAAAATTATAAGCCTATGAGCTAAAATTTTCTATTATTGAGCTATTTATAATCTAAAGTATGAGATATGTCTCACGCTAATACCGTCTCATACAAGAATTTGTGTTTATTATTTAGATAATATTATTGATGGTTTAAATTGACTTAGAAATTACTCCTATTGGCTATTATCATAAGAGATTTGACTTTTGAATTTTTGAAGCATTGATTAACGATTCAAAATATATACATACCCAATGTCGTCCTCTATCCTTTAGAGTTTGATATATTGTGATTTTATTTTATTTTAAACGTAAGAGTTTTTTTTTGCGTATAAACCCAAAAGACCCAAAAGAGCGTAAAAGTAGGTTTAATTTTTGTTTCTATATGTATGTATGGAATCGTATGTCCTAAACCCTAATTTATTTTGGAGGGGCAAGTTAACAGTCACAAGCGCCAGATTGCTTCGGGCGCACATGACACCAATACTTGCAAAACTATGATGTTCATTAAAAATGATTGTACTTTTATTCGAGCAGAATTTATGCATGTTTTTAAGATGACAGTGAGGGAGAGACAACGAGGTGCTGACTCATCATTGTTCATATCGATCCCGTGTTCACAAAGAGAAAAGAGTAAGGATGTGATGCACTAATAGGATGCTATAGATTTAACAAGCAAGCAATAGATACAGCATTTTACGAATGCTATGAACAATTACATATGATACTAAAATCATCGTTTTTTCGGACGATAATATTGAAATGCCTCACAATCACATCTTCGCCAATGCACAATCCATCACGTCGACAAAGAAGTCTGAGTCAAAAACAGAAGGAAAGAAAGGTGAGATACTGAGATTGCTTCATTAACGGAATCAAATTGAATGTAACATGAAAACAGGTGACGAATAGGTCTGTCTAGTCTATCAAGAAAATCTTTTTTTTTGCGTCGATTGATCAATCAATCTTTAACTCTCAGGCTGTTCGGAGAAACTTGGCTTAGATTTGGTTCAGGACTTGGTCTAGTTGAGTCATGAGATCAGTTAAGGTGTTATTTTGAACAAATTAGGATCCATCAAAAGCCCTTTTTTTTGCATAGAAGTGCATTTGGAACTAACTGTTTTGTAGCCTTTTAACATTTTAAGTCTGATTTGATTTCGTTTCGCGTAAGGTCGAGATTTAATTGACTTGTATCCCGCCCACAAACAATACGAACAGTTTGTTCTCGTAAAAAGGAGACAAACAGAGCCAGGTTTTGGTTTCAGCAAGTCGTGCGAAAATAACACAATTTTTTCAAATTGAGAGCAGAATTTACCGGCATCTTCCCTGGTGAAGCATAGAGGAGGTGTGATTCTGAATACATTGCCATAAAATCCTCCTTTCCCAACCAATACTCCCATTTCTGCACAGCTCAAATGAAAAGACATTAGTCAATGGGAAAGCATTTACCAGACTCGAAGCATGCAACGATAACAACGCGCAAAGTAGTATACGGGTAACCGGGAAACACACTCACCTTTCATTTGGTCCATCACATGAAGGATCTCGGCCTTTGCTGGAGTTTTCTTTTCGCGATCTGTAACTAGTTCGACCCCCAGCATCAATCCCCTTCCCCTCACGTCTCCAATTACTGTGATAAATACAATACAAGTATCAGCGTCGTGGAAGAGAATATCGTAGAAATATCAACAAAAAAACATGTAATTAATGAGGGAAAGTGACCTACAATCGTATTTGTCCATGAGAGCAGTGAGCCGGTTTTTGAGATGAGTACCCACAAGATGAGCATTTTCCTGAAGCTTTTCCTTATCAATCACTTTGAGAACAGCATGTCCTGCGGAAGTGCAGACAGGATTTCCACCGAATGTGTTGAAGTAACTACGACGAGTTAACACACTAGCGATTTCAGGTGTGGTTACTACTGCACCAAGCGGAATGCCGTTCCCAATACCCTGAAAATCAAATGTTAAAGACATCCCACTTAGAGACTTTCATGTGTTCTTATCAACAAACAACTGGCATTTCAAATCGCGTTTCCTATGAGTCGGTACGAAAGGTATGAAACGTGGCACGGGGAAAAGTTTCGTATTCCTCGTTTTGCGTTTCAACGGATTGATGGCAATATACGATAAACTTCACGAAACAGATTCAATAAGGCCTTTCCATTGACAAACTAGAAGGATTATGCAGAGACAAATAAGTCACACATGCGCCTAAACTTCCGGGGCTATACTGTACAGAATTACCAACCTTTGCCATTGTCACAATATCAGGGACCACTCCATGAGCCTCGAAACCCCAGAAGTGGCTTCCAGTGCGAGCAAATCCAGCTTGAACTTCATCAGCTATAAAAAGGCCTCCCGCTTTCTTTACAATGTCATACACACTGGAAAGATAGCCAGGGGCCAATTCTACGATTCCTCCAACTCCCTGCCGCAAAAATAAGAATGTCAGTGTTGAAACTCCTTTTGCTGAATTTCTTCGCATATGCTATTGCCGATTCCTAAGAAATAACCCGAGTTATTTAGATTTTCCTATTAGAAAACACAAATTCTTGTGAGAGACGGTCTTTATGAGAGACCATCTATAATTGAACTGGCCCATATAGGTAAATGTAGAGTAAATTAGATATTAAGCTTTAATGGGCTGGGCCTGAAAGACGTCTTTCAGAAAGACGGTCTCTCAGGAGACCAGCTGATTAGAAAAAATCTTACTAATTGAAGAGGATGGCGCTTACGGATTATGTTCTCGGAAGACGAGGATCTACCTAGCTATAGCTACTAACCTGAATGGCTTCACAGATGAAACCTGCAACATGACCAGATGTTCCGAATTGGATAATATCCTGAACATCTTTAGCATACATTTCACCATCTGCTCCAAACAGACCTCTGTAAGGATCTGGATTCATGGCATGGTGGACTCCGTTCTGTTACAGATTCGGTTATTAGCAAACTCGGAAAATGGCAACTGACTTCCATCTCATAGAAAATGGAACACAACCAAAAAACCTAAGACGAGTCAATAAATTGAATATAGGCCGGAAAGTAACAGAAGAAGCTTATACCTGAGTAACATTGAACTTCCAATTGCATTGAGCAGTTGCACCCATAGTTCCAGCAGCATTTCCATGGTATGCATTCCTCAACGAGATAATATCCTGACATCCAGTGTATAGTCTCGCCATCATTAAGGCCAACTCATTTGCTTCAGTTCCGGAGTTTGTAAAGAACACAACCTGAAGCATACGAAGCACATCAAGAAATTAACACGGAAAGCCCAAAAGACATTATCATGTAGAGTTTAGAAAACCAAACAAAGTCTGTAAACACAACATAGCATAAAAGATCAAACAATTTGTAAAGAAAATAGCCAATTCCGTATCCATTTTGAGCATAGATGGAGTCACTATAGTTCCCATCTTGGTTTTTTTCCAATCAAGGATCTAAAAACATGTGTTAAACTATCATTGTCACATTATGTCACACTCACACCATTGAGAAATTGCAATCAGTAATCAGTAAGAAGAAAATTCTGGTACAGGTGATAACTGGGGTGAATCAGAAGCAAAACATCATATCAGACAAAAATGATGAATCATTTTTATTAATTGATGGCTACAACATGAATAATCCCTTTTCCTTGATCTTTATTAATTCCTTATTGCTTTGGGAGTAAAAGTTGGTGACCAATTTCTTTAACCTTCAGTGACATCCTCACATAGAAAAACAACATATTTGTATTTTATGTAGTTTGCCCCATTTTTTTCGTCATTATACTAACTCAACTATAAGTTTAAACTGATATTTAAAGACCCAATATATTTTATATACTCTAATACACTCCTCACACGAGAGCCCTTTAGACTAGAAGTGGGATGCAACATAGACCCTTCTCATATCTGGCACTGAAAATTCCACTCTAAATGAGGACGAACGCGGAACGTCGTGACCTTTTGTCAAGTTGGCTCTTATAACATGTTAGGGAACCAACTCAAACAAAAGTTTAAGCTGGTGATTGAGGTCTCATGATTGTTAATCCTCTAAGAATTTTATTGTATTAAACACATCACAATTTTCTCTTGTATAATGACCCAAAAATTTTCAAGGGGCGGGTCCTTTTGAGCCTACACAAACATGTGCCATTGCTCGCCCTTGTCATCTCAAACAAACAAATAGAAGAATAAATATGTACTTCTATATTATTGCATAGCAAAAAGAGCAACAACCAACAAAAACTTTGATGATGCTCACTAAAATTAAAGGTGGCTTTAATGTATGCTTTAAAACCAAACTTTAAAAGCAAAGCTTTTTCCATACATGTAAAATACTAATAAGTCATCTAACCACTAGTAAATGAACTACAATCATAGTACAAGGGCATAGTCAGTTAGTCACTATCTTTTCTTTTTGCACCAAACAACAAAAAAGTCACTTTCTTTTGTATGTACTCCAATAATGTCTAGAAACAAACACTAAACAACAATACTAAAAGATAAGACACAAAAGAAGATGACATACTTTAAGATCACCGGGCAGTTTCGAGGCCAAAGCCTCGGCAAAATCAGCAATAGCCGGATTTAGATACAAGATCGTAGAATGCTGCAAACGCTGCGTTTGGTTGACGATGGCTGCGACCACATCAGGGTGGCAATGACCGCAGCACACCGTAGCAATCCCTCCAAATGCATCCAAGTATCTCCTGCCTTTCTCATCATACAAGTATTGCATCCTTCCATCTACCACGTTCAGCTGCCACCTCATAACAAACAAATAGATTGCATCAATAATACTTGTACTATTATTTAAAATTATCATTCTTTCAATAAGAAGAAAAAAACAAAAAGAATGAACACATCACATATAGAGTAATCAACCAAAAATTTATCTATCTCCAAAAAATTTATCATTACTACAAAAAAACATATTCAAAAGAACCAAAGGTCCGTTTGGTTAGTGGTATTAAATGGTAGTAATGGAAATGATTATAGTGTAAAATTTCATCAAAACTTTCATGTCATTCAACTTTGATCAAAAAAAGTTTATTTGTAATGCATGGAAATGAATTTTATGAACAAAATAAGATGATTGAAGGTTGTCAAGCATGACCATCAAAATAGCCAAAAGATTTTTTAACCAAAATTACACTAATTTTTTATTCCCATTGCCAACATTTATTACCACCTACCAAACGGACCGTTAGCGCCAAATCAAACAAAAATTTTGGGAAAAAAATAACCACTTACTTCTACTAAATTTAACAAACCCAAAAGGGTACCTAGTAATAAATTTCTATGTCCTTAAAAGTTGTCACATTCTTCTTTTGAGTTTGTCCCTTTACTTCATCACATTTCCTTATCCCTAAAAAATAAGACATACTTCCTCTGTTCCACCATAACCGTTACATTTTATTTTGATCATTTATATATTGAACTACATATATTATAAAAGTATGCGATTACACAATTCAAATAATAGTCCATTTGACTATAATTTTCTTACAAATTAGCCGCAATATATTAAAACAAAATCAAGATATATAGCTTGATAATGATAAACAGTTATATACCCTTATTCACAAAGTAACAAATTAACAAGTTTTAACATCAATCAGTAATATTGAAAAAGATAAGAACTTCACATATACATCAATACATGCATTATTCATTCATATGAATTATGATAAATTAAAACAAAATTAATATGAATGCAGTAAATAAAACTAAAAATAAAAACTTACCGGTTGATTAAAGAAAGTGAACATAGAAGGGCTAAGAAACTCCTTACGCTTTTTAAGAATCTCATCACTGGTAGGCCCACTATACGGCGGCGGTGAATAATCAAAAGGCGGCATCTTTGGCAATATGACGTCAGCTTCCGGTGAAATGACATCACCTTTCGACGCCACAGCCGCCGTTGCCGGAGATGAAAAGAGACGACGGGTCCCACCAATTTGGGTCATTAACATCCTCCTAATCGAATTTCCGGTGTAACCCATAATTTATTATTTGAATTTGATTCCAAATAAGCAGGAATTTGTGGGGTTTTTTCAGTAGGAAAATGTGACAAAAACAAAAAGTGAATGGGAGAAGAATGAAAAACGAGAAGCCATGGTTAGTGGTGATTTATATAGGGATATTGGAAAAGAGTTTATTTGATACGGGCAATCAGGGAGTCTGCACAGCAATGATCTTATCACGTATACGTCTCTTAGCCTCTTATGTTTCAACTTAATTTAAAAAAAAAAATTGTCCAGAATAATCTCAGTTGTTGTTTATTTACCGTGAATAATCTCTACTATTAATTAAATATAAATAATTTAACTTTTGTATATTACTTCCTCTGTTTCATAATACTTGCTACATTTAACTTTTCTACGTAATGCAATAACTATTTTGTTCATTTATATGTCGAATTATACACATTTAAAAATTATACTTGACTACATTTAAAAATTAAATCTAAAAGTTTATATTATCAAAGTATGCGATTAGACGATTCAAACAAGATCTCACTTGACTATATTATTACTTACATATTAGCTGCAATATATAAAATAAGCTTAAACGATGAATAAAGTCCAAAAACAAAATATAGCAAGTATTATGAAACGGAGGAAGTATTTACTAACAACACCCTTTTTCACATTTTAATCGGCAATGATTTATATATAAATTAAATTTTTTATCTTCGTTATTATATGTAGCTTCTTATT
This sequence comes from Amaranthus palmeri, assembly GCA_019776075.1. NCBI lineage: Eukaryota > Viridiplantae > Streptophyta > Magnoliopsida > Caryophyllales > Amaranthaceae > Amaranthus > Amaranthus palmeri. The sequence goes on from JAAKBH010000279.1 coordinate 1,779,661, forward strand.
TTTTATGTCCTAAAGACTTAACAATTAAAAATAAGTTTTAAATTCAAAAACATTTTAAGTATAGAATGGATACAACAACAATGTCAGAGCTTTAATCTCAAACGATTAAGATTAACTTTTTTTTTTTGAAAACAACGATTAAGATTAACTTAAGTATAAAAGTGAATGTTTTAATTCGACAAGAAATTAAGTCCACTCCTCCATCCTTGTGAATTTGTTATATATGCATTTGTTTTACTTTATTAAAGATGGTGATTGGTGAGTTTGTGTATGCGATGAAATATAAAATGTAATTTTATTTGCAAATTACTTCTATATAATTACAACAAAATAGATTATACAACTTACTCGAATATTAAAATTTAGCATTCTTTAAAAAAAATATTAAAATTTAGCAAATTCAAAACAAACGAATATTCGATATAAAAGTATATATTTAGGGAATTTGATAGAATTTAGAAAATGGGTTTAGGCAACCCAAACAAGGAGGAGAAGAAGTAGACCACTCATAAACCCAAAGAAGGTTCACTACTAAAACCAATTGGTAATAGTAGGAGTTATTCCTTGAGTATATAAAGTGATGCATACTCTACTCTTCTTTTTCTCCAATGTGGGACAACTCACATGTGGGTAATAATGGGCATTTCAACACTCCCCTCCACATGTGAGTGTCATTAGAATTTTAGCCCACCAGAAGGGTTATAAACCTAGTGGGAATGAACATTCAATTAAAGGCCCCTTAACCAATGGTAAGATTAAATGCCCAGTATAAAGGCCCAACAACAAACCGGGCTCTGATACCATGATAGAATTTAGAAAATGGGCCTAGGCAACCCAAACACGGAGGAGAAGAAGTAGACCACTCATAAACCCAAAGAAAGTTCACTACTAAAACCAATTGGTAATAGTAGGAGTTACTCCTTGAGTATATAAAGTGATGCATACTCTACTTTTCTCTTTTTCCAATGTGAGACAACTCACATGTGGGTAATAATGGGCACTTCAACAGAATTAGTATGTTGGCTTAGTATAAGACGAATGATTTGTTATTGTATATTATAGTATAGTACTCACATCAATCTATCAATTCCACGTAAAATAAGCATCATTGAGCATATTAAAGATAAGGTAGCATCTCATTATAATACTCCTTTACTAATGCTCTTAGCTCTTGGTGAATGTCCAAATGAGTACCAACAACCAGCCTAACATTAGTTTTATGTCTGCCTAGTTTTGATTTATTTCTTTATTTTTTTTTTAATTATTTTTAATACGATGAATCAAACCCTACAAATGGACTAGATTCCTCCTTCAAATGAATTTAGTTCTTTCTTACATCTATCTTGCACTACAAAGGTTACAATAACTAAACAAATATTTTTTTGATGAAAGTAACCTTTTTTATCGGTCAGATCAATTAATAGTTTAAATCAAAGGTATTATTTATTATTTGGATTATCACATCAATATCAAATTAATGTTATTCATTCAGTTTAATTTTAAATTGGTTACTTATGGGTTATGTGGCATAGTTTGTCACACTTGAGTCAAATCAATTAGTTTTAAAATTAATTATTTGAGTTATTGTATTAGCATTTAGCAGCGGTTCAATATCAATTGAAGTTTGAGTAAAATAATGACTACTACCAACTTCACTATAATTATTTTGAAACTTGTTGATAGAGATGTTTTCATGCTTTAATCAACTCACAACTTATCCTAATTGGAATAGAGGTAGTAAAATGTTTAGAAGACCATAAGTCTTCACTCTCATTATGAGGTGAAATAATTAAAATACCCAATTAGAATATCAATATTTATTAAAATGTCTATAATTTAACTTTTAGTAGATTATTTCAAAATTGTTGTATTTACATTCTAACATATATTTTACACGCAAATAATTCGAATAACAATGCATAAACGATTAAAAGGACTAATTAAAAGGATTTTTTTCGAAATCTTCTTGTCTTGCTTTAACTTATTTGTATTTTGCAAACATTTGTACAAATTAATTCACCTAATCTGAATAATCCTCAATCAACATTCGTTCAAATAAATTATTCTAAATCATTTGCAATAACTAGTAATAAATCAATTATCATCCTGGATTTTTTAATATATAACATGTAAGTTTTTATTCTTTAGCTCTCTGCTTATGTAATGTGTGAGATAGGGCAGTACATGTTATAACTAGTACTACTTGTGTCTGTGAAACATGAAGTACACTTTGTGAAATTGTGAAACATCAAGTATACCATTCTAAATTAGTAATTAAAATTTTTGTATTTACACAACTAATCAATGCACTGTTTTGATCGTTATTAAATTTAATTGTGTCTCGAGCCGAGAGACTCTCGTTGTAGAAATCTCGTTATTCGGGCGTCTAACTCGAGCAGAGAGATTGATCACATTCTTTTATGGATATGGATTGTCACCTTCCATCCCTCTCCAAAACCTGATCGTAATTTTTATGAGTAGAATATACTGATGATGATGACAATGATATCATGAAAATGCTGATTAAAAATTGAGACAAAACTACAAAATTTTACTTAGCTCCGTTATACAAATAACTAAAGATAAAAAACACAAAGCAATATCATGTACTATGCAAATGTAATAATTAATTGCAATTTGCAATCCAAGGTAGTATAGGATAGTGTTTCGTTTACAAAATGTGTCTATAATTTTGGTACCCCCCTAGCTTCTTAATTGAATTAGATAGGAAAAACAGTTCGTTTAGCGTATACCAGTTGTACATGGACAATTCTTATATAAGAAAGAGCATTAAGTGCATGATATAGTATTGTTACATGTTGAAAGTCCTTTAGTATATGCCTGTCAAATAGATCAGGTTAGGTCGGATTCGGATCATATATAAATAGGTCAGAAAACCCTTGACCTAAACCCAACCCATTTATTAATTGGCTCGAAAATCACAACTGTGACATGACCTGCAACAGATCATGTTGAGCTGATTTCGACCCATTTAACCCATTTATAACTTTTTTGTTTTCGTTTTAAGGTTTTTAACGTTGATTAAATCTAATATTTTAAGCTTTAATTTTAATTTTATGTTTTTTTGTTGTTTATTTTGTATTTACTATGAAAAATAAGAAAATATTAAATGAACTAAGTTTAGCTAATACTTTTTTTATTTAACTCGAAATTAACACATTTAATTAAATGGGTTAAACATATTTTTTTCCTAGTTTAAAATTTTGACCTGAACCTAACTCATTTAATAAATAGATCAGATCGGGTCGACCCATTTAATTAATTATCAAAAATCTCAACCCAAACCCACTTATTTCGAATTAGGTTCAGGTCGGGTCAATGTTTGTAAGCCCTAATTTAGTATTACTGGGAGTGCATAATTAAGAAGATACTAAAGAAAGCACATTAAAAATGAAAGTGGTTTATAAAATTGAATCCAAATGGTTCCTACTAAGGCCATTACGTGTGTACTTGTCCATTTTCATTCTTATGGCAATTGAGTCAGCACTTTTCAGTTTTAATTAGGTAAGTGGGTTATCAAGATAATAACCTAATTGGTTTACCTATTTGGTAAATAAAAAACTATGTAATGAATTTGTTATGTTTATATTTTCAGTGAGTACTTTTTATAACAAATTTAGCAAATTAAATGAAACAGGGAATATTAATTGTTCATACAAAGAAGCGAATATGAATATATAAAACTTTAATTTAATAGCACTTTGAAAATTTAACTATATATTGTAGATTAGCTAATTCATATTAATAAGTTATTTCAACTGCTGGTTGATACACCACAAAAATAACATTTGATAATTTGACCTGTCATGCATCTATGTATACTCAAATTAGCAAAAATTGACCAATAAGTTATTTTACCAAAAACTTCAGTCGTCGCGTAGAAAAACAACCCCAACATCAATTGAGCTAACATCAATCATCCCACGTTCTTGCCCGAGTGCAATGATATATAACTATATACATGAGCAATCCATTACGCTTCCAATGAATATAAACACATATAAAGGCGTTAATTGTGATCATTGAGAAGTTGAATCTTTAGAAACTACATAATTTTGTCTAAAGGTCAGATTAATTCTGCCAGGACGAAGCCCGGTTTCTTCCAACAAGGCGCGAGGGGCAGAATCTGGTATAATTGAAGCAACACCATGGAAAATATGTCTTGATTCACCTCCGAATATTAACACATCTCCTGATTCTAAAATCAACGTTTCTGCTTCGTTTGCGTCCCTTCGATCCCCATATAAGAACTCGGCTGAATCCCCAATGGAAAAAGAAACAACAGGTAGTTGTTTGGCTAGCGATTCCTTAGTCTCATCACGATCCTGAATGAAATGAAAAGATAAAAAACACATACATTAAGTTTGGAAACAAACACACAATCCGGAGAGCTACTATATACTAGACAACAGCAGGATACAACAGGAGACAGTAGTTTCAAGTATAGGCTTGTGTTTGGTTTAAAAGAAATCGTGTTGGCAGAATTTAATTTTCTTTTGCTTTCTTGCTAAAAGGGTATAATTTCGAACAGGGGAACACGGATAGTTTTTTTTCCGAAATTTTGTTCTTCCCAACCAAAACGAGCCTATAAATTTACAAAAATCATGATCTTTCTTGCACCTACACTGCACAACTTCAGCCACTGTACAGTTTCAGCCACACAATGTACAGACTCTAGGTTTATCAGAAGCCAACATGACGGAAGGTCACATAGGTTCGATCTCATCACTACTCATTTCCAGTGTAAATTATAGCGTTGGGTACGAAGAGGGTCTGTGTTGCATTCACCCTTATAAGTTATAACCCAAAGACTCTTGTATGAGAGGGCGTGAATGCGTGATAGTGTATATTAACCATTTGACACATACAACAATAATGCCAAAGCCTTGATCACAACAACCAACTCCATGTTGTTGGAATTAAGCTTTTGTTATCAACTAATAATAGCTAAAAGCCTACAACCTAGAGTCTGTAAGCACATCAAGCAAAATTTCAATGAATAGATGTAATAATACTCGGTTTATTCCGCTATATACAACCAAGTGAGATTGATCATTGATTATAGCGCTGGTAATATACCTGATGCAGACCAAGTCGCCCAGTCTCAGTATAAAAGTTGACGATGCAAACATCAGGTGTCATCTTGGGAAGGATGTGTTCAGCATTGCAAACTTTAAAATCTCTCTTTATAAGAACATGCGAGTCTAGCATTGCTCTATCAACCAAACTTAAGAGTTCAGGAGGAATATCAGGCGGCTTAGATCTATCTATTCGTCTTCTTTTAAGATACTTTCTTGTCTGCGGATCCCAATCAAGACCAAGGCACATCATATACAGTCGGAGCTTTGCTCCAGTTTTGTAACCAGGTTGATAGAATCCTCCGGATCCAACGCCAAGTTTCCTACATTTCTGTACAATAGAAACCTGCAATAAGCACACAAATTAGAGATCACACGAGGTCATATAGTCTTAGCATTCATTTTAGACTGAAAACGAGCAAAATTTCAGAAAATGGCTACTTCTAGTAATTGGGAACATTCAGATATCCTTGGTTGCACACTTCTACAGCGTCCTTAAGGTATAGATTCTTAATCAAAGAAGTGTTTCAAGTAAACTACCTGTTCATTGAGGGAGATGTAATTCTTTAACAAGATCATCCCTGGTTTGAGTACAAATTGCCCAGACTTCGCATTCAGCTGATTCATTAAAGGCTCTCTCGCGTCATCAAATAAATCACTTGGAGTTGGAGGTCTCAAAACATCAACTTCAGACTTGCAAATATCGAACACTTCAACGGGGGTGAAAGTTTTTCTCTTCAAGTATTTCTTCCCATAACTCCCACCGTCATTAAGACAAGAATGGCTGTATTTTGTCTTCCTGGACTGCAATGGCTCTCGTTTCCCAAAGCTAGTTGGCAAATCATATTCCTCCAACATGCGTGCAGACTCCACATCAGGTGAAAGTTCATCCATTTCAAGGGACTCTTCTCCTGAGCCATTGGAACCAGAGGTTACAGAGAACGCAGAAAGCTTATCTTTGTGGTCAGCATCTACAAAAAGATGCTCAGGTTGCTTTGGCGAAGAAACAAACTCTGATACAGAATTTCTATCCTGTTCATTGACATCTATAACCGAAGACTGCTTATTGATCATAGATTGGTAACTTGCATTACTGCTAACTGTTTTGGAGACATTAAGTTGTTTCCCAATTTGTTTATATCCCAGATATTTATGAATGCCTTTTAAATCCAATATTCCCCTTCGAGTTGGTCGTCTCATGACAGGGTCTCTTTGTTTTTCATTCAAAGTATCATCACTTGTCTTCATCTCTACCTGTTTCACATTATTACAGATACTAGTTAGAAAAGAACTGAACTTCATCACAAAGGATAGACATCTATCATGTACCAAAACTTATAAGCAGCCTATACATACAATCATTATGCAACTTGATGTATAGTTTAAATTCTTCTACGCATTGGAACTAATAGTAGTGATGTTAATTTAGAAAAGAATACTTACATACAACAAACAGAAAACGCACGCATCAATGGAACATAGATGATCCCCCTCCCCCCTAAGCTACTACACATAGTGCAAAAACGCGGGAACGGTCGCGATTGTCGTATCGCCAAATATCGGTCAAAAAATGAGATTTCCCTTGAACAGGCCTAAAACGAGGTTATTTTACACCTTTCCAACGCGGGAAAAATCAGAGCGGTTTCTCTAAAATCCTTTCCAACGCGGCCTTTCCGATACGCGGGCTTGTTTTTGCACTATGCTACTACATTTCCCAACTTATGGTGATAGTAGGCATTGTAGCATAATCCAACCATCCCGTTGGGTTTATCGCATAATCATGAATGTTATGATCTTTGTCATCTTGCTAATTATCCTTCCTACACCAGAGACTAGTTATGTCACATATGTCTTGTTCGATTTATTTCGAAATAGAACTTAGACTTTATCGAACTATGCACTCCGATATAAATTTTCCGCCAAGTTCCCTACATTATCAAACTCCTATGCGGCTATGCCTAGCAGGAATTAACCAAAACTGAAGGGTTAAGATTTAAGAAATTAGTACATACATACTGAATTTCCCATATCAGAATGAAAGCAAAGTAGTACATTATTTTGTATGTTTTAATGGTATAAACATAACAAACCCTTCATGTAAAAGCAGCCCTAATAAGTTACTGCAATGTACTTATAAACAGATATCACCCTCCATCAAATAAACAACACCATTCAAATTAAACTAATTCAACATTTTGTACACACAGAAAAAGGGATAATAAAACATATCAATTTCCCTGGGGAATCTAGCACCGGATTGTGCGATTGAAAACCCTATGAATATGATGGTGAAACATATAATACAAAAAAATGATATTTGAATTGGGTTCCGTATATTTGTCGAGATGACCGTTCGGCTAACCCTAGTATCATGATTCGTCCTAGTTATTCCCCTTTGTAATATAACTTGCTAGTGCAAATACAAAACTATTTGAGTACTAGGCAACAAGATGATTTGATAATCGACCATTTTAAATTACTGAAATTAACAAGAACCATTAACAAACACAATACGAAAATCGAAAACAATACGAAAAAGAGAAAGGGTTTAGAGAAGAGAGAAAATTACAGAAGGAATATTGATTTGGGATTTAGTCGACAAAGATGAAGACAGACTTCGACGAAAGTAGGGAAGAACACAGACAGGAGAAAGAAGGGGTCGCAGAATCATAATACGGCACCGTCTCAAAGGGTAAATTATTTATACGTTATGAATTTTATGGAGTCCGCTTCGTAGATATACATGAATCTCTATATATATTCACACCAGATTAGCCGATAAAGTAGAAGATTAAGTATTAATTATGTATAATTATAATACGATTAATTTGCTTTTATAAGTTATTCCCTCCGCCCCTCATAATTTGCAGTATATTTTATTTTCGTCCGTTCCACTTAAACTGCAACATTTCTATTTTTGGACTATGGCCCACCACTTTCTTTTAATCTCATCCATACATTTTAACTTTCTTTTAATTTTATCCATACAATTCATTATCTCTCTTTATTTATTACCACTTTTTTAATTCTCACCCATTTTCTCTATGCTACTAATTCATCCGGACGGAGGGAGTATAACTGATAACTGATGTTTTGGTTTTCATTTTAGGCTATTTCCTATGTTATTCCTCTAAAATTATTTTATTTTGTTAACATTTATTGAATATAATTAGCCTTGATCATCTATTTAAAAAAAATAGCTTTGATCATCTTAATTTTATATTTTAATTTTAATGTTTTTGTTTCACATATATTTTTTGCTAACTTTATTGTAACATTTTTTATAATATTTATTGTTCACATAAGTTTTTTACTAAATTTGTTTTTACATTATTTGATGCTTCTACTCCTTATAGGTTATTCTTATTAACTTTAATTTAATAATTTTTTATTATAAGAGTTCCACAGTAAGACGACCTCAAAACAAGAAGTTCATAAGTTAAAAATTTCTGTTATTTTGCTATTTAACTCAGTTATGAGACATGTGACATGTCTCATGATGAGATCGTCTCATATAAGAATTTGCGCTATATTTTTCCTTTAATTTTATTATTCAATGCTTTAACATATTTATTATTTAGTTTGTTATATTTATACTTTGATCTAAAATATTTTACTCCTACTTTTAATATTATGTGAATATTCTATATATCAAATAAGAAGAAAGTGAATAATATCATAGGAGTACATAGAACTCTTCTTGAAAGATATTTCATTTTTGAGTTTTAGATAAACACTCATTTGCCTGAAAAAAACTCAAATTTTAAAATATAGATAAATACCTTAAAACAAAGCATTTCAATTAAGTTTAAACATACTGAATTTTGTAACTTTAAAACTAAAAAAATATAGTCGGCTTGTTTAACATACGTCCCAAGAGGCCAAGACATAAGTCAAGGAATATTAATTACTTACATTAATCAACCAACATTATTTAGTAGAATTATTTACATATTTTCTTAGACATAGTAATAACTTATCTATATTAATTATTATAAATAAAAAAAGAGAATATTTATGAAAATCATCTTATAATTAAGTAAATTAATTAACTTTCAAAAAAATTAAGTAAATTAATTAATGTCTCTTAAACCCAAAATGACCCATTAATTACACTTTTAAGTCTCAATTTATTTGTCTTCTTTTTCAACTTTCAAGTATTGTTGTTGGGAACAGAAGAAGAAAAAACGGAGTACGTCACGTATGCGTAAGACCAATGTCATAAGTCATGGGCCATAGGTTTTTGGGCATCTCAATTGCTTGACTTTATATCTAAGATTTGGAATGTACTAATCACAGACAATAAGGCCCAACAATTTATGTACGTAGTCCACTTGATAGCATCCCATAATTTTACTACTTATTCTTGTTGGGTCCCATCTTGCTTTTCCATCTCCAAAACATATACTCCTATGTTTTTTTTAAATAGCATCATTTGCTTCTAGGCTGAATTTTAGAGGAGGTATGAGTAGTCATTGAAAAAAGACTTTTAAATCAATACGATAAAATTATATGACATAGACGACGCTCTCAGCAGCCCAACTCAATGGAAATTTCAGTTATTATTTTTGGATATTGTAAAAATGGGCTGGCTTATTACACCCGTCTATACTATAGACCGTCTATAGCAAGAATTTGTGATTTTTTTTATACTAAACCTCCAACATCGTTACTAGCTTTATGGACTGACCAACAATCCAAAACAATAACGAGCAACCAAATACTCCATCAAACACCAATAACAAAAATTGATGTCTAAAATCAATTAGTGTTTTCAGAGACGTATCTTAAGTCCAATGCATTGAAGATTAATGCCTACTTACTGTATCCTTAATACTTATCGTATCCTTAATGCCTACTTTCAATATCTTAAATGTCTACATACATCACAATTAATGACTCATCATCATCATCCTACCCAATATATCCCGCTCATAGAAAACTATGGGCAGGGTCTGGGGAGGGATGGACGGCGGCAACTCATACCCGTGAAGGAGAGCACGATCAAAAGGAGTCCCCCTAGCTTCAAGTGTTAATGACTACTTATAATATCCTGCTCATAAAAGACTGATCGAGGTTTGAAAAAGAAAAAAATGAAAACCCATACCCACAAAAAAAAATGTGGCTAAAAAGTCGCTTTTGATCTCTGAAAATTTAATCTCTAAAATATACCCCTATAAAAAACTCCTTAAAATTAGCTGGCTTTTGTGATTAACCAACATTGCACCCACCAAGATGAATCAAATAACACCACTACCCATTCTCTAATAAATAATGTCTCCCTAGTCCCACCATATGAAAAAGTAACCTCTTTTTCAGTACAAACATAAAACATGATGATTAATTATAACTTAAGTCTCTCTTACTATTCATTAGTTCTCAAATACAATTACAATACAAGACACAAAACAGTCAATGTAATAACAACTACACAAATGAAATTGTTATACATGTTATATTTCATAGTATTAATAATTCTTATGTTACTAATATTATTTGGGTATTGTAGTAAATCAGATATTGGAATTGGGTATAGGTTTACTTTAGCAATACCAACTGATTATAGTGAGGGATTTAGTGGGAAAGCTTATTTGATGGAAACTGAAGAAATGCCATTGAATTTCAGGACTGCAATGAGTATTGATGCTATTCATGGGAAATATGGTTGTTCTCTTCAAGTTTTTCTTGGAAATGTTATGGTTTGGAGTTCAGGGCATGTTGCTAAGTTCTTTACATCTGATACTTGTGTTCTTGAATTGACAAAAATGGGGGATCTTAGATTGATTGGGGAGAATGGTGAGATTGGTTGGCGCACTGGAACTTCTGGACAAGGTGTGGAGGTAACTCTTTATTATTGTCTAATTCTATGTGTTTATGTGACATGTTATGGCTAAGCCAATAAGCCATACAACTATAAGCTTTAGTTTATGGTTGAGATGTCGAGGTTTTAGGTTCGAATCTCATCTGCCCCTGATTAACTCACCCCTCATTTCAAGTGGTAGGGTCAGTCCTGAGATTTAAGAGATATGGACGAAATGTTGATTACGGACCCTATTTAATTACCAAGTAGGAGTACAGGTGTCTGATTATTAAATACTCCATTTTATTCTTTCTACTTGTCCCATTTACTTTTTGGTTACTATTCATTAATCACTCTTAATTTGTATTTTGTTTTATATTCGTCTCAATGCAAAGATTATTAATATTAAATTTTTGTAATTTTTAATCATGCTTAATTAAAGATATTAAATGTCAAAATGTTGTCTTGGCATATGTGCAAAAGGTAAATGAGACAAGTAGGATACACTTCGATTAGCTGTTGATTACATTAGCACTTTCTGAAATTGCAAAAAATGATATTTGCTTGCATATTAAAGTTTCAACATAAAAATTAAAATAGTGTAATTGAAGTCCAGAAATTGTGACAATTCATCCCATGATCACTCTTTCCAATAATCATTTAGTATTAGGAAATTACTCACTAAGCAATATATGCAAATATATAATTCAATATTTTAGCGATGTGAGATGTTTCTGAAGTATTTCCAAAATACAAACCTCCTTCATAAATAGTCCACTTGAAATTAGGTGTGGATGACTTGAGATATCATGACATTTTTTTCATGATCCTAAAAATCATGCTGAAAACTGTACTTGTTTCACATTGATGCAGAAACTGCAGTTGCTAGACACAGGGAACCTAGTCTTGGTTGATGAAAAACAGAACATCAAATGGCAAACATTTAACTTCCCAACAAACATCTTACTCATGGGCCAAAGACTAAGTGTAGCTACTCATTTGACCTCATTTCCTAGTAACAACAACACTACCTTGTTCTTTTCCTTTGAAATTCAGCATGACAAAGTTGCTCTATACTTGAATTCAGCAACTAACAAGTACTCCTATTGGGAATTCCACTCTTTCGACAACCGAAACATAACCTTCATCGAATTATCTTCAAAGGGTCTAGAGTTATTCGATGACAAGTTTCGTAACTTCTCACAAATACTGTCGCCTTACCAAGAACCTATTCGTTTCCTATCCTTGGATAACAGCACAGGAAATCTCGGTCTTTACTACTATTCTCCTTACAAGGACAAATTCGAGGCCTCATTTCAAGTCCTAAATTCGACATGTGATCTTCCCTTAGCTTGTTCGTCTTATGGGATTTGCACATTTTCTAGGACTTGTTCGTGTATACGACTATTAGCAAGGGACGATAACAGAGATAGTACTACTTCTACTTCAAGTAATGGTGATTGTGATCAAGGAATTGGGGTAAGAAACGATGATTGTGCACACGATGACACTGAGATTATGCTTGAATTGGACGATGCTGATAGTTTACTTAAAAACGCTACTTCGATTAGTGATGTTAGTAAAACAAAATGCGCGAATTCTTGCTTAAACGAGTGTGGATGTGCAGCTGCATTGTACTCGTCGCGTACAAGGGAATGTATGTTTTTTGATATAGTTAGAGGGGTTAAACAAGTGGATAGAGGAAGTGGGTTGAGTTATTTGGTTAAAGTTCCTAAGGAAAATATTGGGAAACATAAAAAGAGTGGATTGAAAAAATGGGTTTTGGTTTTGGTTGTTGTTGCTGATGGAATTGTTCTGTTTTTGGTACTTGGAGGACTTGGGTATTTCATCATTTGGAAGAGGAGAAAAAGATTGAGTAATGAAGATTGTTCTTCATGAACATAAAGTCTTGATTTTTGGGAGGTTATATGTTCATTAGAAGAAGAAAAAAGATTCATTTATGTTCTTAGTGAACAGATTTTGATAGTTTAGTTAGGCCAAAAGTGTACTTGTAAGTTGTAAAAATTTGTGTACTTATCTTTATTTGTTTTACTTGAAGCTGGTTTTAGTGGAATCTTCAATGTTTTTTACTTTTTTAGCTGAGAATGTGTGATGGTTTTTCTGTGCTTTACAGTAGTCTTATGATTCGTTTAGTTGTCAGTATTAAATAGTGTGAATGAAAATTAAAATTTTATAACAAATCTTTAATTAGCTACTTTATGCTTTAAAAACTCTTGCTTCACATAGATACACCTATTTCAAATATCATAAAACCTATTTCAAATATCATAAAACATAGTATGTCGTATTCCATAAACCTTATTTCACATACTAAAAACCCCTACTAAGATTTCTATAAACCCTTACTCACATATATTAAAAACCTACTTTATTATATATTAAATACTCATATTTCACATATCATAAATACACCTGCTTCATTTGCAACCTAAGCTTATATATACCATACCAAAACTCTGGCCAAATCTCTACTCAAGTATCATCTCCATCAACATACTAAAGCATATAATCAACATGTTGATATATACAGTCTTGTAATCGTTTTATTATTGTTCATTTTTGATTTCTCATCTCCGATCTGACTTTAGCGTTGTAGGAGTTTTCCGAGAGATCAACCCTAGGCAAGACTAACGTGTTGTATTGCCGGATTTTAGGTCATTTCCATGAAAAAATCACATATCACTTTCAATTCCACTTTCAATTTGTTGTATCTCTTACAAATTCAACCCTAAAATAAAACGATTCAATTTTTCTTATTAAGGAAGGGAACATTATACCATAAGTCCATGAAAATTCTTTAGGGGAACATTATACCATAAGTCCATGAAAAATTTTTAGGGGAACATTATTAAGGAAGGGAAAAAGTATACCATAAGTCCATTAAACAACTACTAATTAAAGAAATATAACAAAAAATTACAAAAACGGATAGAGCTCAGTAACGCCCATATTCATCTTTTAATCAGATGGATGTGGAGGACCCTCCTACCACAGTGGCGTAGTAGTCATCACAGCTCAATATGTTTAGGTTTTATTTTAGTATATAAACAACCAAAGTGACATTTTGTTAATCGATGTGGGACGATTATGTAGCGGACTGACCACAAATAATAATATGATCAATCATGAAATTCAATACTTTTACCGTCTTTTTCATGTGTTTCTTTTAGTTTGACACATGTCAATGCACTTATTCAAACTTTAATATTTTAATCAATATAATTAACAATTATATAAAGGTGATATTAATTAATAATTTTGCTATTGAGATGAATCAAACATATCTCTTGACTAAGTTTTAACTCGTTAATTAAGAGAAAAATACAAATTAAGAGTGACTGATAATAATATAAAAAAAAGGACTCATAGACAAGGACATAGATTTTTAAGTCTTTGATTTGATGATCAAGACTAATTTTTTCGAAAAAATAACTATTTTTTAAAACTTGATTAACCAGCAAATAACCAATTAATTTTAAAGGTGTTGTTTAGATGATCAAGACAAGGTTAAGTATAAATAAGAATTTCTTTTCTGTTTGATTTTAGCATATATGCACATTGTGTCAATCATCAACTTTCTTTTATATAGGTTTTATTGTGCACAACCCTATATAAAACTTACTTATTTCTACCAATCAAATTGAATTTGCTTAAAACCCCTTTTAAGTATCACAAACGCAACTCTCGGCTGTATAAGGCCTATTATAAAAATTATAAACAGTTCATATACCATAAACCACTATTTATCTCATAACACCTACTAAAAATTGAAGAAAAAAAGCAAAAACTATTTTCCTTATATTATTTCTACCCATTAGATTGAATTTACTTCTAGTGGCCCAAAGGAATCTCTGGTAAAAAAATAATAGTAGAGCTCCGTAACGCCAATACTCTTCCATATATCAGTTAAACGTAGAGGACCCTCCTACCACCATGGCGTAATAGTCATCACCGCTCGCTTTGCTTTGAGTTTATTTCGATATATAAACAAGCAAAGTGACATAATATATAAACAAGCAAAGTGACATAGTTAATTACCAATGTGGGACAATAAGTAGCGGACTAACGTTTGACAATATATCAATCATGAAATTTGATACCCACGCTATTTGTTTTCATTTGTTTTATTTAGTTTGACGCATTATATCAATGCATTTTTATTCAATTATTAATATTTTTAATTTATATAATTAAAAATTAAATTATATAAAGGTGATATTAATAATTTTGACGTTGAGAAAATCATCAAATAAGATTATCATTTGAATAAGTTTCAAGTCATTAATTAAGAATAAAGTACAAATTTAGAGTGAATGAGGCACATAAACAGGGCAAAATAAGTATAGATAAATATTAAAAAGTTCTGTTAAATGTTTAAGTCATACACAGGAGAGTGGCCAGAGAGTCCTCCGGCTTTAAAGCGTCTTCAAAGAAAGCAGTTCCTACAACCCTCCGATACCCTGCAACTTACACCCACATTAGCCAAGCATAGAATTAACTAACTACAGAAAACTCAACGAATTAAAAAGACGTACAAAAAACTAAGCAAACGTTACAATTACTCATTTAAATGAAAAACTTTGTCCTTAACCCAGATTTTAAAGCTGTTGTTTTGAGGTTCAAGACAAGATTAGATTGTTAGAAAATACATTCTTTTTCAAAACTTATTATGATTTTTTTTATAACAAAAGTTTTTTTCAAATTCATTAAGTTTTCGTTATATTATATTTATTTCTACCAATATTTATTTCTACCAATTAGATTGAATTAGCTGGAATGCTTGTAACCAAAATTTTTGATATAGCTCAGTAAAGCCTATACTCTTATTTAAATCAAATCAACGTAGAAGACCTTCTTACCACCATGGCGCATTAGTCATCACCGTTCAGTTTAACTTGGGTTTCTTATTTCGATATATAAACAAAAATGGAGTTATAATGAATCACCGATGTGGGACGAATAAGTAGCACTAATTAAAATTTTGATACAAAGTTCAAACAATATGATAAATCATGAAATGTACCTCCGCTATTCGTTTTCATGTGTTTTTTTTATTATAATTTTTTTATTTTTATTATAATTTTTTGGTTTTTATTTTTTATTTTTTATTTTTTTATTTTTTTTATTTTTCAGTGGCATAATAAAAGGCTTTATTTCAAATTCATCAAGTCTTCGTTATATTATATTTATTTCTACCAATTAGATTGAATTTGCTTCTAATAGCTCAAAGGAATCTCTCTTAATAATGTGTGAAAGCAAAATGTGGAAAAATGCTTGTAACCTAAAAATTTGATAGAGCTCAGGTATAACGCCAATACTCTTCTGTAAATCAGATCAACGTGGAAGACCCTTGTACCATTATGGCGCATTAGTCATCACTGCTCAGTTTAACTTGGGTTTATTTCGATATATAAACAAAAAGGCAGACATAATGAATCACCAATGTGGGACGAGTAAGTAGCGAAGCGTTTGACAAATTTTGATACAAAGTTCAAACAATTTGATCAATTATGGGATGTACCTCCGTTATTCGTTTTCATGTGTTTTATTTAGTTTAACACATATATTAATGTATTTGTTCAAATTTTAATATTTTTAATTAATATTATTAAAAATTATATCTCGTTCAAACAAAAAAATTATATCAAGGTGATATTAATAATTTTGGCATTAAGACCAATCAAATAAGATATCACTTAAGCAAATTTTAATTCATAATTACGAGCAAATTAATTCAAATAAATAGCATCCAAAAAAATAAGGCACATAGACAGGGCGAAGCATAGATAAGTAATAAAATTTTTTGTTAAAATAAAATATTATTTAAATGAAAAACATTGTCCTTGACTGAAATTTTAAAATTGTTGTTTTGATTTTTAAGATAAGACTGGAATTTAGAAAATACTAATTTTTTTTTTTGAACTTAGTATGAATTTTTTTTTATAACGCTTTTTTTCAAATTTTCTAAATATGATAGCTGTTGCTATCATACAAGAATCATGTAATGGGCTAAGAGCTACATGGGCTCCAAGATACAAGAAATAATGCGCTAAACTCATGGAGTTGAATTTATTGGAGTATGACAAAAAGGTGCGGGTTGATTGAAGTTCGTTTTAGGTTTAACTTTTAGAGCCGACCCTAAGAATGACTAAGAGTGTTGTCGCCTAAGGCCCTCATTTTAAAAAAACAATATTAATAATTATATAGAAGATCCATATAGATTATAGATTGCAAATGAAAATGGCCTCAATATGCTATTTCGCGCAGGACCCCAAAATATTTAGGGCCGCTCCTGTCAACTTTGTATCTAAATAGTTTAAAAATACTCTACATGAACCCGATTATCAAATTTAAATATAATCCGACTTGAAAAATATTTGCACATAAAAATTAAATCAATGTTATAAACTTATAATAATTAGGAAATAATTGAAAACTTAAAAATGATCTGACCTAATCCCAAATCATATATCAATATACCAACATGATGAGTAATGTATGACTATTGTTTTGATGTTTTAAATTTTTATTTACTAGTTCGAATTTACATATTAATATCTCATTATTTTAAAAAAATTTCTCCTTTTCATTTACTCTAAATTTAGGAATGTGATGGAGTATAAATAAAAAGAATAGAATTTGATTTGGATTTTGAATTCATCTGTGAATTTAAGATCGAGTCAACAAATAACTTTCATACAATATAAACTTAAAATATTGTCTGATGATCAACATAAACAAGCTTATATAATCCAACTTAAACACAAGTTAGACTTTAGTCAGACTCAACCCATGATATTAACGCGTTAATTACCTTAACTTATCCTTTAGTACTTCTATAATCTATTATAATATGCTACTTAGATAATAGGAAACATATTTTATCTATTGATTCTCAATTGGGATGGTAAAAATTAAATTAAAAATTGAAAAATTAATTTTTGAGTAAAGCAAAAACTAGATTATGGTCCCCAATAATGGATAAGATAAAGTTAAGTTTTATTAGTGCCGTTGAACATGCGTAGAGTGGGGTAAATAAGTTTAAAGAAAGAGATAATATGATTAATAGTTCTTCATTTTCTTTGTATGTATATTTCTTCATATATAATTATCAACTCTTGGCTCCAAAAGGGTATTAAATATTAATCTTAGAAGTCTCAAGTCTTTGTTAATCACTCCCAATAAAAAGTGTTCTACAAATTTTGTTGGACCATGTATAATTTTCTAATAAAATTACTCAAGGAAGATAACAATTTTGTTGGACCCTAAAGCATGTTAAAGTGTAAATATGTTTATCCACGTGTGAGTTGTCCCACATTGGAGAAAGAGAAGAGTATGCATCACTTTATAAACTCAAGGATTAACTCCTACTATAACTAATTGGTTTTAGTAGTGAACCTTCTTTGGCTTTATGAGTGGACTGCTTCTTCTTTTTCTTGTTTGGATTGCCCAAGCCCATTTCAAATTTCTATCATGACATCAAAGCCCGGTTTATTGTTGGGCCTTTATACTGGATATTTAATCTTACCACTGGTTAAGGGCCTTCAATACGATGTTCATTCCCATTCTATCAAAGCATTACTCGGCTCTTAATTTTTTTTTTCTGTTTTAATTTATCTCATTAATTTTGGTCTTTTCTTTTTATTTAAAATATAATCTCAATTTTATTAAATAAGATAACATATTACTCCTATAAAACTAAAATCGAATAGGGTACATCACAAGAGAAATGAGTCCATTTAGTTTTTCACATTTATCAAAGCAACATTTTAATCGTTAATATCTCTAATTATTATTCTTAACTAAATATTATAAAAATTGATATTCCTTATATTGAAACGAATTAAACAAGATCTTACATAATTATGTTTTAACTCCAAGAATAAGAATAAATTACAAATTAAGAGTGATATATAAGTGAATTGTAATAAAAATTAAATGGGATTAATAAGGAGAATAGAAGGAAATATTAAATAAATTATCATAGTACGTCATCTTTGCAAAAATGATTGGAGGAACATTTTGAGTTCTCTTTATTGCTTAAAGGTAGAAGGTTTTTATACCTCGCATGCAAGTCTTTCCCCCCCTTGATTTATGAGCCTATTATTGGGTAAATTTGTAGGTTAAGAATTTACATTATAGATGAGGTCTTATGACTATATTCGACCATATAAATAATAATGACAAATTTAGAACAATATTTATGCAATGACCAACTTAATGTAAAATCAAATAAATAAAATAACGTTTGGAGAGTCGTCCAACAATATAGAATTAAGCGTTAAAATAAGTTTAGGGCACATGGGCAAGACTGACCACAAATAAACAAATAAATGGATACAACATATATCTTTTTAAACTATGAGCAAATTCAGAAAAATTTCTACAGCCTTCATCTCTGCGTGTCTACTGGACCAAGTTGCATTGGTTATCGCTGTCTGTGTTAAATAATACAAATTTAAAATGATCCAGTCCATGAATTAAGTATAATCGACTGTCTAAATGTTAATAATTAAAGACAAAATATATATTTGATAAAGTATATATGTAATTAAGGTTGCTCTAGCTTATAAGCAAGTCTATGCATGGAGCATTTTTATGAGTTGTTCAAACGTGTAAATGCATGTGGTAATGAGTCTTTACAACCCATCTATGAATTCTATCCATTTGTATTTTGTTAAGTACCCCTTTATGCGCATTCTTATCGATAATAAATGCATGTGGTTTTGGGTTCTATCAAGAAGGAACAACATAATCTATTGGAGAACTTAGCTAGCTAGGGTGGAAGAATAATGCATGCTCTATAATTTTTTATGTTAGTGATAAATATTTAGATGTATATATGATGTATAGTTATATCAAACATGTAGGGCATTGTTGCGGCATAGTGCCTTTAATTTCTTCCCTCGCCCTTTTCGTTTCATGCATGGTTCTTTGGCATGCTTAGGGTACCACTTTTTAATTTTTATTCATGCATCTTAAGATAATTCCAATTATAAGTTTAATCTTTAATTTCCCATCAAAAGAACATATATATTAGGCTCACTTCCGATACTTTGTAATTCTGAATGCTTAAATTTTATACATGTTTTCTAAGCACTATATAAAAAGATGATTATTCAGCTCATCTTATACTATAATTTTGAATTCAACATTATCACATGTTGACCAAATCGTCATAGTATACCTTGTAGATTAGATCACTTGTTGAATTGGTTGTTCGGGTTGGTAGACGTTTGCTAATCTGGTTTAATTATTCAGCTGGACATATATTATTTTTTTTTGGCAAATAAAAAACTTTTTCATTCACCAGAAAAAAGCCAAACACATCAAGACACGGACACTCGGAAAAACCTATTTGCATCAGTGTGGAATCGAGGCCCACCTTCTAGGAAAGGAAACCAACTCCTTTTTACAAGCTGCATCAGTATGAAAATAGAGCTCACCTTCAAGAAATTCTAAGCAATAAATGATAAAAAGTTGATGGAAAAAGTATATTGTAAATCGAAACTTTTGATATAGAAATAAATAAATCAGATACGATGAATCTGAATTTGATGAGGTTCGACCGATTTTTTAAAGTGAATATATGGTCTAATAAATATTTAAAAACTCTATCTTGATGATTAAATTATAAGGTCAACTTTATTTAAAAAAACTAGCTTACTTTCCTCTTACTAACAAAACTCACTTTGATCTCCATGATCCCAAGTTGGGATTTAATGAGTAGCTAGCTATACCAAGCTTGTCTCTTGGAAATCCTAACAGTTCTTAATTCTAGGGATAATTGTTAGGCATTAGGCAATATATATATAATATATATTATAAAGTCCCCCAATTCAGATCTCTCATCCTATAACATACAAGCACCCACTTTCCTAGAAAAAGATCCTCAAACCTTGGATTAATATATGCTATTCAATTCTTTTGTGGTAGTATAATATGTATTTCAATAAAGCTACTAGGGTATGGACCAAAATCCTTACATTTACTAACATTTTAATTTTGGACTTGTAATGAAATATACTTTATAATTAATCCAAATCCCTTGCAAGTTGTTATTTTTTTTTAAGTTTAATTTACTACATAAGCTTCATGAATCATGAGTATAATAATAGTTAAAATTTAACTTAATTTTGATATCAAAGATAATTGCTTCCTTTATTGTTGTGGTGAATTTACTCTCAATCAACGGAAAGGTATATGCTAGAATAGAATAATATTTGTGTATTTTGTATATTTTCAATATCTTGCAAGATATTATGTAATTGTTTAGTTTTCATAAATTTTAGATAACTTGATGTATATATTCTCATGAATTATGAATGAAAGGCAACTAAAATCATTTCTACCAACTCTTTCAGTATATTCAATTGTATTGTTGATGATTCGTGTTTGAAGGTAAATTGGTTCGAGAAGAGTTCTAGAACCATGCAGGTTAATTTAGTAAAGTAAAATGTAGCAAGCAAGAGCTCCGAAAATTAATTTGCTTGAACAAGCAAATATATTGTTCGAATGAGCGTATTTATAGGTTGCTAAATCTATAATATTGGCTACACAAATTCTTACTTGAGACCGTCTTTTGTAAAGAATTTAATACAAGGAGGACAAAAGGAAAATATAATTAACCCTAACTAGAACCACATTAAATTATATTGAGTCTTATATTGCTTTATTTATTTACTTGCACAAAGTTTTCTCAAATTTGCATTATAGTCTTCACTATTAACAAAAGTGTTCTACTATATCAATCTTAAATAGACTTGCATATTGCTTTACTTTCATTGATCATCTATCATTACGTCATCCATATCAATTCCTTAGGGAAACAAAAATTGGGCCTCACCAACCCCTCAATTTTTTGAAAAGGCTTCCATGTAATTAATTAACAAGTTATGTGTGTAATATGAAAAAAAGGCCAAATTTATAAATGCTAAGGGTGTTTTTATCTTTTTCTCTCTCTCTTTTCATAATTTTATATAATTAAAAATTAAGAAAAATTGAGACGAATCAAACAAGATTTTATTTTATGTTTTAATTTATAGATTAATATAAAATTCAAATGAAGAGTAAGAAATAAATAATGTTTAAAAAGCAAATGAAACACTTATGATAAATGGGAGAGAGTAGTTATTTTGGCAATCATGACGAACACATTCACATCATTAGGGGTGTGCATAATAACCTGATCCGGATCGGGTACCTGATGGTTGAATCTTAATATAATTTTTCTCCTACATAATTTTTTTATGATTGTTTTTACCTAAACCAATGAGCAATAATGTTATTTTTTAATTTTCTTAAGGTTGAAGTTTACAAGATTTAAACATGTATATGATGTAGACATTTACACACTTGCAAGATTAAAAATATTCTAAAATAAAAATAGTATTTGAATTTTAGAGAGTTGTATTTGAATTTTATATAAAAAGAATCTTCTAGAGTAGATAGAGATAAAAAAAACGCATAGGTAAAAAAAAGACAAATTTTTTTTATTAAAACCGGGTATTTGGATCTGACCCAGATTAAACTAGGTTTCCGAAATCCGGATACCCAGTTTAATTCGGGTTGGAACCGGATTGCATTTTTAGGTATCCAAAAAATCGAGTACCTGAATTTCCGAATCTGGGTTGACCCGATACCCGGTTTTGAACACCTCTACGCATCATAATGAAATTTGTGATAAATTTACTATACCCCTTAAATAATTAAAGGAAATTTGTTAAAAATAACAAATTTATTGAAATTTAATTGTAGGTTACGTACTAATATACAAACATCATCCTTTTAGTTTAGACATTGTGCAGCCTACGATATATGGATCTTGGACGTTTATATTACTTTTGCAATAATGTTGTTCTTGATTGATCAATATAATTATCATTATGTGGTTGTCATGAATTCACGTAGGCATGACGTAATATTTGAGTCTCATCAATCCCACAATCATTGGAAGGGCTCCCATGTCATTCATTATTTACAAGTTTATCTGCAATATATATGTGTGTAATAGGATCACAAATTCATAAAAAGGGTGTTATTTTTTTCTCTCTTTACCATTTCAGAAATATCTTAAAAGAAATAATTATACTGTTATCTTTAAAATAATTAATTACTAAATAGTATATATATACTCTTAACATATTTAATTGTAATTTAAGAGATTCATGCTAACTGTCGAACCACCGAAATATAACAAGAAATGTAAGTCGTACAAAATATAAGCTACAAAGAAGCTAACCGTTATTGTATCAGTCATGCAAAACACATTATTTACATCATACAAAATTTTAAATGGATATAAAATAATTTTGTATATACCTCAATAAAATAATATCTTTTTAGCTAACACTAATTAATCTTTGTAATCAAAGGAAATCTTTTAGATTTGAATAGTGATAACACCAAATCAAAATTTACCTTATATTATACAATCGATTATTTATAGGCAAGGCGTACTTAGGTTATGATCCGAGTTATTCGATTAAAAACTACATTAATATAAATTTTTTAAAGACTATGTGCAATATCAATGATTATGATATTTTCAAACAACTTTGTATCTTTAAACACTTAACATATACTATAAGGCCTCTAATTATTCAAGACCCTTTGCAGTCAAACATGTTAAACATGCTCAGAACCTCCCCTGATTATATAGTATATAATATATGACAACCGAGAATATATATTCGATCCATCCTATACCAAAATCCTGAAATGATATTGATAAATTTCCTTTTACGTTAGACATTATATGGTCTACCACCCTATCATGCAATATCAGACAAATTCACAAAAGGTTTGATATTTATAAGGCTGAGGCTCTCTCACCTTCCCATATTCTCAGGGCATCAGTCTTAGAGAGAGAAAGAGAGAGATCACAACATCTTTTTAGAGAGAGAAACATACTTACAAATTTTGTAGAGATGTCAAAAGACAAAAGAAGGGCAGATTTGGATGACAAATTCCAGCAACTTCGTTCAGTGACTAACTCTACATCTGTATATTTCTTCTTTAATTTCCTACATAAATATGGCCTTAATATATAAACTTGTTTATTATACTTTAATAATCTCTCTTTAATTTCTCTTTACTTAATATAATTAATTAATCTCTAATTATTAATGTAATTGATTAATATTGTTTATGATTAATGAACAGGCTAACAAAGCTTCAATCTTGGTTAAGGCTACTAATCATATAAGAGAGTTGAAGGACAAGATTGAAAAGCTTAATCAAGAACTTGGTAGTTCTTCAACTTATCCTAATACTCTAAATCAACATCAACAACATTCATTCCCTAAGGTATATATTATTTTATTTTATTTTTTTACATTTTTATAATTTTTTTATTTGGGATAATAAACGAGTCCATGAAAATAGAGTGAAAGGGAAGTCTTTAACCATTAGTCTGACTAGAGAATCTTTATTTGTGAAACATTTCTCGTTGTTGAACTTTTAAAATAAATAATAAATAAATAAACATTTCAAATTTCATCATGGATCTTATTAGGGTAATTTGAGTAATCTTGTCTCTTTTATTGCTTATTGATTGTTCATCAAAACAAATAAAATAAAAATGATATATTTGTGTTTTTCATTGGAAGTAGTAGTTTAAATGAAAAATTATTTTTTTAAAAGCAATGTCTTTATGTAAAACAAAAACCCTTTAATCACTCATCTAAATTTGTATTTTTCAGACAAAATAAAATAATTTTTATAAATATGTTTTGCTTTTATAAGAATTAACTAAGAATACCCTCCAAAGAATTAATGTATATATTTTACCATTTAAAATAAACTTTAACTTGGTTTTTTACAAAGCTAAAACATTTTTCTTTTCAATAGTTTAAATAAGTTTATTTGAGATCATATAGTTAAAATAAATAAATTGTAATTTTATATTGTAAAATTTTTGAGGAACAATAATCATCTCATTGATTGCTTTACAAGATGGTATCTAACTTCCTTTGGAAAACTTAATTTTAACATTTTATCGTTAATTTTTTAGATAAAAATTTGACCTTTAAATAATTTTTTAATTTCTTTTTGTACGATTTTAATATTATTTTTCTTTTAACAACTAACCTTAATTTACAAGTCACAAGGTTCTTGAAAAGAAAAATAATGTAAAGGTTAAATTTTTCTAGCACTAATAAAATTAAAGGTGTGAGTTTGATCAAAAGCTAGCCATTAAAGGTGGGATTAACACTCTGACATTGTTATTGTAAGTTGTGGAGTACATGTTTAATTAACTGCCTTTTAAAAATATTAATTAATAGATTTGAAGTATTTAAATCTATTTAAATTTAATTATAAATTTATCTTTAATGTATAATATGTGTATTATTGCGTCATATTTTTTTCAAAAAAAAAAATATATCTACAGTAGTTTAAATAATTAAGCTTACCAACGTCAAGAAATAAAGATGAAAATATTGCCAAGGCCATAGAAAAGATAGGTAAATTCAAGTAAAAAATTGATGTATAGACTGTGCCATGTCCATATAATTAATCTTATATTTCTAACTAAAGTTTGAATATTGATTTTGATGCTGCCTCCTTATCTTACTATGCCAATTGTAAAATGTAAAGTATATATACAAATTGATTTGTTAGAGTCGGAGTCATCAATTTAGTATACAACACAAGTTAATGTTCGAAAAGAAAGAAAAATAGTGAACAAATCATACTCTTGTCCCAGCACCTCCAAAAAAAGTGCGTAAAAATTAATGCGCGCGCTTATACAAAGAGATTTGTTAATTTCCAATAACTATTAATGTGTGTTACCTAAAATATGTAAGCTTAACTATTCAATTGATCTAATAGGGTGAGGAAAATAGTGAACAAATCATGCCTATTTCCCCTCCAAAAAAAGTGCGCAAAAAGAAATGCACGCGAGATTTGTTCATTTCCAATAATTATTCATGTGTGTTACCTAATATATGCAAGTATCACCATTCAATTGATCAAATAGCCACTTCAAATATGCAAAAAGATTATAATTATATATATATATATATATATATATATATATATATATATATATATATATATATATATATATATATATATATATATATATATATATATATATATATATATATATATATATATATATATATATATATATATATATATATATATAGATATATATATATATATATATATATATATATATATATATATATATATATAGATATATATATATATATATATATATATATATATATATATATATATATATATATATATATATATTAAATCATATATTATAACTATATATAATTAAACCTTATTAACATACCAAATGTGCATTTAATTTGGACTGGGGGTTGGTCTCCCCTTCCCTTGTGTGACTTTGTTCACAAGTCTTGCCGTTAGCTCTAATAAATTTTTATCCAGAAATGTAATATAACTAGAGATTTGTTTCGATATAGCTTTACTAAATTGATATTTCATAATTTTTACACATGTACGTATAATTACACATATCAGAAAAATACTAATTTCATTGAGATTATGTGTTTTAATGACTTTTATACATACCTTTGAACACATTATATAATTAATTAGAATGTATTTGTGACATGTATATGAACTTTCCCTTTAGAGCTTGCTAATTTTATGAACTGATCTCACTATTTAAATGTATATATATACAGGTAAACGTAGAAACTCTAGAAAATATGTTTACAGTGAATGTGGAATCTAAACAAAACTGCCCAGGGTTGTTGCTTACTATTATTCAAGTCTTTGAAGAGCTGGGGCTGGACATTCTCAATGCTGAAGCTGCTTGTGATGTTGGCTTTGAACTTGCTGCTCATGGTGTTTGGGTATGTATGCTTTCATACCATGTTTTTTTATCTTCGAAAAGTTTATTTCGTTCTTTTTTGTATTTTGTCATTTAATTTTTAAATATATAATTATATGCCCAATGATTTGTCATATGCACATTAGAGTGATAGTCGAGTGAAAGTGAAATTAAAATCAATCATCTTATCTTCTATACTTCATTGTCAGATTAAGAGAATACAATTAGTCTCTTAAGAGACAATCTCTTTGAGAGACGTATTTCAAGTCTGGTCCATTAAAGATTAATGTCTTCTTAACGTATTCTTAATGCTTATTACTTATATCATCCTTAATTTTCACTTATTGTATCCTTAATGCCTATTTTTAATATCTTAAATGTCTACTTACATCATTCTTAATGCCTACTTACAATATTTCTAAAAATATATAATGGGTCGGTCAAATTAGAGATGATATTTTAGAGAGACAATCTCTCACAAGTATTTGTGAATGGAATAAAGGTAAATAGAGGCGTAACTTTGTTTTTTCATTTTTCTTTTATTTACCCCTTAAATATTTAAACTCATTCCAAGCTAGCCCTAAATTCAACTAATTTGGCGTACAAATAGCGAAAGTATAATCGTCTAAAATCGAACTACAATTATAACAATCAATATAAAAACCATTTGGAGATCAAGAATCCCGCCCCGTTATTGCATTGATTTTCATGATAAACATATCACAAATTCTTATTTGAGACCGTTTTTTGTAAAGACGACTTTTAAAAACCCAATTCAATTCTAAATATATATTATTACAACTCTAAATATAAATTTGTGCTGGACTTTTGAGAGTCATTTTTACAAAAAACGGTCTCTTAAGAGAGTACCTTTAAACATATTAATGATTAAATTTAGGTCAACAAGGATTATACCGGGTTCTTTCAATTGCAACTCTGCATTTTTAATTTTTTACAAATTTATTAATGTAGTTTTTGGAGTAAGTATTTCATATTAAATTCTGAATTTTAATTATAAAATCATAAATAAAGATTTTGAGAATGACAAGGTTTAGGTAGTCATTCTCAAATTTTCAACTTTAACTACTTTAAAAACAATGGTAAAATTTGATTCAAATTCAAATTTGCAAAATTTTGATTTCCGAAATAATAAATTTGAGCTAATTTCAAAGATCTAAATGGAATTATAAAATATGACATTCGGCAAACTAGCCATATTTTCAAATCATTATTTTGATATAAGACTGATAAGAATTTGACTCAATTTATCAAGACAAAATTAAAAGTTTATTAAATTTGACTTGATTGTTCAATTTAATAATAAAGCATTAACAATAGTAATTAGTGTAGAAAGTCGTATAATGTGCAATTTTATTCGTATGAAATATTATATTATCATGATTACAATTACCTAATATATAACTTTGTTAAAAAAAATTAACTACTAATGTTTTTTAAAATTATTATTGAATATATCACTTTTTCATTTAATTAAATGTGTCAAATTTTACTAGGTATATATAGTATTGCTATAATAAATCATTAAATACTTTGCCAAATTTAACTCTTATATATTTTGAAAATAAATCAGATTATAAATCAGGTGATATTGTCTTATAATCAAATAAAATCCACGAAAATAATTTTATTGGTCAAAACTTTTGAAAGATAATATTTGTTAGTTTTCAATTTTTTTTATTTGTATTCGTTAAACTTTAATCAACACAGTTAGGAGAAAAACGGCTTACCGAGCCTTTAACATTCAAGTCAAATATATAAGCATACAACATTAACCTAACTTGCCAAAAAAACTCCTAACAAGATATTTACAAAATATTCACTAATATTCACCAAAATATACTCACAATGTAGAGATATCCTAATATTCTCCAAAATATAATCACAATATAGAGATATCCTAATATTCACCAAAATATATGATATCATAATATAGAGATATCCTAACAATATCAGTATAGTACTAGATAGATTTTCATGCTAAGTACGGTTTATAAATTTTTATCTAAATATGTAATTAAGTTATTATATGATTGTGATTCTCACATTGAAATTATAAATTGATTTGTTTTAAAAACTATAAAAAGCTACTATAATTATACATCATGCACTAAACAATAGAAAATTTCAAAGACATAAAAATAATATATAAAAATAATTTAAATGTTCAATGTTTTCCTAAGTAAAACCTTAAAATAATTATAAATCATGCATTAATTACACAACACGTAATACAAATAGAGAAAGTATGCAATTAAAAAAAAAAATTTAAAAATATAGAAAGTATAATTGTCTAAAACCAAACTCTGATTTAATAGGATATACTTCTAACAATATAACAACATAAAAACGATTTGGAGATTAAGAATCCCGCCTAATTATTGCACTGATTTTCATGATAAACAAATTAATGATTAAATTTGTATCAATTCCTGCATTTTGATTGATTTACAAATTTATTAAGGGCTAATTATTTTGATATAAGACAGATAAGAATTTGACTCAATTCATCAAGACAAAGTTAAGGGCATGCTTGTATTGGGTGTAAATATTTAAGGGGGGAAATAAAGTCAAACTAATGAAATGAAAGCAAATAGAGATGCATTTAAAGAAGTTAAGATAATTGTGAAGAAGATAAAATGAGCATGAAATAAAAAAAAAGGAAAAAGAAGATGATTTTCCCTATTATGAAGGTAATACATTTCTTCACCCTCTCCTAGGATAAATGAGCATGAAATAAATATATAGGTCTTCTGAAAGAGTATTAATTTGATTATTATTAATTACCTACCATAATGTAGCGTCTAATTAAAAGTTAAAAACATTAGTAGTGTCGAATGGGAATCTCAAGGATATGGAAACCTTTATGTTTCTTCCAATAACATAGGACATAAACCCATAAAAACCTAATTTCACATTCGAATAAACTTGGGATTCGAGATATAGACTCTCCGAATGTAGTGACCATTATAATAATTTCTTATCTTCTTTGCATAATTATTACAATTTAGAATATTTCATTAAGAGGAATAAAATTTTAGATATGATTTTTCATTCATATATTCAAGTTAGTTTTAGATTATATCTATATCTGACTCGTTACTATTGTCTCGGCGTAAAAAATTTTAAAATATACTACTTTTTATGATTTTTATGAAACATATTTATAGATATTGAGTTTTTAAATTTGTATTCGTCCACCCTACCATGTGTTGTGCCAAGTCCCAAATCTGAAGTCATTGGTGAGGAGTTTGATCACCTCATAGCTCATGCACTATCTTGCAATCTTGAGATTGAAGATATGAATGTCATGAGTTATGTAGGATTGAAGTTTGGATCACTTGATGAAATGATCATTAAGGATGGCATGATATGCTTTGATAATAGCAAAGGAATGCCAAAAAAAGGGTTGCTTGAATGGTCGAGCTTAATGGCTCGGTCGAGCAATGAGCGGTATACACAACACCCAAAAATGCGAATTATCTGTTATGTTCTCTGTTTGTAGTGGGTCTTTGGGGTTTCGTCCTAATACTTCCTAATTTGGTATGGGACTATAAAAGGGGTCCTAGGGCATCATTAGGGTTAAGGAGAGACCAATACAAGTGAGACAACTAGGGTTTTCACCATTAGAGTTCTCTCTTCATTGTTTTTGGGTGTTCTTTGTGCATTTTATTCTTGTTTGTTCTTCACCGTTACTATTGCCCATTCACAACACGATGAACACCTCTAATAGCTAGGTAGCAACAAGCCAACATGCTATTTTTAAGTTTAATTTTAGTTTTTTTTTTCAATCCTATCGTTTATTCTGTTAACGGTCCGTTTGGTAGGCGATAGTAAACGGTGGTAATGGGAATGAAAAACTAGTGTAGTTTTGTTTGAAAAATCTCTTGGCTAATATCTTGATGACCATGCTTGTCCAATTTCAATCTTCTCATTTTCTTCATAAAATGCATTCCAATGCATTACCATTGGGAAATGTGGTATTAGTCATTACTATTACCACCATTTAGTACCACTAACCAAACGGGCCGTAATTGTTTAATGTGTACATTTGCTTTTATTGGTGTAATTTAATTGTTTGATACAATTTTATGAATAACAGAATGATGGTGTGGAGAGTTTGGATGCGGAAACAGTGAAGGAAGTAGTGATACAAGCTATCAGGAAATGGATGAGTGGCACTGCCACCCCATAATTGATTAGTGCTTAATTAGCTCTTAATAAAGATTAGACTAATAATTAATAATTAATAGTTTTTATGTTTTTATTCAAAAAAATAGTTTTTATGTTTTACATATTTTGAGTACATCTTTTCTTCCCTATCCGTGCTTCCCCTGTCCGATCCAAGGACTTTTTTTTCTTCATAGGGTTGAAATGAACATAAACATGGTTTATCTTTTGATGTCCATTAAATTCTCATATATTATAAGCTGGAACGTTATTAGTTTAGTATTTGTCTTTTATTTAGTATAGGCCGTGGGAATTCGTCACACATAATCTCACTGTGGTTTACTCGTGTGAACACGGGAAACTCATGGGCTCGAGCCCACAAACCCACAGGTCAAGAGCGCTGACTTGCGCATATGCTTGGTGAGGTTTATTGTTTCCCAAAAGCATATGGTAGCAGGAGGATTAGCTCACACAATATATATGCAAGTCTACAATTCACTAGTTTATTGATGTGGGATCTTGTCTCACATGTAAAGTATCCAACATTCGCGGCCCATTTGGTTAATGGTACTAAATGGTGGTAATGAGAATGATCTATAATGAAAATTTTTCATTCAAAAGTTTCATATCATTACCATGTGAATGAAACTTTGATCACAAAAAAGTTTTATTTATAAATTTCCATTATCACCTAATACCACATCTCTCAATGGTAAGCATTGAAATGAATTTTATGAAAAAACGAGATGATTGAAGTTGGACAAGCATGACCATCAAAGTAGCCAAGAGATTTTTCAACCCAAATTACACTAGTTTTTCATTCTCATTACCAATTTTTATTACCATCTACTAAACGGTGGAGAATATAAATCTTTTCCTTAGGCATTGAAAATTAAACTTTTGTCGTAAAATTATAAGGATAAACCTTCAACAACTAGAGTGGGTTGCTTGAAGACCTGAATTAAAGACCCTAGGCCCAATATGGAACGGGTTTGTTTAGCTGTATGGTCCAAGCTTACGAGCCAGATGTACGGGCTTTTGAGCTCTTTATAAGTATTGTTTTATGCAGCTCGTCTTGTATGAGATCGTCTCATCATGAAACGGATTCATATAATAACCCATTTTTTCAATTGATTATTCTAAGACTATAAAAAGTATTTCATAAATTCTTACTTGAGAACGTCTTTTGTAAAAACTGCTCTCAAAAGCCCAATCCAATTCTAAAAATATATTGTTACAACTCTAAATATAGATTTGGGCTGGACTTTTGAGAGTCGTCTTTACAAAAGACGGTATCTCAAGAGAGCACCTGAAAGTATTTATATTAAAATTATAGTGATCAATTTAACGTTATAAGTAATCATTTCAATTGGGCCGGCCCAATTGTATATATTTTTTTATACCAATTAAAATGTCAATTTTAAGAGTTAAAAGCTCAATTTGAACACTTAAAAGAACAATTTCAAGGATTTACAATTGATATTTTAGATCATAGAATTTGACAATTTCAAAACTTAAAAGTTCAATTTCAATACTTTAAACACTAATTTTTAGACTCAAAAGATCAATTGTTAGACTTAAAATTCTCATTTAAACTTAAAAGTAGAATGACTAAAACATTAATGTTGATATCAAAACTTTAAAATCGACCTTTTAAGTTTTAAATTTGGATTTTTGAGTCTTGAAATTGTTCTTTTTCTTAAAATTAGTACGTCGGATTTACAGGCTGAGTTTATTTTGATCTAGAGCGAAATTAAGGTCTAATTGACACTAGTTTTTAAGTTATGTCTAAAATTATAACCTATAAACATTGCCATGTGAACCCGTTCACTTAGATTCAAATTTTCTTATAAACAGTTATTAAAATATTATCAACATCATATGATTTTGTTCTTCATTAGTCTTTAATTTTAATAATCTATAACTTCTTTTTTCACAAACAATCTTATTATCAAACAATATTAGTACTATGCTGAATAGTCTAAATAAATAATTAAAACATCCATTTCAATATTTAAATATCTTCTTTAAAATTTGAGTTGTTTACATAATTCTATCTCACAATAAGAGATCTCAAACATGATTTGCTCTACTTTTTTGTGTTCCTTATGTTCCTAACATTAATTTGTTTGTCCCGTCAACTTTTCTATAATTTTTATTTAAGAAGTTATTGAACATATTTCCAACATTTTTATTTAATCTTTCTTTACATTATATCCATACATTTATAAAACTATATTTTCTACGATAAAATAAAAAAGAAGTAAAATTTTATACATGTTACAAACTCAAGTAGTACAAAAGTATTTCCTTTGTTCATTCAAAAAAAAATTTAGTTATAG
Source organism: Amaranthus palmeri (assembly GCA_019776075.1). Classification (NCBI taxonomy): domain Eukaryota; kingdom Viridiplantae; phylum Streptophyta; class Magnoliopsida; order Caryophyllales; family Amaranthaceae; genus Amaranthus; species Amaranthus palmeri. The sequence continues at coordinate 1,812,928 of JAAKBH010000279.1, forward strand.
GTTATACATAATTAAAAATTATGAAAAATTGATATGAATAATCTATCACTACAAAAAAATTGCAATTTTCCGACAACCCAAAATAGTCGGAATTTAGTCGGTATAGAGCTATACCGACTAAATTCCGACTAAATCCATCCAGTCGGCATATAATGGTCGGTAAATCTTTTTAGTAGGAAAATAGTCGGAATTACCGACTAACTTAATTAGTCGGAAATGGGTCGGAAATTTCCGACTAATTTCCTACTATTTTTTAGTCGGAGAACACTATTTCAGAAATTTAAGCCAAAATGGGGAGAAATTTTTTTTTTATTTTACCGACCAGTCACCGACCACCATTTTGGTCGGAAAAAACTGGCATAAAAAGAAAGACCATCTAATGTACACATGGCAGCCCACATGGCGACCCAGACGCCTACGTGTCCCTTCACAAACCTACAGGCAACAGCATACTTACAATGCCTCACGCAAGATTCGAACACAAGACCTCTTGGATGCAAGTCTAACCCTCCAACCAGTAGGCTAAGCGTTACTTAGTGACACTCTTTGCAATGTTATTAATGTTATAACATAATAATCCGGCTAAATTAGTATATTACTTTTATTATTATTATTATTATTATTATTATTATTATTATTATTATTATTATTATTATTATTGTTGTTGTTGTTGTTGTTGTTGTTGTTGTTGTTATTATTATTATTATTAATATTATTATTATTATTATTATTATTATTATTATTATTAGGAAAAATTGTTTTTAAAAAGCCAACATTTTGTCCATCTGCAAATAAAGAGTCAACGTTTCATTTATTCAATAAAAAGACAACCTTTGTCTCATTTTTGCAAATAAAGAGTCAACGTTTCATTTATTCAATAAATTTAGAGTTGAAAGCATATCTGCTATAGTGAATAAATGAAACGTTGATTCTTTATTTGCAAAAATGAGACAAAGGTTGTTTTTTTATTGAATAAATAAAACGTTGACCCTTTATTTGCAGATGGTCAAAAGGTTGGCTTTTTAGAAACAATTTTTCCATATTATTATTATTATTATTATTATTGTTGTTGTTGTTGTTATTGTTGTTATTAATATTATTAGTATTATTATTATTATTATTAAAACCCGTTTTAGTGCATTATTAGTTATATTATTAGTATATTAATATAAGTATATAGTGTATTATTAGTCGTATTAGTGTAGTATTAGTATTATTATTAGTACAATATTAGTCGTATAGTATTTCTATATTATTACACATATTAGTTTATTATTAGAATAATATTAGTTGTATAGTACTTCTATATTATAATTATCATTATGATTATTATTATTATTATTATTATTATTATTATTATTATAATATAGTATTACTAGTCGTATTAGTGCGTTATTAGTTGTACAAGTATATTACTACTCGTATTAGTAGATTATTAGTACTTTATTAGTTATTTAGTCGTATTAGTTATTATTAGTCGTATTAGTGTTTCATGTAATAATATTAGTATTTTTATTAGTGTATTAGTATATTATTACTTGTATTAATATATTATTAATTGTATTAGTGTATTATAGTACATTAATTATTAGTTGGTTAGTTGATTAGTAAAAAAGAAGAAAACCAACAAAATGCTACCCATAGGATTCGAACACAAGACCTGCTGGACACAAGCAACATCACTTACCAACTGAGACAACTACTTATACATGCTATGATGCAGCGCCTAACATTTATAAATTACTCCTCCAGGCCAATATCAAGATAAAATAATTTCTTAATACCACCGACCAAATACCGACCACATTTTAGTCGGAAAATGGTCGGAAAATTTTTCCGACTAAAATTTAGTCGGGAGTTGGTCGGAAAATAATTAATTTTTTTTTATTTTTTTTTTAAATTGCGACCAAAACCAAATTTAGTAGCAAAATAGTCGGAATTTCCGACTAACGCCTTTTAGTCGGAAAATTAGTCGGAATTTCCGACTATTTCGGTTAGTCGGTAGTTTTTTGGTCGGTAAGTTGCATTTTTTTTGTAGTGTATGCATTGAGACGAATAAAATGAGATTTCACTTGACTGTGTTTTAACTTATAGATTAATAATAAAATACAAACTAATACTCCCTCCGTTCCTTTTTGTTTGTCTACTTTAAGTCTGTCCACTTTTAGAGAGAGAAATTTAAATTAGATTTTTGAAGTATATATTGATGATAAAATCTATTCATGTGAGATCTTGTTAGATTTTTTTTGATGTAAATTTTTTTAATATGTAATTTTTATAATTTTTTATGATGCGTACTTAGCGATATTAAGGCTTAAAATTTGCTAAAAAATACGTGCAAAAGATAAAGTGGACAAATAAAAAGGAACAGAGGGAGTAGTAGGAGATGAAATTGTCCAAAATAACAAATAAAACGTTAGTGCTGAATTGAAGAGTACTAATTTTTATCCACGACTTTTTTTTATCTCATTTTTCACTTTAATTATTCATTTTTCTAACTTTCATTTAATTATAACTGGTACAAAGAAAAGAAGCATAGACAATATTAAATTTGAAAATAGCTAAAACTAAAGTTACCAAAATTTAAGTGTATTAATTTTTTAAGTAAATGACCGACCACGGAAAACCGACGTAATTATGATCATGACGTATTACGACTTAACGTCAGTTGTTGTTTGTTTTTAATTTCTTTTTTTTTTTTTTTTTTTTTTTTTTTTTTTTTTTTGAAGATCAACGGGGGAGGCTAGATTTTATTAATGAGAAAATTCAGCAAGTACAAAGTTAGAGATCCATGATGGATACTCATTAAGCCAAACCCGAGAACACACAGAGGCCGCAGCCCACTTAGCTAACTTATGAGCAACATTGTTAGCTTCACGAAAACAAAAACTAAAAGAATGCTCGGCTATCCTGGACATATGAAACCGGACATTATCAATCAAAACTTGGTTATGGAGATTGCGAGTGAGAGAACCTTGAAGAGCTCTGACCACATTCTGCGCATCCCCTTCAATAACCACCTTCGACCAATTCCTTTCTTTCACGAACTCCGCAGCCCAACGAAAGCCTTGAATTTCTGCACTCTCCACATCAGTAGCAGACCATGTTGATTTGGCAGCAGCTAGCAAAATGCCCCCAGCAGGATCTCGCACTACTAAGCCCAGCCCATACCTGTTCTCTTGCTTGTTTAACGCCGCATCGACATTTATCTTGATGAAGTCCCGTGGTGGAGGAACCCATCTAGCATTAGCACGCTTGAAAACAGACCCCGAGTGCTTCTCATTTGCTTGCTGGTAATCCCTAAGAATATCAGAAGCACGCTTATAACACAAATCAGGAGCAATGTACACTTTATCAAACATCAATTCATTTCTTGCGGACCAAATTTGCCACGCGCAAACCCCAAAGAACTCACTTTCCAGCTGTTTCTTGTTATCTAAAATGCTACCAAACCATTCTTTAAACGATTGCACAGAAGGAATATCAGCAGCATTCATGGACTGCTCCCAAACCTTGCGAACCCAGCTGCATTCTTTTAAGACGTGTGTACTCGTTTCCGGACTGCCACAGCGCTGACAAGACTCAACATCAGGTATCCCTTTACGCTTGAGGTTCGTACCATTAGGAAGAATATCCCACAATGCTCTCCAAAGAAAGAGTTTCGCTTTAGGCGGAATATTAAGCTTCCAAAGAGACAACCACACACTGTCAGGGGCACTCGAACTTGGCCTTGCATTATGAGATTTGAAGGCAAGTTTGTATGCGTCACGAACACGGAAAACACCGTCCACACTAGCACTCCACACACGAACATCACTGTCTTCCTTGTCAGAAATAGGGATTTGCATAACCCTTTCAACATCTATTGGAAGAAAAACAGCTTGCAGAACATCCAATCTCCAAGAATGAGCTTCGTGATCAATGAGTATATCAACAGTAGCTGCACTATCCAGGACACGTACAGGAGAAATGATCTTTCCAGTACCCTCGCTACACACCCAAGCATCAGACCAAATTTTGATGTCCCGACCATTACCAACACGCCATCTAGTACCCAACTCCAATAAGTAGCGAGAGCCCCAAATACTTCTCCAAGCGTAACTAGGATTATGGCCCACATTAGTATCCCAAATCGTAGAGGACGGAAAATATTTAGCTTTGAGGGATCTAGCCAAAAGAGAGTTTGGGTGAGTATGGATCCTCCAAAGCTGTTTAGCTAAAAGAGCATCATTGAACAAATTCAGATCACGAAACCCAAGACCCCCTTCGCATTTTGGACTACAAAGAACATCCCACGATTTCCACGAAATACCCCTATTTGACGAAGAAGTGCCCCACCAAAAGTGCCTAATAATCTTCTCTACCTCTAAACAAAAGGAAGCTGGGAGTTTGAAGCAGCTCATAGCATAGTTTGGAATAGCTTGAGCTACAGCTTTAATCAAGATCTCCTTCCCTGCTTTCGAAAGAAGCTTTTCTTTCCAACCCTGTAACTTCTTCCATATGCGATCACGAATTCCCGTAAAGGACACTTTTTTCGATCTATCAAAAAGAGTAGGCAAACCCAAATATTTATCATGGCTCAAAACCTCCTTGAAGCTTAGGGCATTACTAACTCTTCTTTTATTCTCATCACTAAGACCCCTGCTAAAGGAAACTTCACTCTTCTCGAAATTAATAGCTTGACCAGAAAGCGTCTCATAACGCCTCAGAATATTCAAAATCTCCTCAGCCTCACGAACATTAGCCCTTGCAAAGACCAGGCTATCATCTGCAAAAAACAAATGAGAAATAACAGGAGCGTTTCTAGAAACAGAAATACCATGAAGCACACCCGAAGCATGAGCCTCCTTTAACATAGCTCCGAACCCCTCAGCACCAATTAAGAACAAATAGGGAGAGAGAGGGTCTCCTTGCCGCAGACCCCGCTTAGGAATAAGAGACTCCGTAGCTTCACCATTAACCAGGAAAGAGAAAGTAACAGACGTCACACATTTCATGACTCGATCAATCCATAAAGCTGGAAAACCCATTCTAATCATAACCAACGCCAAATAATCCCACTCCATACGGTCATAAGCCTTACTCATATCTAATTTCAAAGCCATCGAGCCTCTCTTTTTTGCCTGATTATTTTTCATCCCATGGAAGACCTCAGACGAAAGCAAAATATTATCAGTAATCAAACGGCCAGGGACAAAGGCACTCTGATTCTCATCAATAATCAAAGGCAGAATCAATTTGAGTCTGTTAGCTAGCACCTTAGAGATAAGCTTATAAGAAACATTGCACAAGCTAATAGGACGCAGCTCAGTCATTTTAGAAGGCTTTTTAACCTTTGGAATAAGAACTACATGAGTATGATTTAAGCCTTCGGGCATAACACCATGATTCAAAAAACCCAATACAATATCACAAATATCGTCACCCACCAAGTGCCAAAATTTTTTATAAAAGAGAGCAGGGTAGCCATCAGGCCCAGGGGACTTACAAGGGTGCATATCAGCGAGAGCTTTCTCTACCTCTTCACGGCTATATGGACAGAGCAATTGATCGTGCATCGACGGAGTGATCCTGTTGCTAATAAAACTTACATCCTCCAGCCCAATTTCCTCTCTGGCCGAATGAAACAAAGTAGTAAAGTAATCCATAACCACACTCTTCATGCCCTCTTGATCTTTGTTTTTAATTTCTTTTAAGTTGAACTTTAACGTTAGTTAAACAAAAGGTTTTATGAGTAGCTTACTAATGTTTTCTCTTTTCTTTTGATAGTGAATCGTCACAAAGTTAAAGCCTTAGCAATTATCGATCATACAACTATCTTTGTAAGAGATCGTTTATTATTATTTTTAATTAAAATAGTGTGAATCAAATTTTAACATTCTTATTTTTACTCTCTTTACTCTCTAACTTTTTATAACATATTCCAAAGTAATTGGAAAAAATAATTTTATTTTATTTTCTTTAATTTTTAATTTTTAAATTTTAATTTTTTAAACTTTTTAATTTTAAATTTTTAAATTTTTTAAATTTTAAATTTTAAATTTTATTTTTTATAATATTTTTTTATCTTTTAAAAATTTTTAAAGATAAAAAAATATTATAAAAAATAAAAATTAAAATTTAAAAATTAAAAATTAAAAATTTTATTTTTTATAAGAAAAAGTAGATTAGAGTGGAATGGAGTGAGGTAAAGTGTCAAAGTATAAGAGTGGGGTGGACGGGAGTGTAAATAATGTTGGTCCACACTAATATCGACTTTTTCTTATGGAAGAAAGAAAGGGTAAGAGAAGAGATGAGGAGGGGCAATAAATGTGTCTTCCTTCAAAATCATTCCAAGAATCAGAGAATTGTTTCTTTAAAATGTGAATGAGTTATTTATTTTAATTTTCTTCATTCATTTATTTTCCTTTCTTTCTGAATTGATATCCAAATGAAGGAAATACAATTCCTCCATCTTCTATTCAAACATATTGTTAAAAAAGAAATTATATTTTCTAGGATTATTGGGTAGGCTGAGGAAAGGAGAATTACTTTGTAAGAATCAAACACCAAACCTTACAAAAAAGAAATGTGGTATTTACTCCAACTGAAAGAAAACCTAACTTGATCTCTAGTGTAAAAGTAATTTAATTAATCTTATTGTTCACAAAAACTAGTATATTTCCTCCGTTTCATAATACTTGCTACATTTTCCATTTTGGGAAATTTCATATTATTTGCTACATTTTCTTTTTAGTAAAAATTCAATCATTTAAAGTTATACCTACTCCTATTTTTATCCTATTCTATATCCCATTACTCCTATTTTTCTTTTTTATTTTTCAACAAATAATATTGAAAAATTCTAAAAAAGCAACTTTCCACCTATTACTCATCATTGTACAGTAACTTCTTAATCTTTATGCCCATGCAATGGTAGCAAGTAAATCAGAACGGAGGAAGTACTAGATAGCCCTAATTACCCATCAACTAAAAATAAAACTTTTCCCAATAAGCTTGACCGTGTTATCTTTATCCAGTCTAACATATACGGTAACGTAACTTAGTATTAGGGCAATCTAATAAATTAATCATATGTTGGCTGGCAATAGCATATATTATTGTTCACACACTACAATTACGCGCACTTTAATCATAAATAAAAATAAATTAAATTTACTATAATAAACTTATATATACATGCGTCCAGTCTCATTGATTATCAAAGTATAACAACAAATTATTATCAATTAATTAATAAGTGTAGTAAATTAAAATGTGTTCCTCTTTATTTTCTTCCTTATCAAATTTCAACAGTTTTAATAAGTTTCAATGTTGCTTGTTTTGGGTACTAATTGGTGTGGTTTCAGCTCAATTATCATCAAATTTCTACTCAACTTCGTGCCCAAATGCACTCTCTACTATCCAATCCGCGGTACAATCTGCTGTGAAAAATGAGTCTCGTATGGGTGCATCCTTACTTCGACTTCACTTTCATGATTGTTTTGTGAATGTAAGTTTTTTTTTGTTTAAATATATAAATTCTTATTGTATAATTGTAGTTTTCTTTCGGTTAAGCAACAAACTAATCAACAAGCTAGAGCTGATGGTCGTAATACTTTCAAAACCAAATAATCTAAAGAGTTTTTTAGGCCAAAACACGTATATGCAACATAGAGTTTCCTCACATTAAAGTTGAACATCCTACTAAAAATTACATATGTGACTAAAATTCTTATTGTAGTATTATAATATTTTATCATGTTGAAATCTGATACTATATCAAGAGACCAGTGAAAGAAAATTTTGAACAAATAGTTACATTCTATTACTTTTTATATTGGGGAAACTTGTTTTCATGCAAGTTTGTTGGTGAATGCATGAAAAAGTTAATTGTCTAATCTTAACATAGTAACCACCTAGAAGTCAACAAAGAAATGAACAAGTTTCTTGAATCTTACCTTCACTTCTTTCTATAAGTTGATCAATTCACACATTCAAGAAAATTTTCAATCATAAAAACTTTTGGTAAGATATAAAAATAATTTTATGGTCTAAATTGTCCATTTAAATGATTGATTCGCTTAATTTTTTATATCGTAACATATTATAAGATTATCTCACGTTAAATTGTGTTATCGCTAAATATAAGTAAAGTTTATGTGGCTTATATAACTGTTTGCCTAGCTAGTTCTCTTGTGAGAGGCATTCAAAACTAATTTTAGAGCAATCTTAATTGAGAAATTTCATTGACGATTGATCTTATAGATGAGACCTTGACTTAAATTTAGAGGTTTAATATGTGCTTAACTTCATCTACTTATGTTGGTTGATTGATATTTTGTTCAATATGTGGATTTAATTTATAGGGATGTGATGGTTCGATATTGCTTGACGACACTGCAAATTTCACTGGAGAAAAGAATGCAGGACCAAATGCAAATTCTGTGAGAGGTTTTGAGGTGATCGACACCATAAAATCTCAAGTAGAAAATGTATGTGCAGGAGTGGTGTCTTGTGCTGATATTCTAGCAGTTGCTGCAAGAGACTCTGTGGTTGCGGTAAGCCATGCATATGACAACTTTACAAACCTTACACTTAATCAAAATATGTAGAGAATTGGATTTTGTCTCCGTTAGAACAAGTACTGCTATATATACTCAATATGCATGATTCAAATATGTAGAATTTTTTGAGTCGTCAGCAAATTCAAAAGTTTAAAGAAGATAATAAAAAACTAATTTAAAAGTTAACCAAGTACAAACTACATAATTTTCCTTGGTGTGTGACAATTTTTCTACGTGATGAGCTCCGAAAGGAGGTGGAAATCTCACTCAATTTGCGTTAATAAATCTTTTTTTTATATAAAGTAAACAATAATGCTACTACATTCCAGTATATTTAAATATATTTACTAAATCTTTTTGAATAACTACCTAATAAAGTACAAAGGATCTTAGTATCTTACTAACTACCTTTAAAATATACTCCCTCCTATTCTTTTGTTTTGTCCACTTTGATTTTTGGTTACTATTCACTAATCACTCTTAATTTGTATTTTTCTCTTAATCTATAAAGTAATATATAGTCATGTGGGATCTTATTTTGTTCGTCTCAATGCAAAGATTATTAATATCAAATTTTTATAATTTTTAATTATACATAATTAAAGATATTAAAGATTAAAATGTTGCCTCGGCATGTGTGCAAAACCCAAAGTGGACAAAACAAAAGAATAGGAGGGAGTATTAATTAATTATCAAGACCTATATTTAATCATTAGAAAAATATTTATAGCAAACCACTCAACTTGAATGATTTAGATATACTTGACTTGGTTGCTATAGGATCGTCAATTAAGATAAGCTTGAAAAATCTATAATTTAATTTATTCTGGGGTTTAAATCATCATCATCATCATCCTACCCAGTATATCCCGCACATAGAGGATCTATGGACAGGGTCTGGGGAGGGAAGGACGGCGGCAACTCATACCCGTGAAGGAGAGCACGGCCAAAGAAAGGAGTCCCCCGGCTCCGGAAAAGATAAGGAAAGGTAGAGATTACATACCTGCCACGTAATGAGAGAAAAGGGCACATAAAAGATCCAAAACGCATGTAACACAAATAGACTTAAGACGAGGGACCTAAGCAAGACACATAAGAGACTATAGCAGACAAGAAGAAACACGAACGCCTAAAAAGACTCTAATGAGAAAAGCCTGAGTCTAAAACCTGGATATGACGCCTCCAACTACTCCTATCCCTAGTCAGGTCCTCCGAGAGGTTTAACTCACGCAAGTCCACTCTTATTTGCTCGTCCCAAGTTTTCTTAGGTCTACTAAATGATCAACTTAAATTTTTGGTTGAATTGATTACTTAACATGGTATAAAAATCAACGTGAAATGAGGTTACAATTTTCTATCTGTACCATCTCTCATTTAAAGTTGAATATTTAGCACTAGGTATGAAGAGAGCTATAAAGTATGTAAGATATTCTTGGGTTGATCTATACATTTAAGCTTTTGGTTGAGTTAGTTTGTTGGCATATAACATATCTTGAGGCCTTAATCATTAGTTTAAGTTTTAGTTGACGGTACTGAATATGTTATATACTCTAACGATATGAAAATATAGATATTAAAAATTATATTTATACATTAAAAAAAACAAAAAGTACAACAATTAAGACTTTTTGGATGTGTTTTTTTCAACAGCTAGGTGGACCAAGTTGGACAGTGCTTTTAGGAAGAAGAGATTCGACCACAGCAAGTCAAAGTGCAGCTAATTCCAATATTCCTGCCCCAACTTTGAATCTTTCCCAACTCATTAAAACCTTCTCTAATAAAGGCTTTACTACCCAAGAATTGGTTGCTTTATCAGGTTCTTACTTTATTTATCTATTTATTTATTTATCACTTCGAATTTCGGTGGGATAAAAAATTTCCTTTTTTTTACATGACAAAATAAAAAAAGTTCGAATTTTTTTACAAGGGCGACTAAAATGAGTTAATATAACTTTCGGACTAACAATAAAATTTTGTGTTGGGTGCAGGAGCTCACACAATTGGACAAGCAAGATGCACGTCATTCCGGACGCATATATATAACGAAACCAACATAAATTCAACATTTGCAACATCTTTGCAAGCAAATTGTCCGTTTAATGGTGGAGACAATAACACTTCATCTCTCGACAAAACAAGTTCAACAACATTCGATAATGCATATTTTACAAACTTGTTAAGTTTGGAAGGAGTTCTACATTCGGATCAACAATTGTTCGGTGGAAACAATGGGACAACAGATTCTATAGTATCATCTTATAGTTCAAGTTCTTCAACATTCTTCAATGATTTTTCAAATGCGATGATAAAAATGGGTAATATGAGTGTTCTTACTGGAACAAATGGGGAAATTAGGACTAATTGTAGGAAGACCAACTAATTTGATCGAACCTAGCTTGGTTTCAACTAAATTGTGTAATTTGTACGAAACTAGAATATGTATTTATGTGTTGATTCCTAGATAGTATACATTGCATTTTGCATTGGATTTGGTATGAAATATGAATATAAGATTATGGATTTTTCTTCCAATCATTAGTTTGGGCATGCAAATTACAGCTGAATTATTATACTCCCTCTGGTCCAGTTTAGATGTCCCATTTGACTTTTGGCACTATTCACTCATCACTCTAAATTTGTATTTTACTCTTAATCTATAAGTTAAAACATAGTCATGTGGGATCTTGTTTGATTCGTCTCAATACAAGGATTATTAACATCAATTTTTTATAATTTTTGATTAAGAATAATTAGAGATATTAAGGGTTAAAATGTTGTCTCGGCATGTGTGAAAAGTCAAATGGGACATCTAAACTGGATCGGAGGGAGTAATAGTTTAATACCATAGTCTATTTGTCCCTAATATTTTGCAACAATTGTTTTTTGAGGCTGTTTATCAACAGGTCTTAATTTATACTCTATTTTATTATAGTGTATTCTCTCCTATTCATAGAGTATGTGACATTTGGGTTTTACACCAAAATCAATGAGGGGTGGGGGACCACTTAAAGGTAAGTGAAAAGCTTTCTTTTTTCATAAAGGATATTGATATGTATGTGTTTTTGTGTTATTGTAGTAAGGGTAAAAGGGTAAAAAAGAATAACAGAAATAGATTTGAGACAGTTTCAGTTAATTGACCCAATAAAAAAATGTCTCATTCTCTAAAAATTGAAGGGAATATAAATAACACATTTTTAAGTGAGATATTATTTAATTTATCTCAATATTAAAATTATTAATATAGTATATAGTTTTTATAATTTTTTATTATTTATAATTAGAGATAATGTAAAAAATAAATATAGCAAAATAATATAGATAAAGGCAGTAACTGTCTCTAGAACTTTCAAACTTTTGGGCCATACCAACGGTAATATGTCAAACTTTCAATGAGTATAGTTTCACGTCAATTTTTAGTAGTTCAAATCCAATATATTAATCCATACTTTGAGTTAATATTATCTTTTTAAAGTAGTTCAAATCCAATATTATTTTTATACATTTTTGAAATTGGTTCATGAAAAGATTTGTTAAAATTAAAAAAACTTGACTTATTTGTTGACCCACTTAAAAAAAATGAATTAATAAAAGTTAACTGAGCTCGAAATAGTCCAATCTAATGATAAAAACTTGTTTAACTATTTTAATAGGTACTTCCTCCGTTCCAATTTAGTTGCACCATTGGATTTAGTACGGTTTTAAGGGTCGTCAAATCGGTTTGGTAAAAGTAGAGATAATGTATGATTGATGGTGATATGTGGGGTAGAAATAAAAAAAATTATTATAAATAGATAGTAGTTGTGACTTGTAGGTATATTAAATAATTAATAGGATGATGTATGATTGATGGTGATAGTTGATTGGAATAAAGTGAGGATAAAATAAGTAGATTATTTTTGTCAAAAATAGTAATGTTGCAAGTAATATGAAACTTTCAAAAATAATAAATGTTGCAAGTAAAATGGAACGAAGGTAGTATATATCAAAACCGATACATAATAAAAATAACAACGTCTATCTAGCTTTAAGCGAAAGTTATGATTAAAAAAAAAAAAGAAAAAAAGGGAGACAAATAAACGCGTAGACATTATTATTATTGAAATGAATTGGGGCCAATGATTGGGGAATTTGAGTTTGTCAATTAAAAAACACGTGTAGGAACTAAGAACACCGCAAGTGACTTCTTGTTATTTAATTATTCTTTTTTCATTGGCGAATTGATCAATGATCTAACTACTATTTCTAGAAAGTAAAGTGGACTTAGTCTCTAATTCAAGATTTAATTTTATTTTCCCAATTATTTTTAGGAAAATTTACTTTTAAAAATCCGATCTTTGGGTTGTTCTCTTCTAAAAATCCGACCTTTTGATTATTTTCTAAAAATCCCACCTTTGCACCCCATTTTCACTTAAAGTACACAGCCCATTGTCTACCTGAAGAACCGGTTAAAATGAATTTTATAAAAAAGGAAAATTTACTTTTAAAAATCCAACCTTTGGGTTGTTCTCATCTAAAAATCCGACCTTTGGGTTGTTCTCTTCTAAAAATCCGACTTTTTTTATAAAATTTATTTTAACCGGTTCTTCAGGTTAGACAATGGGCTGTGTACTTTAAGTGAAGATGGGGTGCAAAGGTGGGATTTTTAGAAAATAATCAAAAGGTCGGATTTTTAGAAGAGAATGACCCAAAGGTCGGATTTTTAAAAGTAAATTTTCCTTATTTTTAATACACGTAATTGGCGCCGATAATAAGGTCTTAAATGCATTATTGCATAATAATCCTAATTGCATATTTGTCATTATAAATGTTAAGTAGTGATATTGCCAAAGTAGTTTTGTTATTTTGTCAAGGCATTTTTCTTGATGTGCAGAAAAAATGTTTATCATTGACCTATATGTTTTTTATAAATTATATTGTTCTATGATTAGATAATAAATTAATAATAATAATAATAATAATAATAATAATAATAATAATAATAATAATAATAATAATAATAATAATAATAATAATAATTCCAATACGCACATGAAGAGTGGGGCGGGAAAACCCTTCATAGAAGGTTGGCCTCAGTTCCACACTGATACAATTAAGTTGGATTGAGTTTCCTTTGCCTGATGTATTTAGTTTTTTTGGTGAATGAAAATTTTTTTATTTGCCAAAAAAAATAAATTCATTAGAAGTGGAGTATATATCTCCACTTAAACTGCTCTCATTTTTTAAAGTGAAAATTAAGATATCTTAATCATATATGGATAATGAATCAGTAGCTAGTACGTAGCTAGCTTATCATTCAATCAATTAAAAGTATGGTCATTAAGTCAAATTATTAAGCTCTAAATCCAAAAAAAGGTTCAATTATAGACTATTCAAAATAAACTGTGCATCATTTATTATAGGAGGATAAGCAGTTATGCAATGCAACTTGCATTGTTATTAGACTACAACTCTTCACAGTTCACATTACGCTTATACTTGAATTTTTCATACGTATATGGGTTATAGAGTATTATATATATATATAGTTCATTCTTCATATTCAAAATCAAGCCAATTTATACAAACTAGTATCTCTTAGTAAAATAACACAATGACTTCCTTTTTGATCTCGAAAGTTTCTAGTTTTAAGCTTCAATGGTGTTTCCTTTGTGTACTAATTGGTACAACATCGGCTCAATTATCGTCAACATTTTATTCAAGCTCATGTCCTAATGCTCTTTCGACAATTCAGTCTGCTGTTCAATCTGCTGTCAATAATGAAGCTCGTATGGGGGCATCTTTGCTTCGTCTTCACTTTCACGATTGCTTTGTTAACGTAAGTTTTGAAGTTAGATATTTCTTGGTGCTTGCATGTATTTCTAAAACATTTATTGAGTTAATTATATTTTTGTTTGGCACAAGGAACATATAGTTTCTATGTTTTTCATATAAAAAAAAGAACATAATATAGGTCAATTTAACTATCATTAGGTATAATAATATATATCACACTTAAACAATTAAACATTTACACATAATTATAATAGAATTAGTCTAAATAATGTTTAATATTTAATGCATTGGAAAATATATAATAAGATATGTTTTATATTGGACCTACTATAATATTTAATATTGAATGCATTGGAAAAGATATAATATCACATTAAATTTGATTTGAAGGCTAGCTAAACATGTTGACTTAATCAAAAAAATATTTTAATTTGACTGTTTCCTCTCTTTGCATAAATGACTAGGGATGTGATGGTTCGATTTTACTAGATGATAATTCTACTTTCACCGGAGAAAAAACGGCAGCACCAAATAATAACTCGATTAGAGGTTATGATGTAATCGACACTATCAAAACACAAGTTGAAAATGTATGTCCAGGTATCGTCTCATGTGCTGATATTGTAGCGGTTGCTGCTAGAGATTCCGTTGTTGCGGTAAGATAAACTTTCCTAAATTTGTATACAGTTTTTGATATATATAGTTTTGTCATTGGGGGTATGTTTGGCAAATTAGCTTATTGAACAATTTTAGCTTATTTGGATATAAAAAGGGGGTTGGGTGGTCAAACCAGCTAAAGATAGTGTTTGGTCCGTGAATCAGCTGGTTGAAACAACTTATTGATACGAATAAGCTGTTTTTGAACAAGCTGCTTATAGCAGCGGGTTCAAAATCAGCTTGTCAAACCAGTTAATAAAATCAGCTGGTCAAATCAGCCACTATAATCAGCTATCAGCTATTTGCCAAACACCCTCATTACGTCATTGGTGAGTGTTTCTAATATTTTTCAACCGTTGTACTCTTAATTAATTTTTTGTAGCTAGGAGGACCAAGTTGGACAGTACAATTAGGAAGAAGGGATGCACTTACGGCGAGTCTAAGTTTAGCAAATTCAAATATTCCAAGACCCAGTTTGAACCTATCCGAACTCATTACTTCTTTCTCGGATCAAGGCCTTAGTACTAAAGATTTGGTGGCTTTGTCAGGTTTGCACTAACCCTCTTACGTAATTCTATTAAATACTCCTTTCTATTCACCCTACTTGTTCCATTTACCTTTTTCACACATATTAAAACAATATTTTAATCTTTAAAATCTTTAATAGTGCATAATTAAAAATTATAAAAATTTCATATTAATAATCTTTGCATTGAGACGAATAATTTAATATCCCACATGACTATATTTTAAATTATAAATTAAGTACAAAATTCAAATTAAGAGTGGTTAGAGAATAGTAACTAAAAAGTAAATGGGACAAGTAGGAAGAATAGGAGGGAGTAATTAATACTCTCTCCATGCTTAAAGAAGTTCTCACTTTTCATTTTGGAATGTTTTATTGGTTGTTCCTATGAAGAATCTTTTCATTTATATCACAAATTTTTGATAAAAATAACTTTACTCATCCTCATTTTAATATTTTAGTAATGCTTATGGTCCCACATATTTTCCATTAACTCCATTTTTATATTGCTTATGGTTCCCACATGTTTCCCACTAACTTTATAAAACTATTTTTTAATTAGATTTGGTCTTATATTTTTCCTACTAACTTTTTTTTAATACTTGTGGTCTCTATTTTTCCTCGATCAAATTTTATTATTCAATAAAATAATATCTTCACTATATAAAAGATTCTAATTTTTTTAATTTCTACATTAATGGGAAACCTCATTAAGGAAAAAAAGAGTATGTACTTATAAAATCTCGTTTCTTAAGTCAGTATCTTTTTATGGTGTCATAATGCACTATATTTTAGGCGTTAATCTTTTGGAAAATTTGTGAATAATAAAAAAACATTAAGTTTTTTTAAACAACATTTTACTCCCTGAATCAGTTTAGTTGTCTCATTTTCTTATTTGGCAAAACTATATCAATTGTCCCATTTCTTATTTTGTCTATCCTTTTTTTACCTAAATACTCCCACTTTTTCAATTCTCAATACTCAACTACCACATTTACAATTAATTTATTCACTTAAAAATACCCAACTACCACTTTTTTAATAGATCTTACTCAACCCTTAAAATCCGTGAAAAGTCAAATGGGACAAGTAAACTGATTCGGAGAGAGTAAAATTTTTTGACATTTTATTTTAATTTATACTCCCTCTTATTCATAGAGAATGAGACATTTCCATATTGGGTCAATTCACAAAAATGTCTTGTTTCTATTTGAATCATTCTTTTTTACCCATTTACCCTTACTACAACAACACAACAACACAACAACACATAAATATCAATACCCCTTTATGGAAAAAGCTTACTTTTAAGTGGTCCCCCACCCCTCTTTGGTTTTGGTGCAAAACTCAAATGTCACATTCTCTATGAATAGGAGGGAATATTTTTTATAAAAAATAAAACCCTTTTATATTTAATTATTCACAATAGTGTTTAACCATCCGATCCGATCCAATGCATTTTAGGAGCTCATACTATAGGGCAAGCAAGATGCACAAGTTTTAGAGCTCACATCTACAACGACAACGACATAAACTCAACATTTGCAACATCTTTACAAGCAAACTGTCCAAGTACTGTTGGTTCTGGGGATGACAATCTCGCACCACTTGACAAAACTACCTCAACTACATTTGACAATGCATACTACTCAAACCTGCTCACTTCTGAGGGTGTTTTACACTCCGATCAACAGTTATTTAGTGGAAATGGTGGAACAACTGATTCGCAAGTACAATCTTATAGTTCTGATTCTTCCACTTTTTTCAATGATTTTTCCAATGCTATGGTGAATATGGGTAACTTGAATGTCTTAACGGGTACAAATGGAGAAGTTAGAATTAATTGCAGGAAAACCAACTGATTTATTTGGACTTAATTAGTTCAATTTTGTTTTCCATTAATTAATTTGATGGGACAAAAGATTTATATAATTGAGTTTTGAAATTTAAGGCAAAGAATATTTATATAGTCTTTATAGAAATAATATTAATTTTGTGTACATGTATGTGATGATAAATGTTACTCATCTTGTACGCATGTGCTTGTTTTTTTTCATGAAGTAATGTAAGAGAGCTTAAAGTAATACGTTAAATATACTTTTTTATTTTGCTTATATTTAATAGAAATTTTTATAGTAAGATTGATATTCATCAACCCACATTTGTATTTTAGGTACGGTTAAATACGTTTTCCACTACAACATAATTTTAGCGACATTTAATTCAAATATTGCTATTTCAAATTTTTTATAGTGTATATAGAGAATTTAGTGACATTTATTAGACTTTTTAGCAGCATATAAAAAGTCATACTAAAGCTTTTAGTGACATAAGATCTAGTGACATTTCTCACAAATGTCACTATAGACTATAGTGACAATTATATATGCCACTAAAGATCAAATTAAATGTTGCTAAATCAATTTATAGTGGAAATTAGAATAAAAACCAATAATTACTACACTAAAATTATGAATCGGTGGCATTTTTTTAATGCCACTAAATTCAATGTCGCAAAAAGCTAAATTTGTTCTAGTGTTCATAGATACGTACGTTTTTTTATTGATTTACTCTGTTTTTTTCTATAATTTACTATATACTACTATATCATTTAGTACTAGAATGGACTATATAAATACCATTTGATTACAATAAACTTATTCATATGATAATAATTTACACACATAAGATCATATATATATAGTAGTTCATACAAAAGCCAAAACATTTCATACACGTAAATGTATGATTAATTAATTCTCACTTTATTACAATACCAAAAACAAACCAATAATTTGTAGATTATTCTCTTTTCACATATAATTAAAAAGAGCGTTGACTAAATCATGAGAAACTTTAGTATGAAGTAAGGTTGAAGAATTAGAATTAACCTTCCTACAATTAGTCCTAATTTCTCCATTTGATCCAGTAAGAACACTCAAATTACCCATCTTCACCATTGCATTAGCAAAATCAATGAAAAAAGCCGTCGAATTCGAGCTATAGAAGGAGACGGTAGTGTTGGTTGATCCGGTTCCATTGCTACTAAACAATTCTTGGTCAGAATGAAGAAGCCCATTTAGGCCTAATAATTCACTAAAATATGCATTATCAAATGTTGTTGAAGTTGAATCAAGTGGTGAAGTGTTGTTATCTCCTCCATTAAAAGGACAATTTGCTTGCATTGATTTTGCAAATGTGGAGTTTATGTTGGTTTCATTGTAGATGTGTGTTCTAAATGTTGTACATCTTGCTAGTCCTATTGTATGAGCTCCTGAGTTTGTGGAGGAAATACATTAGTTTAAGCAATAATAATATATGGATTAATCATCAGTATAGGGTGAGCTGAACACGCATCTTTTCTTGTGTACTAAAGTTAACCAATTAGATGTCATATTTGATGTTATATATACTCATGTATGACACGATTCAATATTAAATTATTTTTATCAAATAGCATGGGTCACGGCTTAGCCTAACCCAACCCTAGATTATTTGATGTCATATTCTGATGTAATTTATATTATTGAGTTTTAACTTGATTAATAATCAATTCTTAAATCTAATCAATGCTATTTGTGATTATGCTCTACTACTATTGAACATAAATCTCTTCTTTTATATACTTCGAATATATTTCAAATAGAATTAATCAGGCCGATAAATTAACCAATTTTGCATGAACAAATATATAGTTGATTAAGTCAATCCATTTGCATGATCATTCTTGTTTACAACATCAAAAAATGCTAGAAAGCTTCTTTTCATTGCAAATGAGTTTTAATTCAAATCCATTTAAATTCGGCCTCTTTAAATTTATAGTTTATTTTCTATCATATCATATAGCATATCTGAATTTGTTTAAGATGACCCATTTAAGTCAATAAATTTGATCATCCATTAATTATTTAATTAATTATTTCATGAGATTTTTTAGCTAAAATTTAGACTTAAGGTTAGGAAAAGGAAGAATTTATATTAAAAACTCAAGAAAATGTAAAGTAGTGAAAGAAAGCTAACCGGACAAAGCAACCAACTCTTGGGTGGTAAAACCATGGTCTGAGAATAATTTAGTAAGCACATCAAGATTCATAAAAGGAGCAGGAAGACTTGTATTTGCTGCACTTTGATTTGCTGTTAGAGAATCTCTTCTTCCTAATGCCACTGTCCAATTTGGTCCACCTAACTATTTCAAACAAGTGTACTACTTTTAAGTTAATTAATTAGCCTTCAAATTAAAGTCATCACTCATCACCATTTTTATGTACACTAACTTTAATTACTAATAGATAGTCTCTTGAGAGACCGTCTTTTTAAGAGACGTATTTCAAGCACAGCCCATTAAAGATTAATGTCTATTTACTATATTCTTAATGCCTATTTTTAATATCTTAAATGTCTACTTACATCATTCTTAATGCCTACTTACAATATTTTAAAAAATATATAATAAATCGACTCAACTAGAGATGATTTTTCAAAGAGACTCTCTTTCAAAAATTTGTGAATTTGAGAAACTTATTTTTAATTTGAGTTATGTTCTCTTCGTGTCCATACTTTACTCCACTTTTAATTTTAAAATGTCTTAAACTGCATGTCTTTAGTTAGTCTTAAATATATGAATTTTTCTTCTTATAAAGCAAAATCAAAAAGAGACAAATGCAAGGCGCATTTGTTTTTCTTTTCTATGTACTTTGATTTCAAAAATAATTTTTGCAAGAATTTTTCCTATTCAAGTTGCATTTTTTGTATGTTAATTAATAAACTCATAAAAAATGTATTTTAAGATAATCTTTTGCTAATTAAAAGTTAAGTATAAAGAGATTCAACATCAAAGAAAACCTTAACAAATTACTTCTATAAATGTATATTCAACTATAATCCATATACTTCCTCCGTTCCATAATACTTGCTATATTTGACTTTTTACGCAATTAACGTGTTGTTTTGTTCATTTATATATCAAATTATACACATATAAAAATTATAAAAAGTTAATATTATGAAAGTATCCGATTAAAAGATTCAAATAAGATCCAATAGACTATATTTTTACTTATATATTAGCCGCTATATATAAAATAAGGTTAAATGATAAATAGTGTCCAAAATCAAAATGTAGCAAGCATTTCAGAACGGAAGAAGTATTTGATAGCTTCTTTAACCCTTTTCTTTATTATAATTTATTATTTTTTAAAAAGCTTATCTAAAGTGAAAAGTGTAGCCAAATGGTCAATATTGCTAGCCTGCATGCGAGTACTCCTACACAAGTTGCAAGAAGCTTAGCTAGGTTGATAACAATTAATTTCTATTAATTCTCCAATGAGAATAATTATCCCTCTTGGTAGCTACCAAACGTAATCAATGTTTTAAAAGAGACTAACTACTCCTAAACAAAATAGTCAAAATTAATTAGGTCTGAAAACTATTTTAAAAGTCTTATATCGAATCAATATACACTAACTAGCTCTGTAAAAATTTTGTATGTCTTAACTCTTACCGCAACAACAGAGTCTCTAGCAGCAAGAGCTAGAATATCGGCGCAAGAAACAACACCAGGACATATGTTCTCTACTTGAGATTTAATGGTGTCGACCACTTCAAAACCCCTCACTGCATGAATTTAGATTTGGTGCTGCTTTTTTTTCTCCGGTAAAATTAGCTGTGTCATCTAGTAAAAGCGAACCATCACATCCCTGTAAGATAATATGTTCATATTGAAAATTAATTAGGTATTGATGTATATATTCTCTTCTAACAAATATTTGACATAATATTACATTTGCAAATAAAATGAGAGACGAATGAAATTTAAATGATCGTGGCTTTTTATGTCTCATTGGCTACAATATTTTAAGGATACTCAATCAAAATTTTAAATTTATGGATAAAACCTCAAAATATATTATATACTTTATCGAAAACATGTAAAAATACGAGACTTTCTAGTTTCTACCATAATTTAACTTTCAAAAAGTCCTCACATTAAAAGTCGCTATATATATTAGTCCGTGACAACTCATAACATAAAAATGGCCCACTCGTGTGGACACGAGACGCTAAAGGCCGCTCAAGCCCACAAACCCATGGGTCAAGATTGTTGATTGGCACATACGTTTAGTGAGATTCATTGTTTCCCAAAACCTAGTAATTGGATTAGCTCACCCAGCTGTACATAAACAAGTCTAAAACTCACTATTTTATCAATGTGGGACGATCTTGTCTCACATGTAAAGTATTTTCAACACATATATAGCATACAAAAAAAAAGAGTTGATTTTAATACACTTACATTAACAAAGCAGTCGTGAAAATGAAGACGAAGTAAAGACGCAGCCATACGAGACTCGTTATTTACAGCAGCTTGAACCGCAGATTGAATAGTGGCGGTTGCATTTGGGCACGAACTTGAATAGAATGTTGGAGATAATTGTGCTGAAACTGAAGCTATCACCACACATAACAACCAACATAATATCAGCTTTGAAATGGAGAAATTTGATGTGTAAGATGATGGATAGAAAGCCATTTATTAGTTTCTGCTACAGATTTTATTGGGATAATAATCAGATTGATGGATAAGTGTGTTATATAACAACCACAAATCTAATAGTGAGGAATTAGAGAAGGGAAGAATATATATAATAAAAGAACACTAAATGACATATATCTTTGACAGATGCCGTTGACTTTTTAATTGGTTTGTTTGATTAGTTGAAAAATTCGGTTAAAAAGTCAAAAGGAAATGAAAAAGTCAAATAGAATATTTTTTCATTTTGGCTTAAAATTTAGATTTTCAACTGGCTGAAAAATCATTTATCAAACAATATTTTTTATTTTCAAAAAAATCAAAAAAATTACCAACATAAAATTCACTTTTCAAACGCCACAAAGATTAACAAAATGCTAAATATAAGTATATTTAATAGGTATTACGTAGAACATTATTTTGTCTAGTCCTACAAATATGTTCTGCTTGGTATTTTGCAACCTAATATTCTCGGTTTTTTTATTGACTCGAGTTGTTCTCTCTTTTCTTTCTAGCCGGGATATATATTGTTGGAAATAATTAAGAATATTTAAAGAATAATTAGTGGAATATAAATAATATGTAGAGAATAATTTGTAGAATATCTTTGATTTTATTCTATAATAATATTTTAAGTATTAGGATATTAAGATATTTGTAATTTTTAGTTTTCTTATTTCGTTCATGGCATAATTTTTGTATTTATAAGGGCATTTGCTCTCTTTGATTGATGATCATAAGAATGAAAACCGAATGAATTGATTCTTAAACCTAAACCAAATTATTATATTTTGTTATTAATTTTATCATGATACCATCTCAATCAGCATAATGATATTTGGTTTCAAAAACAATCTTATTAATTAATCTTCAATTTTTTTATATTCAAGTTGGCACATTGTTGAAATTTGAAACTGATATATTAATTCATGTAGTCGACCTCGATCAATCTAATATTTTGAGATTAAAATTCTGTTATTATTATTATTAATTGCTTATTTGTTGAAGTCTAGTCAATGTGAATCCAAGATATGCCTTTGTACAAATGTGAATCAAAATTTCAAACAAAATATTTTTCAAGATCCAAATCGGAAATGATATCACACAAAAGAAAGAAACTCTGTTAGACATGAGTTTGGAAATGAATTGGGCCCAAAAGTCATTCATACACTTGTTTAGGTTTTAAACTTGAAAAGAGGGACGAAAAGATGGGTAGTTGAAATAATTTAATTTGACTAAAAAGGAAGCTTCTTAAAGACTTTAACTAACTTAAAGCATGTGCATTCTAAATAGTGATTGGTTACCATTTACCAATGGGCTATGCCTATGGGTATGGGCCTATGGGTTTAAATATAAAGCATGTGCCTACAATGATGCTCAATTGTACCAATAACAAAATCACAAATAAATCAGAAATTCTTGCTATAGACCGTCTATAGCATAGACGAGCAAATATGGGCCAACCTATTTATTAAATGAGTAACTGAATAGTCATGTTAACCACTGGGCTAGGCTATTAAGAAAGCAGTCAATGCCATATACGGTCTCTCAGGAGACCTTCTATAACTCAATTAGTTACTGAAGAAATAGAAAATGTTAGAAATATTTAAGTAAAATTACTGCAAAGTAAAAGAGACAGTCCAAAATAAAAATGTCGGCAAACTAATTGAAGCAAAGGAAGTATTCTTTAAAACGCTCCCGTATGTATAGCACTTATTTTTTTAAATAAAAACTAAACAAATTTTTTAATAAAACCACTTTAGTGCCTTTGTAAAATTGATAATTAAAGTAAGAAAAATAGCTAACAACTTTATATTTCAACATATAGAAACTTTATGGAAAAAATTCACTCTTAAATTCGCTTAGGTACACTGAAATTAACTTACACATTTTCCAATTATTTCATCGCAAAACACAAAACATAGATAGATATGTATCATAAATTATCCTCAGATAATTTCTCTTAATAGTTACATTTCTTCGTTTTATGCAAGAGGTATTTGAAAAAAAGTACATCTATTAAAAGGAAACCGAGGAAAGTAGTTCATCATGGTAATCAATGGTTTAGCCAACAACCCGACAATTGGTTCGAACACGTCCATTACCAGCACCACCCATCCTGCTCATCTTCAACATAGCACTAGCAAAATCTTTAAAGAAAATGGGTTGGGCATTTGCATAAGCTTGAACAAAAACATCGTTAGGTCTTGCAGTTCGACTAAAAAGTACTTGGTCCGAGTGAAGTAGACCCATAAAATTGGTTAAGTCGTTAAAGTAATCGTTATTAAAAGTAATTGGACTTTGACTATCCAAAGGAGCTAGATTATCGTCCCCAATGTTGGGAGATGCTGGACATATGTTTTGCAGCCTTTGTGCGAATGATGGTTCTATGTTTTGCTCTCCGTAGGCGCGATCACGGAAGCGTACGCACCTTGCTTGACCTATAGTGTGAGCACCTGTCCGAACACAAATGGATCAATTTATACATTAATTATCCATGGATTATGGATGCGTTGAGAAAAATGGACTATATATAGATTGTTACGTTTTATAAAATAATTTTTTTCAGACATTAAATAAAATTGATTGAAATTTGTGCAAGATTATAACTCGGGAATTATTGACTTATAAACTCAAAAATCGAAATGTGGATCAAATCAATAAGTAACTCAAATCTATAAAATTTTTAACAATTTTTTCTTACAATTTTTTCAAATATTTAAGTCAACACATAAATTTTTTAGTCAAATTTTATTCTTTAATTCTTTGTCAATTAAGCCTTAAACCCGTCCAGATAGTCTCCTTAGAGACTGTCTTTTTGAGAGACGTATCTTAGACCCAATCCATTAAAGCTTATTGCCTACATTTACTTTACATTTTCCCTAATGGGCCAACCCAATTAGAGATGATCTCTCAAAAAGACCGTCTCTCACGAGAATTTGTGAAACCCAATCTAATTTACCAAACATTTAGATCACTTAATTAATGACCCACCCTTTTTATCTACATATTTAACTTTTTTTTATCTTGTTTATAAATTTCTCTCACTACTTTTACAATATAAGTATATTTTTGTCACTACCTTACCAAATACCCATGTGACTAAATTTATAGGACATTGAACAATTTATTTCTTAGAATCCACTCAACACGGCTGGCCTTGGATAACTCATAACATTAACAAAAGGATTTTTGTTTAGCTGTCACTTACTATTTCTTGTAAGCAATAAAAATGTGGCCAGCTTTTTACACGTAAATTAATCAAAGATGAAGTTAATTGTATATTTTGATGTTTAGTTGAGATGTAAATATAGTTAATTATTAGTCCAAATCTATAACTATTATACTAATAAAACAAAACATGATGGATAATATTATTATTTTTTAAAATTGCTTATGTGTCACGATCTCAATAGAAGTTTTCCCTTTAAAACTCAATGATGATGTCTTTGTTATTATGACTAATATTTATATCTTTAACTTTACTAATTTATAATTATGACTATAATATTATCCATATTGATTAATTTTTTTTACTATTTAGGTTATATACTTATATTATTGAATGTATTAGAAAATCATGCATTTTATTTTTTTTAATTATTTATAAAATCTTTTCAATTTTTTCAATTCAATGATTATAAATCTTTGTTATACAAATATGTCAAAAATTTTAATAAAGTCGTACATCGTACGAGCACTATCTAGTGTGAAAATAAAGGATGAGACTAAAACCTGAAAGAGCAACCATGTCACGGACACTGAAACCTTTGCTGGCAAATAATGAAGAAATCGTCGAATGATCGTCGGTTGCGAAAGGAATGTTACGATCAGCAGTCTGTGCACTTGGTCTTGAAGTTGAGTCTGTGCGCCCAAACTCCACCCTCCAACTCGGACCACCAAGCTGTATTTATACATACACAGATTATTCAGCCAGTATTCCGAAAAACGTCTTTCAGACCCAGTCCATTAAAATTAAATGCCTACTTTTACTTTATATTTCCTTTTTGGTCCGACCCAATTAGAGATAATCTTCCAAAAAGACCGTTTCTCACAAAAATTTGTTTAAATTATCTATGTCATTTCGTTGTGTTGACGTAAACCAAATAGTGTTATTTAAGCATAAAATTAAATCAAAATAAATTTTAGCTATATATTTATACTACCTCTGGTTTTCAATAGTTTTATGTAAAATATGGTTAAGTAAGATTTTGTTTGATTAATCTCAAATTCTAAATGCATATGAAATTATGAATTTAAATAAAGATTAAAATTGTACATTAAATGCCATGGAAAACAAAAGTGTAACCACTACTTTTTTGTTTGTTTAAATTACTCGTAACTATTCATTTATAATTCTAAATTTATTCGTAATTAATTTTTAATTAATAAGTTAAAATATAGTCAAATGAAATTTTATTTGATTTTTTTCAATGTAAATATTATTAAATTTGATTTTTAAAATTTTTATTATACATAATTGGAGATATTAAGTATTTCGAAACAGTATTGCATTTTTAGTGAAAGTGAAAAGTGGGTCACAGCTAGCATTCACCCACTAGTAACTAATACACGGATTTTCTCAAACAATAAATATAACCGTGTGAGTTGGTTTCTTGAACTAGAAAATGTTCACGAAAATGCATGTTCACGTCAATGAATTTGCTTAAAATAGTTACTATGTCAATAAAAAAAACTTTGTTTATTATTTCTTTCGTTTTTTAATAAAGTTCTCAAAAGAAATGTTTACGAAAATTAAAAATAGAATATTTTAGATAGGGGATATATTATTTAATTGAATAATAAATTTGATTGGAAAAAAATATGTGGAGCACAACTGATAAAAATTAGTTTTATAAAGTTAGTGAAAAACATGTGAGGACCATAAAGAATATTAAAATGTTAAATTAAAGTTAGAGAAGTATATTTGGGATACATAAGCATTATAAAAAATATTAAAGTGAGTATGAATAAGTTAATTTTGTCCAAAATTTGTGACATAAATGAAAAGATACTCTATAGATTCAACAAATAAAACATCCAAAAATGACAAATGGGAACTTCTTTAAGAAACGGAGAGAGTATATAGAAAACACAACCCCGTCAAAGGTTTTCATGTAAAATTCACCTAATTAGAATAACTTAAGTCCAGTTGTACAATTATATAATGTTGTAGTTTTCTTTTAATTGTATAGTTTATCTAAATATTATCTCACATATAAAATAATGAGAGTAAATTATAAAAATACAACACGTATAATTAGACAATTACCGCAACGACAGAATCTCGAGCAACAAGTGCTAATATATCTGCACAGGAAACAACACCAGGGCAAGATCCCTCAACTTGCTGCTTAATGAAATCTATTACTTCAAATCCTCGCAAAGAGTTTGCATTGTGAACAGACTCTTTTTCACCACCAGGAACGTCCAAAAGCAATGATGCATCACATCCCTATATATCATACACATGCATTCTATAAGATAACAATCCTATGTTGTTCATAACTAAACTTATATGTTCAAAGAATTGGGTAACAGAGTCATAACTCATCTTAATCTACACTAATAACACATATACATGAACATTTAATTTATGAGTTATACATTTAATTTATGAGTTACATAACTCATTTAATTCAAATAACTAACTAGACATGTGATATCGAAATGCAAAAAAAAATTTCAGAGTTACATACCTCAACAAAACAATCATGAAAATGCAGACGAAGCAATGAAGCTCCCATGCGAGGTTCCATGCTGACAACATCACTAACGATGGATTTGACGGTAGATTCAAAATTTGAACAAGTTGAATCGTAAAAGTTGGTAGATAATTGAGCATGGATTGAGAAGAGGAGCAAGAACATGCAAAGACAACGAAACGGTGCCGTATGCTTCGATTTTAGGGTTTTTGCTTAGAGTTAGATAAAGCTTAGTATAGCAAATATATGAATATCTAAGTGAAATTTATACTTGAGTTATGAAGGTAAATACATATTTATTATTTGCCAATTTGAAAAATAAAGAAAGGTCCAACAAATATTATTTTTTATCAAGTTTACTTTAACCCATGGACTTGAACAAAGTTAATAATTTCATTATAAAAAATTCGCCCAATTATGGGTTAGATATCAATATTATATATTATATAATAATTAATTAATAAGTAAATTACAAGATTGGTTTGAGAAATAAGAATGCTTCTCCGTGGAACTAGTCATGTTCCGTTGTACGTAGGAATCATCTTCCATTTGTAATATGTTAGTATAGGAGAACTTGCAAATGGACTTTCAAAATTTAAAGTCAATTCCTTTAAATATGAACTCCAACAAATTAGATTAGCAATTATAATAGTTAAAATAATGGTTCATGAATGATCAACAACTTTTCAAGGATCTGACTAGGGATGGAGCCAGTTGGCGACGTCTTATCCACGTCCTAGATTACTAAACTCGTCCCTTTACCCCTAGCTAGTTCGTTATTGATTTTGTCTTTTAGTCGCTCGCTCTTTACTTTTTCTTTGATCTTACGTTTGTTTCTGTGCATATGCTTGTTATTCAATCTGTCAACTACAGGTTCTCTCTTGAAGACCGTTCTCGAGCCGGGGGACTCTGTGATCGCACTCTCCTCTATAACTCTATTGGTAAGAGCCTGCCATCGTTCTTCCCTCTCCAGACCTTGATTATAGTTTTCTATGAACGAGATACACTGAGTATGATGATGATGTGAAAAAACTATTTATGTTACATGCATAAAAAATAATCATCACTTTATAATTTCTTTTTCTTTTAATTAACTTTTTATGTGATAAATATTACTCCCTCCGGTCCAGTTTAGATGTCCCATTTGACTTTTCGCAGATGCCGAGGCAACATTTTAATCCTTAATATCTCTAATTATTCTTAATCAAAAATTATAAAAAATTGATATTAATAATCCTTGTATTGAGACGAATCAAACAAGATTCCACATAACTATGTTTTAAATTGTAGATTAAGAGTAAAATACAAATTAAGAGTGATGAGTGAATAGTGCCAAAAGTCAAATGGGACATCTAAACTGGAACGGAGGGAGTACATTATTATTATATAAGTGTAATGTTTTTTAATTATTCTATCATTGATTAATGAACTAATTAGAACTTTTTGTGAATATGTGACTAATGAGAGGCATGCTCTTGGTTTGATCATGAAATAAAATCATGGGATGAAACTTTACAAATAAAAACCACCATAAGGTACGGTTTAATGGAAATTTGAGATGCTTGGTACTTTTAGATTCATACCAAAAAATTAATTTTAGTGATAAAAAATCACATTTGGGTTGTAAGTATATGGATCCATAATTTATATTATAATGAAAAAAGTAAATGATGGGCTTTAACTCAAAACTAATGATGGATTAATGAATTATAACAAAAGAGGATGAATGAATATCATTTAAATTACTGGGCCTGAAGTGGGCCATGACACAAGTCATATGTAGGCAGGGAGGCAAGGGGCCTCACCCTCGTGATCCACTTCATAAGTTTTGATCTGATAGTTATATTTAATATATTATAGTAGTATACCTATCAGGTGTTCTCTTGAGAGACCGTCTTTTGTAAAAACGACTCTTAAAAGTTCAGCCCAAATCTATATTTAGAGTTGTAACAATATATATTTAAAATTGGACTGGACTTTTGAGAGCCGTCTTTACAAAGACAGTCTCAAGTAAGAATTTGAGATAACTATTAGAATAATAATAATATTCAAAAAAAAAACTATTAGAATAATAAAAAAAATAGTTTGCTTTGACCATTTTACAATGAGATGGATTCATACAAAAGAGCATTAGTAAGAAACATTAATTGAAGCTTGTTTTAAAGGACTCCTCAAAGTTTTAGCTTAGATTTTGTAATGGTCTTTATAGTAATCTTATGATTTATTTGGTTGTCAGTTTTCCATAAACACATGTCATATTCCATAAACCTTATTTCACAGACTAAAAACCCCTACTAAGCTTTCTAATACTTCTATAAACCCTTACTCACGTATATTAAAAACCTACTTCACCTATTAAAAACCCATATTTCACATATAATAAATACCTACTTTACTTATCAAAAAACGCCACTTCTCATACTATAAACACCTGTTCTAAATATCATAAACACGTATTTCATATTCCATAAACAACTATTTCATACTCTCCGTTTCTTGAAGAAGTTCACACATGTCATTTGGGGTGTTCAATTTATCGTTTTCATAAACAACATTTCTATTTATATCACAAATTTTAGACAAAAATAACTTTATTCATTCTCATGTTAATAATGCTTGTTATTCCTATATATTTTAATATTATGATCCATATAATTTTTTTAATTAACTTTCTATTAATATCTTTTATGGTTCCTAAACCTATGAATATTCCTTAAAACCAAAAATTACAAAATGATTAGAGAGAGTTCAGAATTGCCAACTTTCATCTTTCGATCGGTTTAATGTGGAGGACCCTCCAACCACAGTGGCACATGAGTCATCACAGCTCAATTTTGTCAGGGTTTATTTCAATATATATACAAGTGTCATAATATGGTTATTCATCGATGTGGGACGAATAAGTAGCAGAGATTGACCACAAATAATAATGTGAACATATAATATATTTATATCAAAAGTAATACCATCATAATAATATATAAAAAAATGAAAACCAATTTAGTTGATTAACAAAATACAATACTCGTGCACATCAAATCTCTTTTTATATACATCATGAATGATAATATTATTGTACACCAACCCATATATATAAATAAAATATGATCATATTATACACATAAATTAACGAAGAGCCCTACAATTCTTGCGGACGACCCCTCTACGACCAGTTTTAACTCCAAGTCTGCTCATCTTTGACATTGCAGAAGAAAAATCAGCAAAGAACGCAGCTTCATTAGTTGCGTAGAGTCGGACTAGTCTGTCAGTTTGTCCACCACGTCCGCTAAATAGTACTTGGTCCGAGTGAAGTAGACCCTCAAAATTTGTTAAACCTTTGAAATAGTCATTGTTGAACACATTTGGACTACGAACATCTAAGGGACCAAGATTGTTGTCGCCCGAATTGATGGGACATATTTGCTGCAAAAATTGTGCGAAGCGTGGTAGTATGTTTCGCTCTCTGTAGGCCCGATCACGGAACCGTATGCATCTAGCTTGGCCAACTGTGTGAGCACCTATATAGAGCCTTTTATGTTAGCACAAATTTCTGGTATGAAATGATTTCCGAAATAATTCGTCACATAATCTTACCATGACCCAGTCGTGTGGACACGGGAAACCCGTGGGCTCGGGTCCACAAATCCACGGGTTAAGAGTGTTGACTTGCATATACACTCGGTGAGGTTTATTGTTTCCCAAAACCATATGGCTATAAGAAGGTTAGTTCATCCACTATATATACAAGTCAACAACCCACTATTTTATTGATGTGGGATCTTGTCTCACATGTAAGTATTTCCAACAATATAGTTATTTGCATATAAATTTCTTGTTTTGAGGCAGTCTACATATTAAATTTATGGATATATCCTTATGATGTAGTATGTTATATACTCTATCAGATTGTTAATTAGATATAGTTGGCCTTTTCATTAGTTTATGGGGGAAATTTTTGAATTTTGAATTTTAACTTATTGGTTAGTCAAATGATCAAATTTGACCCATCAATTTATTTGAGAAATGCGCTTTTAAGGCAACTGAAAAGTTGTTGATTAATAAACTTTTATTATTTATTATTGACTTGTTGACTTTCTTTTTTATAATAAAGGGTCAATAATTAATAATTTACATTATTATTAACAATTGATTTATCTAACTAACGTTACGGCTAATTATATTAAAAATTAATAATTACCAGCAAATTGATAGAACAAGTCAGCTAAACAAGTCAACAATTAATTGTCAATTGAAAAATATTTTATATAAAAGTTAAAAGGAAAAAATGAGTTGATCAAACCTGAAAGTGCAACCAAGTCTCTGATAGAGAAACCTTTGGTAGAGAATAAGCCGGCGAGCTCACCAAGATTATTCGTGGCAAATGGAAGTTCACGGTCAGCAGCCACTGAGCTTGGTCTTGATGTTGAGTCTTTTCTTCCAAATTCAACATTCCAGCTTGGGCCCCCAAGCTACAATTACGTTACGTTCACATAGTATAAGATGTCAACGTGATAGCTAAACGATATATATATAGGTTACATGTTCAAATCAAATTCACCCCTTATCTCAAATGAAATATAACACCATATATAAGGAGGGCATCTGTTGCTAGTCTATAGGCTCTCGTGTGAAAATGAGCGAGCTAAATTAAGTAGCTTACCGCAACAACAGCTTCCCGAGCAACAAGTGCTAATATATCTGAGCAAGAAACAACACCAGGACATACGGCCTCTAATTGTTGTTTAATGCTATCTATTACTCCAAATCCTCTTAAAGAGTTTGCGTTATGAACAGACTGTTTCTCACCACCTGGGAAATCCGTCAATACTGAGGCATCACATCCCTATACATAAAGCATAAAACATGCATGTCAATAACATAATGTTTTGTTATTAGTATTCTTTTCAATTATTTGTATTTGCTATGTCGAAAATGATGCATCATAAAAAAAATAGGGTGCAAACATATAAATATATTATTCTCTTTGTTTATTTTAATTTTCTATGTCAGAAAATAATGCAACATAAAAAATAGGAAGCAAACATATAAAAATTGGGAGCAAACATATGTATACATTGCATTACATGAAGGCATACAAGATTACTATAATTCACTATCAAAAAACCAACTCATGTCAAAAATTTAACCCTTTAATTAAACCCCTAATACATATTATATACACCAATATTATATATTATATACACTAAAATTCACAACATGCATGTATACATATACTTTCCGTCACGTTTTTGAATACGGGCTTAGCGTATATTTGCATTTTGCATATAGAATTAAGGTTGGCTAGCTCATATATAAATTCGATCATGAAAAACATGCACATAACTTCATCATTAATATGAGTTATTATTTAGGAGTTGCAAAAATAAATCATAAAAAAATTTATAAAAATAATATTCTTCTCATATTTTAAATCTCATTATCTCTTTATATTCTCTTGTCCATCGTAATTTTATAGCCTTTAAAACTGACCACATAGACGTTATTATTCTTAGGATTTTCACAAATTTGCCAATTTTTTAAATAGTTATAGTTTACTATTTGTGTGTTATATATATAAGTAAAATTAAAAAAAGAATGACAATACTTACTCCAACAAAACAGTCATGAAAATGAAGGCGAAGTAAGGAAGCACCCATGCGAAGCTCATTGTTTACGGCATTACGAACTATAGTTCGAACCACTGATCTGAAATTAGGGCATCTGTTATTATAATAGTTGGTGGATAGTCCTCGTTGAGCATCGACTATAGCAGTAAATGAGATGAACAGAACGAACATCATAAGACCGGCAATTGGTGCTATGAACTTGGAGGCAGCCATATTTGATTAGAGGTAGATGCTAAAACTTGGCACTACTTGAAGAGAAAGCTTGTGGCTAAATATACACGTCCAAGATTGAATTTATATCCTTAATTTTTCACATAACAATTTTTAAAATTGCAAATTGATCAAATCAAAAAGCTAATTTTATTGAATATGAAAAGGTCTACTAATTAATTACTATTTGATTGAATTAAACACTTGATAAAAAAACCTTTTAATTAAATAAAAAACATCAATTTGTAGGTTAGGTATCAATATCACTTATTGATTATTTGAAATTTAATCGACAATTATTATACAAGCAATTGAGTTGTATTCAATTTTAGAAAAACAATGAGAAAGTTTCATTGTCGAACTGGTCGTGCGTATTTTATGTCAACATCCAATTGTCAATGATAATTTAGAGTTGTTCGGCTGTTTTATTATGCAATTTAATATGTTATTTTATTTTTTTATGTTTTGAATTGTGCATAATTAAAAATTATAAAAAAAATAATAGTATACTTTGAGTATTTATATTTTGAGTTGCGCATGCACAAGGGAAAAATGTTTAAATGTGTCAAAATAAAAAATGAGACATTTAATTAGATTAGAAGGAAATAAAGTATATCCAACACAAGCAAGGAGGAGAAGTAGTCCACTTATAAACCCAAAGAAGGTTCACTATTAAAACCAATTGGTGATAGTAGGAGTTACTCCTTGAGTTTATAAAGTAATGCATATTATTCTCTTTCTCCGATGTGGGACAACTCACATATAGGTAATACATAGGCACTTCAACAACTTGTGGGTACGTAGCTGTACTTTGTAAGTTGTAGCGCTTGTACGTAATCGTTGTACCAATTCTCTGTTTTAATTGAGGTTTGTTCAACATAAACGTATACGAATGTACAACCTAGTTCAAACTCCTGTTTAATGCAAGCTTATGGAAAGTACTTATTATGTGCCTATGAATTAGTGTTCATTTTTTTGGAGTAAAGATAAAGGTAAAGAATCTTTTCGATATTTTGCACCATACAGGCTTCGAGTGGGGTTTTTTTTTTCTTGAAAGATGCGGACAAATCATACTCATACCTCCAAAAGAGAGTAAAGAGAGATGCGCGCAGTCAAGAAACCCTCCAATTGATACTTGCGCCCAGTAGGGATCGAGCCCCAAACTCCTACTAATACAAGTTCAATTCTCTTGAAGAGAGAAAGTCAACCTTACAAACAAATAAATCATTATCTTGTTTCTTGCTAGTAGTTATAAACATTAAACATCAATAAGTTTATTTATTCAGCTTGTGTTTCTACATGTAAGACAAGTAGAACATTCTTTTTTATTATGTCTTTGTCTATCCAAATTGTTAAAATTATTTTTATAGGATAAAATCTTGTTTAATGTGGTCTCAACGGTTTGCACCCTTCATCCCTTTACTATTACTCCTTTGAAAAATTATTTCGAAAAATATAATATTAATGATTAGACTAATACATAAGTATGACGGTTAGTATTAAATATAACCATGAAAGAAAAATTGTATTTTGGGGCATACAATTTATAATTATTATTATTTTTACTAAGCGTTGTCAAGGCCAGTCCTAGGGGAGGGTAAGAAGGGTCGTCGCCAAGGGCCTCATGTTAAAAAATTAAAATAATGGTCATAGAAGCGTCATATAGGTGATAAATAATTATGAAGAAAAAAGGTTTTAATATACTATTTCGCCCAGAGTCCTAAAATATCTAGGACCGGTCCTGAGCGTCGTTACATTTATATTAATTTATTTATGATATTATATAATTTGATATTATAACAAATAATTATATTTAACTTACAATGATAATATTTTCAAAAAAAAAATTTACAATGATAATATACTCTTTTGTCCCTCTAAAAATGTTTTAATCTAAATACCTTTTTCGCCCTATCGGTTATTTTTCTAAAAATCATCTTCATTTCATATTTTAAATTTTACTATTGCTAGTTCTAATATGAATGATACCTAATTACTAATCACAATGCGAAAAAATTGAATAAATGAGCAACTCATTGGATCCACCCCAAACTAAATCTAATTTTAGAGCTTAGGTCTTACTTATTGATCAGATTCAATTTTGATGATAGAATTTAGAAAATGAGCTTAAGCAACCCAAACGAGAAGAAGTAATTTATTCATAAATCCAATGAAGATTATTCACTATTATAACTAATTGGTGATAATAGAAGTCACACCTTGAGTTTATAAAGTGATGCATACTCTTCTCTTTCTCCGATGTGGGACAACTCACAATTAAAAATATAAAACATTAACAATATTGTCTGATAATGCGTTATATTTGGTGATTATAAATTTTCAATTTTATAGTATTTTAGGTAATGTAATGATTTTATGCGTCCATAGTAGTCTATAAGCGGGATACACTGGGTAGGATGATGGCGATGATGATATGATTCTAAGTACACTACTACACACTACTATTCTTAACTCATTAATGATAATATTGTTTATATCAAAATTATAAAGTATGATATTGTTTTCCTTTCTTGAGACTATATAGTGATACTTCATGCAATGAGTATATGATAGTCTCATAGCAATCGTATACTTTCCTAATACATAGATTAAGATAGGATCAATCAATTACTTAACTCCAAGATCAATGCCAAACTAAACATGATTTTTGAATTATTTCTTTCTTAAAATGTAATCTAACAATTAATACTCTTATCTTCATATGATAATCTTTTGGCTTAATTACCATGCTTTAAATCTCTATACCACCTATACATAATAACATATAATAATCGGTTTTAGACTAGATAATCATCAAGAGAAAAAAAATAATGGAAAATTTTCCCAATAATTATATTCCAAATTCATTTTTTTCATTACTATTGGTGATTATTATACTAATATCTTGTCCTTCAATAATGTTTGCCAACATTGAACAAGAAATTGACCCAAATACAAAAGATTTGATCCAAATTATTTGTAACCAAACCCGAATCTCAAATAGTTGTAGGACCATGTTCATGCAAAATCTAGCCAAACCCACAAAAATAGACCATGAAGGATTCACATGGGTAGCCATTGATGCATTGTTAAGAGCTTTATATGAAAATATAGAGTATTTACATAGTGAAAAAAACAAGATAATGCAAATGGGTTATGAAAAAATTTTATCATATTTTTATTGGGATATTTTATTTAATTGTGAGATTAAATATAAGGAAATTATGGCAAAAATTGATGAAATAAGAAATCATGTGCGTTATGGTAAGTTTAGTATGGTAGAAATAGGTGAAATGTTTAATAATTTTCAAGGGTTTGGAGATTATTTGATTAAAAAATGTGAATTAAAAGTGCATAATAAAGGTTTAAGTAATTTGTTTTTGGATGATTTGGGTTTATTGCAAGACATTAGTAAAAGAAATTTAGATGTTGGTATTTTGATTGAGATTGTTGTTGATGTTGGAAAGAATTTTGCAAAGGTTATGGTAAAGGGAGATGAGGAGACTAAAAGGTAATGTTGATTTCATGCAATTTTTATATACTCTCTTTAATTAGTGTTATTAGTATTTTTCGTGGACCTGTGCAGTCGATGAAAACAATTGTTGTTTGAGATTCAAAGGGTTTCTTGTTGTATATGTGTATATTAGGGCTCGTTAATTGGTTTGTAATTTTGAATCGACACTGTATGATAGGAAAAATACAAGGTAAGATATCTTTATTTTTAAGAGTAAGTCAAATTTATGTGAATTGATTTTATAGTGTAATACATTTTAGAAGTTATTTAGTAAACAATATTAGCAATTTATTTACAGTTTTAGAATTGGCTTCTTTTATATGACAACATATGTGATGAATTGATGATACTATTGTAAATTTGGTCACTCTAATAAATTAACTTTTACGGCCCGTTTGGTTAGTGGTATTAAACGGTGGTAATTGGAATGAATTATAGTGTAAAATTTCATCAAAAACTTTCATGTCATTCCCATGGTAATGAAACTTTGATCACAAAAATTTTTTTTGTTCACAAATTTCCATTACCACCTAATACCATATCTCCCATTGGTAATGCATTGGAATGAATTTTATGAACAAAATGAAATGCTTAAAGATTGTCAAGTATGGTCATCAAGGTAGCAAAGAGATTTTTGAACCAAAATTACACTAGTTTTTCATTCCCATTACCGCAGTTTATTTACCACCTACCAAACGGGCCATTAGTGATGTTGAAAAATATATCACTAATTTATATTTTTAGTGTTATAATTGTTAGTTTTTTTATTCCATTTCAAATTGATTTAATGACACTTTATTTGTTGTTATGTGACGTATATAATTGTCACTTAGCTTATATATAGTGACATTTATGAGAAATACCACTAAATCTAATTAATGAATATTATAACCTACTAAAATTGATATTTTGAGTTGGTGTTATAACTTATAACCAATTAAAGTTGGTATTATACCTATTTGGAAATACCAACTTTAATAGGTTATATTACCAACTCTAACAGGTTATAATACCAACTGTAATAGGTTATAACACCAACTCTAAAAAAGATTACACAATGCGCATTTTTGTAAAGTTTTTTTTCTAAACAATAATGGGCCGGCCCACTTGAAACGCGTCTTTTATAAAGATGATTTCAAGTAAGAATTTATGTTAATGATATTGCACTTGGTGGAGTGTGAGATTTGCCCCTGCCCGTTGGGCTTCCTGCATATAGCCCAAGCAAAAAATGTTATAATGGGCCGAAACTAGACATGATTGGGTCCTAATCTTTATTACCGCTTCTACTGGCACCTCCCAATCACTTTCCTAATTCACAAATTTTTGTGACAGAAAGTATTTTTAAGAGATCATCTTTAATTTGATTAATTAATTATTATCTTTTAATTTAATTAAGCTTTAATGAATTGAACTTAAAAATATTTTTCAAAAGGATAATCTCTCAAGCGACCGGCTGTAAAAAGAATGAGAACTAGTTTTTTTAAAATGGTAATAAAAAGAACTGATTTTCTTGTAAGAGTTGAAAATTAATCAATCACAAATACTTTTCAATGCTTTTACTCTTTATCAACGAGAAATACGCCCATATTCTAAGGGATAAATCTCACATAATTGAGTAAATTTGAAAGATATAGAGGAAGCACTTACCACTTATCTTGAGTTATTAGGGCATAGAATTATAATCTCACATATAAAATTTAACCATTTATTTAATAACTAAATAATACTCCCTCCGGTCCAGTTTACTTGTCCCATTTGACTTTTGGCACTATTCACTCATCACTTTTAATTTGTATTTTACTCTTAATCTATAAGTTAAAACATAGTCATGTGGGATCTTGTTTGATTCGTCTCAATACAAGGATTATTAATATCAATTTTTTATAATTTTTGATTAAGAATATTTAGAGATATTAAGGATTAAACTGTTGCATCGGCATATGTGAAAAGTCAAATGGGACAAGTAAACTGGACCGGAGGGAGTATACTTTCTTCGTGTGTGATTTGACTTTTCACGTAATCCAATGTATTACTTTAATCATTTATACATTAAACTACACACATCTAACAATTATAAAAACTTAATATTATTAAACGGCTAGACGGTCTAAACAACATTCCACTTGACTATATTTTTTTACACATTAGCCGTAATATATAAAATAAGTTTGGACGTTAAATAGTGTCAGAAATCGTTATTAACGAGTATTTCAGAACGAGAAAATATAATCTTTCTCCATATTTTCTTTGAACTATTTATTTTTATGTCATTGTATTTAGATACAATTGAAAAACAAAGCTAACTAAATATCGATAAAAGTACTCAAATAGATAGGACTATAACCTCCATCCATTTCCGATCTTGACTTTTACATTGTGTGTCAGAATTTTATGCCCAAATTAAGACAAAGATAAGAGAACAAAAGGAACAATTCAAAGTAGCTAAATGGAAACTGGGACACAACGACAATAATTTTATAGAATTGGCCAATTGGGCATAACAATTGACCTTAGGGCAATAAAATGATAATTATATTTTTCTCACTATCTACAATTTACAAATTACTCCCTCTGTCCTTATTCAGCCCTTTTTATTTTTGTCCGTCTCACTTAAATTATAATATTTTTATTTTTGGATTATGACCCATTATTTTTTTTTAATCTCATCCATATATTTTAACTCTCTTTTAATTTCATCCACACAATTCATTCTCTCTCTTTATTTATTATCACTTTCTTATTTTTTACTATTTTTCTTTTTGCTACTAGTATCTCATAGGAACGGAGGAAGTAAATGGGAGAAGAGTTGGCGCACTTAAACTTGTAATTTTGCTATAATTTTACATGCCAGCCTGTGCGTTTGTACTTTGTAGCCGACAATTATACGTATACTTATGTTTTCAACTTTTGACATGAGAATAGTAAAATATTAGTCTATTTTAGTGATTTTGTCTTATTATGTTTAGATATATTTGTCAACTTAGATATTTAAGTCTTAATATCTCTAATTGTAAATAACTAATAATTATAAAAAGTTAACATTAGTTATTTGTTTTAAGACGAATCATACAAAAATTCATTTGACTATTTTTTAATTTGTAGATTAAAAATAAAATACACGTTAAAAGTCAACTGTGAATAGCTTCAAAAATCAAATGTGATAAAGTCACTGAAATAAAGGGAATATTTCATAGCTACTAAAGTCAAGGGGAGTTGATTTGCTAATATTATGTAGGGCATTAACTAAGATTGTCAAATATAGTAACAAATGCTAGTGCTTAGTAGACTAGCAGTGTCTCTCCGTTTTTGTGAGTTTGTACTGTTTTGGTAATTTGTTTTTTTTTTTGTACAATAATTTATGAAAATATAAATAAATATATAAGAATGAGATAAAAGGCAAAACTAATTTTATAAATTAGATTAACAGATAGAAAATGATATAATTATTAAAATTAAAAAAGTATTCAAAGTAAAACTGGTGAAAAATAGGAGTGTGACAATTTAGCTACATCTATCTACTATTTTGATTTTTGCATGATGCAAGGTCATTTTCTTATATAAATGACACACATTGATGGAGAGGTCCCTTTTTGGCTTTAAAGCATTTAAAATTCAAGGATTAACCAAAAACATATTTTTCAAAAAAAAAAAAAAATCAAAGTTATCATAGAGATCATAGAGTTAGAATATAGTAATATTTTTTATGCTTATCCGAACTCAAATTTTTATATTATTTACTTTATGTATTTGTACTTGTATTGTACGATGACATGTTATGTGGGAAAACGTGATTATCATTTAAATTTACAACATAAAAAAGATTAACTGAAATAAATTCTAAAAGTCCCAACTCCCATCCTTTCAAATTTTTCCACATAAGAATAATTTGTCAATATTACAAATCATCGTTATTTAATTTATCTAGACTATCTCCATAATCTAACATCATGAATTGATGGAATTAGTTAAATAAGGTCCTACCTTCAACAATGGCCTAATGTACTCCTCATTTAATAAACCCATGAATATAACCAGTAATGGTATCAATATATGGCAGTATTACCCCCACACATTTTGTTCCTTATCATAAAACATTTAAGTGCATGCATTGCAATTAATTGGTGCATGACAAGCCACACAGTACTTTAATATATAGCTTTCCATAATAATTATTGATATTTAAATATTTTTCCAGACAAAGATCTTTTTAGTAATTATTATAAAAATGTAATTTTATTCTTATAAGCCTGACCTTATATTCATTACAAACATTATTTTCATTTGTTTTTAATTTGTTTTTAGTTTATTACAGATCATGTGTCATATTTTCATTTGTTTTTAATTTATTAAAAAAATAAAAAAAAATTATAAATAAGATAAAGGGGAAAAGTCAGTTTTCAGTAGAACCTTTAGATAAAAATAGCATGTAAAGTTTTAATTTTTATAGTTTAAATGATAAATTAGACATTTAGAAGATAATAAACTAAAAAATAAACCTTTAAAACTAAATTTTCCTTATAATTATTTACCCGTATTTTTCAATTACAATTTGCATTCTTAGATACATGAAAATGGGAGGTGG
Source organism: Amaranthus palmeri (assembly GCA_019776075.1). NCBI lineage: Eukaryota > Viridiplantae > Streptophyta > Magnoliopsida > Caryophyllales > Amaranthaceae > Amaranthus > Amaranthus palmeri. The sequence continues at coordinate 1,854,596 of JAAKBH010000279.1, forward strand.
ATGATTAGTTTATTACCTGTTTCATATCTTTTACTATCTCTGAAAGAGCATACTTAACCTACATTGTGATGTTTAGGACATGATCTATAAATACATTTTAATTTATACAAATATGTATTAAAATTCTATATATAAAATCTCTAAAATCTCATATGGATATATTTCAACTTCTTTATTTATATCCATGAAAAATTAAGTGTAAATTTCTCTCTTAAATCGAATTTTATCTCAATTAATAGAAAATACTACTTTTTTTATTAACATTATTTTTGTTTATCTAATCAAATTTGTATTTATTGAATTGATTGATCGTTTGCTTAATTTTATTTATAGTAAAATCGAATAAGATGAAAGTTTGTAACTACTACGATATACTCCGTATTAAATGCATTAAATTCGACTTATTTGCATCCAAAAACTAACTTAATCTTATATATTTAAGTATTATTATTAATATGTTTTCTTTTTTGAAAACAACTATTAATATGTTTTCTAAAAAAAAAGTATTATTATTAATATAATACTACGTTTTCTTACATAAAACATAATTGTCCTCTAAAAACATTGGACACTTAAAGATACAATTGAAATAACTTTCCAAATGTACTTTAGTGACAGTTGAATGTTCCTTAATTTGACTTTGATGCTAGAAAGTATCCATATTTTTGGGTGTATTGTCGGTTGAAATGAGCTTGTTACGTGACACAAAATATATTATCCCAATGCAAGTATGTAACACAATAATAAGCTAAATTTTAACTTTGAGCTACTCTAATAGTTTGTTTATTCCAATTAATTAGTGGTGTGCTTCCTACCAGAGGGGTCTTTGAGGGTGTGCGAGGTGATCGACCGCATAGAGTCCCTCTTTCGCCAATATATGAAAAAAGTTAATCAAAAAAGAAATATGTTAAATTAATTTAAAAAATAAATATATTTACTATAATTAAGACGCAAAGTATAAATTTTGCACAGGACTCTCAAATTGTTCAAGACGGGTCTGCTTCCTATCATAACAAACAAGTTAAAAATGCAGGGCGTACATATGAATTGATTAGTAAAATAGTCAATTTCACTCTAATATTATTTTAATTAGTGAAATTTGATATGGTAATCATGAAATATTAGATTTTTTTACATGTCAATTAAATTTTTTTTTTAAATTTATGGATAACCCTAATATTAACCCTATAATTCCTAATAAAAATCTACGTACTAAAAAAATATCTAAAAAACCATCTATTAATAAGGAAGTCATACTCATATTAATGAGATTCAGTATGTATATACTTCATAATATATACTCCTATTTAATAAGTTTTAAACTGCAACTAAAGATTAAATTTATATACATAGTCTACTCCCCCTACTAAAAAATTAAGGGAGTACAAGAAAATTCATACTTCCTCCGTTCCATATTAGTTGCACCATTTGCTTTTTCACACTCCTCAATGTACGAATTGAATTATTAATATCTCTAATTATACATATTGAAAAATTATAAAAACTCAAAATTAATAAACTTTGAATCGAGACGGTTCAAACAAGATCTCATATGACTATGTTTTAACTTTTAGATTACCGACAATATAAAAGTCAATTTGCTTAATAAATAGTATCGAAGTCAATAATGTTGCAAGTAAAAAAGAACGGAGGAAGTATTAAAGTCCCTAGTCTACAAAATTAATGTTTGGATGTTGTCAATTTCCATATGATTTGATACTTGCATGTGCTCGCAAAAGGTTCATCCATAACCTATTAAATAGGAAAATTCTCCCTCCCATTCTATCTATTAATTTATTTTTATTATTATTCACTTATTATCATGGCCATTTCTGATTATAAGTAAAGCGAGCATTTGTTTAGGGCTCTACTTAATAAAGTAGAGAATTAAAAATTTGCAACTTATGGGTAGTTTTTTATCATTTAAAAATTATATGATACGTCTACGTTTTTAATTTTAGTTATACTCCATCCGAATCATTTTAGATGTCTCATTTGAGTTTTCATGGTTATTAAGGGTGATGTGAGGTCCATTAAAAAGATGACAGTTGGGTATTTTAATTGATTAAATTAATTGTAAAGGTGGTAGTTGGGTATTGGGAATTGAAAAAGTAGGGGTATTTAGGTAAAAAAAGATTGACAAAAAAGAAAATGGGACAATTGATATGAATTTGCCAAAAAAAAATAGGACAACTAAAAAAATTCGGAGGGACTAATATATAGAGTCCGTCTCTGTTTTTTTTCCGAACACTCGTTTAAGTCCGAATCGACCCTCTATAGAGAGGGCCCATTTCGTTGAGTTTGTTTATGGCCCATACAATGTCAGGGAACGACACTGCTTATTACTCTTAATTTGTATTTTATTCTTAATTTATAAGTTAAAATACAAGGATAAATAATATCAACTTTAAATAATTTTTAGTTAAAAACAATTAGAGATATTAAGAGTTAAAATGTTACCTTAATAAAAGTAAAAAATTAAATAGGACTAATACATTAAATAGAAGTTAATACTCATAATTTATGAAAAGAAAATAAAAAAAGTAAATTAAATATAAATAAAAAAAAAAGTAAATCATGACTAAACTAAAAAAATAGAAGAAGATCTTCAAAAAAAAAAAAAAGAAATAGAAGAAGAGTAAATCTTTGGGAAAGAGCAAGTAGTCTATAGAAGTAGTAGGCCTTTAGCGTATAGCACAAGGCACAATGCATCTAGAGTTCTACATTACTCATCAAAACTTCAAGTATGAATTTGCATTTGGCCGTTGGGTTTGGATTATTTATAAATAATGTCGGTTGAGTTAATGAATCGGTTTTCATCCGATTTTTATTAAATCGAGTCATTTTTGTTTGATACTTCCTTTGTTTTCTAATATTCTTCCCATTTAAAATTTTTTATTTTGTAGAGAAAAATTTGATTAAGGTTTATAAGACATATATAGTAATGATAAAATATATCGTCCATGTGAGATCTAGTAAGATTTGTCTTAATTATATTTTTTTATTATATATTTTTTATTATTTTTTATGATACGTATTTAGAGATATTAAGACATAAAATTTACATTGAAAATTGTGCAAAAAGTAAACAAAAATAATAAAAGAACGGACGGAGGGAGTACATTGAAATCGAATTGATCCAATCATGGTTCAAATCAAAATATTTAAAATATTAATTTTTATCCTTTAAAATTTTCAAGAAAATATATGTAATAATTTATATTTTATAAAATTAGTTGTTCTAAATCAATAGACTTTGTCCATATAAAATTAAATACTTAAATAATATAATCCATATACAATCTTTATATTGTCGGACCCTAATGAATGGTACATCCTTAAATAACTTACTTAAAAAACAATTTAAAAGATAGTCAAAAGTAAATAAATCTAATTTTTAGAAGGCTTGAACCAAATAATATTCAATTAAATTTCTAACTAATTTCGGATAAATTTACAGCATGTAAGTTGACAATGCATTGATCGTGGGTTGACAAATTTTAATGATAATGTAACTAACGAGACTACAACAAAACTTTACATCATGCTTAACAAATACTCTCTTTGTTACTATGATTTTACGCGTATTAGATATTTGGTGATATTTAGTAAAAAGTGCAATTTAATTGGAGAATAATTAAGACAAAAAATAAGTAGATGATAAAAATAAAAGATTAAGATGGAGAGAAAAAATAAGTTTGTAAATGAAATTTTAAAAAATAAAGTGGAGTCATTGCTAAAAAAAAAGAGAGCAAAATCAGTAGAACAAACTAAAAAAAAGAAGTGCAAATTTAAATAGACAGAGCTAGTAATTAATAATATTAGTAAATAATAAGCTTCATCTTGTTAATGGTTGGGACATTCTAACAACCAACCGTTGCAAGGAAAAACATGATCACTAATATGTTTAAATATTAAATTAAATTAATTTAAAACATTATCTTAAGTTTTTTTTAAATATTTCGACGTTGACAATTGACGAGTAATGAAACTAACCGGTTGTCCATGTCCATCATTGTACTTAGATACTTTGATCAGGATTCATAACCATGATAATTTTGTTTTGAAAAATTAATTTTATTACTCCTCGGTTGGTAGTGGGTATTATTTTAATTATATAGTAGTGGAAAATAATGATTGTATTAGAATTATGAGAGAAAAATTTAGTAAATAGTAGTGTGAAGTAGTGATTGTACTGAAAGTATGAGAGATAAAGTAATTAAATAGTAGTGTGAAGTAAGAAAAGTGGGGTTTTAAGGGGTAAAAATGTGATGAAAACTTTTCAAAAATAGAAAGTATTCTAAAGTGGAAGAACTTTTGAAACTACTCGTTATAGTAAGGTGGAAGAACATAAAGGAACAGAGAGAGTACTACTAATTTTCACATACCCAATGCCCAAGAGTTTATTCGTTCAAAAAAAAAACTCTTTTTAATATGTAATATTAATAAATAAATAAGGGTATTGATATTTACAGTTGTTAGGGTTGTAAATAAATATTAACAAATTCTCTTTATCATTAGTAATTTTAAATTTTCAAGATAATCTAATCTAGAAATTGAAAAAAAAAAAACTAATGCTTCATATAATGACTTCAATTTTTCGATAAAAAAAATATGTTAAAATAATTAAATATAATTAAATGTTTATGTTTCCAAAAAAAATAATATTAAATTAAATATATTAATTACAATATTCTTTCTTAACTGTATATATCATTTTTCACAAATATTACTCTCACTTGAAATTTAGAGAACTTATTAGTATAATTAATTATTTAGTTAAAGATAAAATTTAAATTATTATAAATTTAAACTTTGCTTTCTTAAAACTTGGAAACAAGCATGGAGAAACACAGATACATCAATTGTGACCCTTTTAAAAAATTATATTAATTATTGGTAAAAATATAATCTCTAATTTTTAGTTAAAGCCTAAAGATTACGAGTTCAAATCTCCTATTTTTAACACAAATTAAAATCTATTAAATAATTGTTACATTTAGAACCCAATCAGGATTAAATTAATGTGCACATATAATTAAAAATTTTATTTTCAAAAAAAAAATTAAAAATTTTTTATATGAAAAAGTCACATGTTATTTGTATATACTAGGCCTAACATACTTAGTCACACATAAAGATATATAATAAAACAAAATTGTAATTGTAACATATTAATTTCTTGTTAACAACATTTTGGGTGAATTCTAGTCCGTGCATGCCTAGATAAAGTCAGAATTATTTGATTAAAAATCTATTCATAAATTGTATTTGTAACATACAACATTTAATGGTTGACAATCAAATTGATTCAGTACAGAAACAAATACTAGTAATCTAAATTCGTCTCTACACATATTTTTTAAAAAAACTATTATAAAGAACAAAAATAAAAGGAAAAAACCCATGTTTAATTAAACATGATTATTTGTTTAGTGTTTGATTATTGCATGTTGTTATAAAATCACTTTCACACCTCTAATGATCACCAATAGAACAACTACGAATTCTCCGACTACCACCAAATCCAAAACACAAAACTGATCTAGGACTTCTAACATCAATGTACATGTCCTCACCATCATCTTCATGACTATTCACCATAAAATCAAACAATGATCCTGAATTAGATTTAGTCCTTCTCCGACCTCGACTCAGACTCAGACCCAGACTCGATCTTAAACTCGAGCTCCTTTCAGTGCCCCTAATCGTCGAATCTAACAACATCGACGATGAGGGGCAAGACAATGTAGATGCTGAAGAAGTCTGCCTTCTATGCATACTCTTAGGGAACAAATTACCCAAAAAATTCTTACCAAAAGATTTTTTATTAGGTAAATTTTGAGGTTGTTTAAGGTAATATGAAGGGGGAGGAGTAAGAGGAGGGAAATATTGTGTGTTTTGTTGTTGATGGGAGAAATTATGTTTAGTATGTTTAGGAGTTCCTGGTTTAGCTTCCCATACAAATGGAACTGCTACTGAATTTCCTCCATAATAGACTCTAAATGATGGGTTTGAAATAGAACTTTCTTTTGTTAGATGTCTTGAGAAAAACTTATGTTCTTCTTTGATGGGAAGCATTTTGTGGGTTTTTTTTATTAGTGGGGTGATTGGTGAATGTGTGTGGGATATTTGTTTTGAGATGATAATGTGTTGGTGTTAATTTGGTTAGGTTGTTGTTGGCTTAGATGTGAGGTGCATTTATATAGAGGGGGGTCATGGAGAAGTTAAATCAAATGGGACCATATACACAAATACAATACTACTAGAGTAATTTTTTATTCTTATATTTTTTTATTTAGGGTAATAGTGAAACTCCAACTAGCAAGAGGAAGAAGGTAAATTGATCTTCTTATAAATTGATATTTTGGCAGGATTTGAGTGAAGGGTTTTTTCTTTTATATGAAAGATGCAGACGAATCATATTCATTCCTTCAATGAGAGAGTAAAGAGAGATGCACGCAGTTAAGAAACCCACCAACTAATATCAATGCCCAATAGATATCAAATCTTAAATATTCTGCTCCACATACAGATGTTTTATCTATTAAAGCCACAAACGATTTTGGTTAATTAACCTATGATGATTATCAAGAATTATTATTTTTGAGCTCAAAATATTGAACAATAACTTATTTAGAATAATATTATCTCTTCAAAAAGTAAAATTGAAAATAGACCTTTTTTTTCAAAATTCATTTTTGAAAGGAATATAAATATTCAGATAGCCTTGTATTGGTATTGGTTTGTTGACCTTTTTTCTGATATATAGTAAATAATCAATAGTTTATCAAATATTTCTATTTAAAATCGTCTTATAAATTCAATCTAGCTATAAAGTTAAATAGAACAAATATTGTTATATACTAACTAGTCAGACAAAATAATCGATTCAACGAGTTTTTAGAGTTACCCAAACTTATCCCAATTAATCAAAATTAAATATAAGTCGATCCAACCCGGAGTATCACGCATATAAAAATCAAAATTATATTATCAAATTAAATATTTTAAATATGTATTCCAGAACACGAATTAACCTAGCTAAGATCATTACACACTTGAAATCAACTCAAACACTCAAATAGACATCTACCTCACACAAAAACCCAAAAAACATTATAATAATTATAACTTGTCATTTGATATTTGGAATATAGATATAGAAGTACTACTTTTTTTTTAAGGATTCTGAGATGGGCATGCATTTATTCGTTACTAGTCTTGAATGAATAAAATTGACCTTCCTAGAAAATAGAGAATTTTGTCTCTGATAATTTAACTAATTTTGAGAGAAGTTTTCTTGACGAAGGCAGCATAGATTTATCACACGAACGGAAAATATGGTTTTGTTTATCGATCTGATATATACACTTCGATCTTGCTATGGTGCGGAAATTAAAATGCGAGTTTTTATGTATGCGAATTTAAAAAATGGGTCTGGGCAATCTAAACAAGGAGGAAAAGAAGTTGTTCACACTCCACTCATAAACCTAAAGAAGGTTCACAACTAAAACCAATTGGTGATAGTAGGAGTTACCCCTTGAGTTTATAAAATGATGCATACTCTTCTCTTTCTCCGATGTGGGATCGGATAACACACATGTGGGTAACAAATGGACACTTCAACATGCTATTGTAAAATTAAAATGATGAAGAAAATACTCCCTCCGTCCCATTAGTTTTGTCCACTTTAGTGTGGGCACGCAAAATAAGAAAAAGTGGTAGTGGGGTATTTTAAGTGAATATAATAATTGAAAAAGGTGGTAGTGGGGTATTTTAAGTGAATATAATAATTGAAAAGGTGGTAGTGGGGTATTTTAAGTGAATATAATAATTGAAAAGGTGATAGGTGGGGTATTATTAAATAATATAAGTTGGGGTAGTTGGTGGTATTTAGGTAAAAAGTTTTGCCAAAATAGGAAAGTGGACAATTAAAGAGGAATTACCCAAAATGGAATAGTGGACAAAACTAATGGGAGGGAGGGAGTATAAAATAGTGGATGAATTTGTCATGCAGTCTAAGAAAGAGTCAAAAAATATAAAATGATGAATTTGTCATGAAGAAAATATAAAAGAGGCAAAAAATATAAAATATTAATTTTCAGAACATGTATTATTGATATTTGTTTCCAATCCTTATGGTAATCATAATTGAAATGAAAATGATGTCATGCTACCAAGAAAAGGAGAGGCAAAAAATCTAATATCTCAAGATGTTTTTGTCGGTGAAGTACACCTTAAATGATATGAATGGAGCAATATAATAGCTTAAGTGTTCTACAAAATTTACTCAAAAAAAAAAAAAAAAAGTGTTCTACAAAATTTATTAACGGCATGAAATTGACGTGAAAGTTCAACATCAAAGCTAAATTTTACGTGTATATATCTTTGACAAGTGTAGAGGTTACCGGTTGGAGTAATATATTTTGCGTTTTAATTAAAGTTTATAATTTATCGATTAAAATTCAGAATATGTTATACAATATTAATATACGTATACTATTAAACGTTCCTTATTATTGTTAATTACCTTAATCTATAAAATTATGTTGGAATGATATTCATGTTACTAAGACCAAATTCAAGTATTTGGTTTTGTAAATCTTTAAAAATCACATTCAGATCTAATGTTAGGCATGTTTGTGGTTAGTAACAATGCATAAGAGAAGATTGGTCAAAAAGTTCGGTAAAATTATATTTGGTATTGCTAACAAATATTATTATAATTTTTTTTTTGCTAAAATGTATAATTTAAAAAAATTTCCCTGTAATTTTTTATTTCATTTTAATTTGTTCCTCTTCCTAATTTCTCCCCTAAATAATTTCAGGAAATTGGAATATTTTTTTGACTACAATAGCCTTGTCATATATTTATTATTTTATTCATCTATATAATTTTCTTTTTGTTTTTTATTTTTTATCAAATTAATTAAAGTTTTCCTTACAAATTTTTATAATAAGTTTAAGTTGAACAAATCTTATTATGCTTAATTTGAAAAGAATAATATTATAGGAATAGTTTTAGTTAACTTTTTTTTCATACTATTGCACTTATTTTTTTAAAAAAATATTACATGTAGGTTTATAAAGAGATAATGTAACTTTTGTTAGGAGAGAAATTAGAAGTTGAATACAATTAAGAACGTATGGACTATATATGGAGTATGGAGTATGGATTATGGATCACCAGAAAATGGGCCATGGCCCATCGACATGCCAAGTAACCAGATGTTGGGCTATAGCATGTGGTATACGTCGAAGCTAGGTGTATTTAATGGACCGGGCCTTCATTTTGAGACCTTATTTGGCCCATTTTATAAGAGCTTTGTAAGGTCACGGTAGAAGATGGGTCAGGACAAAAACAAGCTCAAATATAATTAAAATGGAGCGGGCCGAAAACAAGCCTTTATAAATAGAAAAAACGAGCTTTATTTTAATTAGGGAAATACTACATGGTAAGCATCAACTATATAGAGAAAGGCCAGTGGTAACTAATCGTATTTTTTTTCTACAAAATAGCACCAAACTGTTTCAAAACTTTACCTTTACCGTAACTATATAACCCAAAAAACATTTAATGGTCGTTAATTAACTTCTGAAATTAAAATATTGCTCTTGTCTTCTTCATCATCATCTTCTTCCTTCGCCCCATTTTTTTGTTAAACTTTTGAAATTACAATATGTTAGTTATTATCAAAAATTAGAAAATGGTTAATTTTTAAAGTGCTACTCTTGTGAGATATTGTTTCTCAGTGAAACGGTCTCAAATAAGGAGCCTATATATGCTCATATAATATGTATGAAATTAGCTATAACTCATGTATGAGTCGCGTCTCTCGATAAGACCGTTTTATACAACAAATATTTTTTTAAAAAATATGAATAGAAATAAACTTTGTATTTTTCCAGTATTAAAAGATAAAAGTTCCTGATAATATAAATTATGGTACAAAATGGTGCATGCGTTGTGTGCATATTATGATATTATTTCTCAACTACTAATGAATAGCTAGTAAAGCATATTACGAAACTACTTTATTAGATTGTATATCTTAGCGATGATACGACATTGAGACAAATGGTTCACTAAAATCATTATGCAGTGGTAAATCTTTGAATAAAAGAATTAATAGATAAAGAATACGTGAACCTTAAACATGGATAATTAAAAGAAATTAATATTTTAACTTAATATAAAAAGGAAAAATTATCTAGAATTTTCCTACAATAATTCCACGTGCACCTATTGATTAACCATGAATAGTCTCAACTTTGAGGGATATTTTCCTAGAGAGTACACCCGGTGATCGGATGACTTGCTACAACAAGTTTTTTTTTTTTGAAAACAAAGATAAATTAAAATAAAATGTCGAAAAAAATATTAAAAAAATGTTCAAAAAAAATACTTATGATTGTTTTTTATTATTTAGAAATTTTTTATGTAAATTTTCAAAATTTTTCTTTAATTTTAAATAAATTTTCAATTTATTTTTTTGGTGAATTACCTACTATAGAAGGTTATCAGGTTACCCTAGTTTACTCTAGACAGATAACTTTTAAAGTTAGGATTATATATGGTTAATCAATAGGTGGAATTAATATTGTATATAGGAAAATCATAAAAACTTAAAAAGTTGTTCTAAATACGTTTTCCTTATAAAAAAAAACCCATACAACTATGATATAAATATTTATATATGAGTTTTAAAGGTGTTTTATAAATATCGGTACATATGATTTTGAAAATTTAATTTGATTGAAATGGATATTTGTGCAATTACGATGAAATACTACCACTCAAATACTCAATTGCTGTGTAAATTTTTCCTGTGTTTCTGATTTTTCGATTTTACAATTTTTTCTATATCCTCACATTTCTTTTTTACGTTTATTTATAAACTCTCTTTTTATTGCATCAATTTAATTTTTATCTTGTAATTTCACCGATAAATAATTAATATCTAGAAAATAAAGTTTAATTGTTACAATATGTATGAAAGTTTACGCGTATAAGTTGTAACATTTTATTAACCCTGTATTTGAACATTGCCGTAGATAAAACTGAACCAATCATTTAAAATTTTAATTCATACATATAAAAACCTAATTCAATTAAAATATTAAACTGATAATTAAATCACATTATATCTTTGTATACACTCCAATAATACTTATTGATACCCGAAATATAAACTTTTTATCAACAATTATTGCTTTCTTACACCAATTTGTCGTGAAACATGACAATACATTGATAATAATTTACATATTGTTGGGGACTAAAGTACAAATCTACAATTTCCTCCGTTCTGAAATACTCGCCATATAACGATTTTGGCACTATTTATCGTTCATGCTTATTTTATATATTGCGGCTAATGTTTAAGAAAAAATATAGTAAAGTGAAATCTTGTTTTGAATCAATTAATCGCATATTTTCAAAATATTAACTTTTTATGATTTTTAGTTGTGTATAATTTAATATATAAATAATTAAAATAATACATTGAATTGCCTACGTAAATGTCAAATATACCAAGTATAGTGACATAGAAAAAATATTAGTCATATCTCAAAAAACATTCCACCAAAAAATTGGACTGCAGGAGGTCCACCAAAATGTGCTGATTCACGTTTCAAATTTTATTTTAATATATCAACGCACTGTATAGACATTCATTCAACGTAAGGAGTTGTAAGTTTATAGGAGTACACTTTAAAGATTATACTCGTGCAATCAATATATGTGTAAGATTGGTTATAATTAATTAAAACAAAATTAATCGAAATGCAAATGTAAAAATAGTTATAGAATATTTTTATGTAGGAAAATTTGATATTACTCCTTCCATTTCATTTGACTAGTCCCATTTGACTTTTCACGGATTTTAAGGGTTGAGTGGGGTCCATTAAAAAGGTGGTAGTTGGGTATTTTAATTGATTAAATTAATTGTAAAGGTGGTAGTGGAGTATTAAGAATTGGAAAAGTGGAAGTATTTAGGTGAGAAAAGATTAGTCAAAAAAGGAAATGAGACAAGTAGTATGAAATTGCCAAAAAAGAAAATATGACAAGTAAACTGAAATGGAGGGAGTAATAATTAAAGAATATTTTTATGTAGGTACATTAAAAAAAAAGAAGATATATTTATGTAGGAAAATTTGATATTAGTAAATCAAGTACTTTTACAATTTTTCAATATAGTTTTCATATCTATATGATTAGCGAGTATCTAGGGTAAAATGTTTGATCCCAATTAATAATAATATGGCTTGATAATTTGCATAATAATTCATATTATATGAGAATTGTGTGATTTTCAATACGTTAAACCTAATTATTATATAGTTTAGATTCATTTAAATTACAATACTTATAGTAGTTTAATTTTAAGAATTACCTAACCTTTAATTGTTTTTCTCACTGTAAAAGCAAATGTATTTATTAATACAAAGATTAAGAAATTGAGTATAATTGGTTAAAGTAGTTGTTTTTCATAATTTTTCATTATCATATATGCATTGCTTAATGTTTAATTTTTTTTCTAAATAAAAATATATTGAAATCTTATTACCATTATCACTATTTAATACCAATGTCAAAATATTAACTCAATCAAAAATTAAATTTCATAGTTGAAACAAGTATTATCAGTTTGTCACTTATTGTTTAGCCATAAATGATAAGACTTTGATATCCATGCAAATTGAGATTTTCTACCAATACATGTAATTTCATTCAATAAAATTTAAGATGGACAAATCATCTCATAATAAAACATTATTTATTCGAAAATCTATATGAAAATAAGTATTTTATTTTTATCTTCAAAAAAAATATTTTATTCTTAGTGATCACAAAGAAAACATTGAAATTAGCAAAAAAAAAAAAAAAGAATGATTTCTTTTATTTATTGCAACTTTTTGACAAATGTGAAGATAAGAAAAACTAATTTGTAAATGTCCATTTAGCCCTCAATAATGCCACTACTTTATACTAGTCTCTTATAATCCCATGCATTATAAATACAATGCCATTCTTCATAATTATGCCACAAACCAATAATAAGCTAACAATTGAGAATTAAGTTAGATTCGATTCTCGTCTAGTCTACCTTACTCTACCCTCTTCAATTCTCTTCGCTCAGTCTACCCTGTATTTGAAAAATATAAAATTATAGTAATTATACCTTTTGGTTAATATTAGAGTACCCACAAGCTCCACAAGTGTTAAATCAATGGCTTGCCTTGAAGCAAATGATATTGAGACAAGACCACTTGCTCATTTCCCTCCTGATATATGGGGTGAATCCTTCGTTACTTTCACTTCAGATGACACTTTGGTAACCATTATTATATCTTCTCTTCATTTTTATTTTTTTTCTATTCTTGCATTTTCCATTGAATTAAATCAATGAATCAACATAAAAGGAGCAGGGGCGGAGCAAAATTAGAAGAAATTTTTGTAAGCCCTGTGCAATATATAAAAAATTACTCCCTCCTATTCATCACAAGCGTCTCATTTGCTTTATGCACTTTATCTAATGCACTTATTCAATCCTTAATATTTCTAATTGTGCATAATTAAAAATTATGGAAAGTATATAAATATAATCCTTGCATTGAGACGAATCAAACAAGATCTCACTTGACTAAGCGATGAACAGTGCCCAAAAAGCAAATGGGACGCATGTGGAGAATAGGAGGGAGTATGATATTTTTCTAACAACGTTCTATCTTTAGACACTAAATATATACTACGTAATTTAATATTGAGGCCCCTAATTTTTCGGGGTCATGTACGATAGAACATGTTGAACTTGCTCAGAACCTCCCCTGTAAAGGAGTATTTTTAGTGGAGATAAATTAATATAGAGTTTAATTCGATTAAAGTAACAATACTAGGATCGCTATTAGCCATTTAAATTAAGTATTTATAGCCTATAGGTTAGAGTATATAACATATCATGGGGCCTCAATTTGAAGGATAGTTCTAAGCATGTTTAATATGTTCAATCGCACAGGGCCCCAAAAAGTTAGAGACCTCAATATTAATTTAAATAGTATATGTTAAGAATTTAAAAATATAAATTTGTTAGAAAGATATCATAATTTTTAAAAATTGAATAGAGCCTTTAAAAAAATTTTTAAATTTTGTTCCGCCCCTGCTCAACCATCAGCTTAAGTTTTTGGTTGAGTTGGTTTCTTGACATTGTATAAGTACTTAAATCGCTAATAACGTCAGTGATCATAGTTACTTTGAATATATCAATAAACTCTATTAATTTATCACCTAAAAATACGTCATATGTGTTAATAGCAATGTGAATAATTTGTAGCTGTCAAATTATAGCCGTTAAATATATAGTCTATTAGTTTTGTTAAGTTTTTGTTAGTAAAAATGTTAGGAATATAATTTGTTGAAAAAAACACTAAAATTGAGTACAAATTTTGAAATCAGAAATTTTTAATAAATTATAATTTTTAAATCACCATATAAAGATAAAACAAATATCAATAAAATAAACAAAAAAAAAATATAAAGTCTCACTCAGTCACCCAATCAAATTCTGTTACATATAAAAAAGATTGGAAAATTTCACATGGTAACCTTGAAATTTTGAGTTTTCTACATGGTAACCAAACCTTTTAAAAAATCCATGCGGTAACCCTGAGGTTTACATAATTCTTCCACCGTGACCTTTTTCACATAAAAATGTTAGTTTACGTTAATTTCGAAGCTTTAAGACTGTTTTACGTCTATTTATGCGGTTCACCATTTCAAATGCCATCAGTTTCAACATAAATCCCAACTCTATCATTTTTCATCCAAATCCTATTTTTTCCCCCAAATCCAAAAGATTGTAGTGTTAGGGTTTATATTTTGGGGGAAAGGTTGAAAGTGATGACATTTAAAATGGCGAGTCGCATAAATAGGTGTACAACAACCTTAAAGCTTCGAAATTAACGTTTGCTAATGTTTTGCTAAAGTTTTTTGTGCAAAAAAAGGACACGGTATAACAATTTGGTAAACCTCAGGGTTACCACGTGGATTTTTTTAAAGTTTTGGTTGCCACGTTCAAAACCTCAGGATTACCACGTGAAATTTCCCAATAATGATTTATCAAGTAAACACGCCCATAACATTTTCTATATTTTTAGATTGCTACACTTCTTACATGAAAAAGAGAGTGCAATAATTTAAAAATAATTATTGTATACATATATATATATTTTAAGAATATTCACATAGTAGCATCGAACTTTCATGAAATGCCAATGATATCATTTTTATAAGGTTTTTCCACATGGTAGCATTCAGTTTATGTCTTATTTAACTGCCGTAACACTTTTTGTTAAATTTTTATCAATTTTCGTATAATTCACCTAATTGAAATTTCTAGTCTTTTTTTAATAGTGACATTTCTACTGTTATTAATGTGAATAGTTGTAATTGTCATATATCTGTTAAATAGGCTAAAAGCTTTATTGAGAATATAAATTATTAAGAAAATAGTAAATTCTATTATAACCAACACATTCTTAACGAATTATTGGTATTTCAGATTGCTACACTTTATATACATGAAAAAAAGAGTGCAATAATTTTAAAATCCAATTATTGTATACATATTTATTTTAATGAATGATATCTATACAAAATACTTTTTTACTTTTTCAGTCTATCAATGATCCATTATTAGCTGTCGGATACGATCACAACTTTTGAATAATATGAATAGTGAAAGCTTTTGTATATGTGAAGATAAAATTTTTGATGGTGTAGCTAAATCTTTTTATGTGATTATTTGCCCGGCAAATTTTATCTGATGTTCAAATAGGTTACACACAAAAGCTTACAAAAACACGTGTCACGTGACAACTATTAAGTTTTGGTCTAATTTTTTAACAGAAAATAAAGGAAAATTTACTTTTAAAAATCCGACATTTGGATCGTTCTCTTCTAAAAATCCGACCTTTTGATTATTTTTTAAAAATCCCACCTTTGCACCCCACCTTCACTTAAAGTACACAGCCCATTGTCTAACCTGAAGAACCGGTTAAAATGAATTTTATAAAAAAGGTCGGATTTTTAGAAGAGAACAACACAAAGGTCTGATTTTTAGAAGAGAACAACCCAAAGGTCGGATTTTTGAAAGTAAATTTTCCTTTTTTATAAAATTCATTTTAACCGGTTCTTCAAGTAGACAATGGGCTGTGTACTTTAAGTGAAGATGGGGTGCAAAGGTGGGATTTTTAGAAAATAATCAAAAGGTCGGATTTTTAGAAGAGAACAACCCAAAGGTCGGATTTTTAAAAGTAAATTTTCCGAAAATAAAAGATATATTTAGACTTTTACTCCCTTTAATTCACCATTAATGTCTCATTTACTTTATATGCTGTATCCAAAACACTTATTTAATGTTTAATATCTCTAATTGTGCAATATTAAAAATTATAGAAAGTTTTATTCAAAAAAAAATATATAGAAAGTTGATATGAATAATCCTTGCATTGAGACGAATCAAACAAGATTCCACATGACTATGTTTTAACTTATAGATTAATAATAAAATACAAATTAACAATAAGAGATGTCCAAAAAGCAAATGTAACATTTGTGCTGAATTGGAGGGAGTATTATTTCTAAGTGATCTTATTCGGAACACATGAATTGTACATACTCCTATTATATAGTAGAGTTCTGACCTACAAAAATTATTAGAAACTATTATAGCGTTTTGTCAAAGCATAGAACTTTTTTGTCAAAAACTATTAAGAAAAAGTTAATTCTTTGTTAAATACTACCAGTTAATGATATCTATCCAATATTTTTGTTGGGTATATAATTATATAGTAAGTACAAGTGACGTGCAATTATTATCTAAGAATAATGGGTTGTCTTTTAACAAATTAAAAAATAACTTTTTAGTTTTTGACAAAAAAAAAATTGTAAGTTGTTTTTGACAAAAAAAAAAACCTTTTTTTATAAGTAGTTTTTAAAAATCTTTCCTTGCTATATAGTATATGTATATTTGACATGAAGTGTGTGGGTTAAATTTATAGACGATGGAGAAGTACGCAAAAGAAATAGAACCATTGAAAAAGGAAGTGCAAGGCATGCTGGTTCTGGAAGATTCTATTGATCTTGCTGAGAAAATGAATTTGATTGATGCACTGGAGCGTCTTGGAATTTCATATTACTTTGAGTATGAAATTGAAGACTTGTTGGCAAAAATTTTCAAGAAATTGGCTGCAAAAAATTTTGAAATAGACTATGATTTGCATAACACTTCATCACAATTTCGCATTTTTAGGCAACATGGATACAAGATGCCTTCTGGTAAGAATATATATATTTTTTAATTTTTTTAGTAGTAGCACTTTTATAAGCAAACTAAAATAGTTAAAGATGATAATTAGAGAGTGAATACATTAGGTTTTTTACGGTCAACTTTTTTGTATGAATCTTATTGGATATAAGCCTGACCAATTACAAATTTATCATGGTATTAAAGCCGATAATATCATATAAAAATAAAAAAAAGTGGTAAAATATGTTTACAATCAATTCTTATAAGGAAAAATGACCTAGAACAATCCAAACTATCTACGATTTTCTTACAATAATCCCACCTATTGATTAACCATGAATAACCCCAACTTTGAAGGACATTTTCCTAGAGTAAACCCGGTGACCGGATGACTTGAGTTGCTATAGCAAGTTTTATTTTTTTTTAAAAAAGATAAATTAAAATAAAATGTCGAAAAAATGTTTAAAAAATATTCATAAAAAATTTATAATTTTTTTATTATTTAGAATTTTTTATGTAAATTTTCAAAAATATTTTCTAATTTTAAATTAATATTTAATTTATTTTTTTGGTGAATTAATTATCTACTATAGCATGTTATTGGGTTACCCAAGTTTACTCTAGGAAGATACCCGTCAAAGTTGAGATTATTCATGGTTAAACAATAGCTGGGATCATTGTAGGAAAATCATGAATAGTTTGAATTATTCTAGGTAATTTTTCCTTCATATAATTATCCGGCCCGACCTGACCCGATCTTTTACATAAGGCCCGTTAATGACCCGTTAAAATGTAATCCGTTGGATCGACCCGCCCCGTTGAAAACCTAAAGTCTAGACTATAGCAATCCGTTTATCTTTGGGTTGTCTAGTTCAAATTTCTTTTTTGCACCCGGTAAAACAAGCTAGTACGATGAATTTTAATATTTTTATACTAATGACGATGTTTTTTCCGATATACATGTGATTGCAAAAAAACTACAACTAATACTTAAAAATGCACAAATTAATTTTATGAACCATATATCATTACAATCATTGAATTATTCAATGATTTAATTGTATAAATTTGTTGTAGATGTGTTCAAGAAGTTCACTAGTGAGGATGGGAAGATGAAGGAGAGCCTAAAGAAAGACATAAAGGGAATGGTGAGCTTATATGAAGCTTCACATTTAAGGACACATGGTGAACCCATTCTTGATGAAGCTTTTGTTTTTGCTACAAATGTGCTTAAAGAATGTGCATCATTTTGTGATCAAGCTCGCCATGCACTCAAACAAGTCTTACACTTTGGCATTCAAAAGGTTGAAAGTCGCCATTTCATTTCCTTCTATGAACAAGATCAATCTCCAAATCAAACCTTATTAACACTTGCAAAGATTGATTACAATCGACTTCAGCTCTTGTATCGCCAAGAATTGAGCCAACTACTCAAGTAATTAATTACTTCTTTCTACATCAACCTATTTATATATATATATATATATATATATATACACCCTTCTATTATTTACAGGTATGAGTTGCCGTCGTCCTTCCCTCCCCAAACCCTGCCCATAGTTTTCTATGAGTGGGATATACTGGGTAGGATGATGATGATGACGACACACTTTTATTTGTTTTGGTTTTGCAAATAAGGGTAAAGTATTGTAGACGAGACTTATCGAGGTAGGCGCCAAACCAGCACGTGCTATTTATGGCCCGACATGACACCACACTCCAACCGCCGCCACAATGGGCAAGAAAAATGTCATATTTACTTTTTTTTTATTGAAAATGACACGACACGACATGATATAGCTCTCAATACCAGCCCACCAATACAACACTTTAGGCCCACCATTTTATAACCAAATTTTAAAAATTAAAATAAAAGAATATTATAGCTTTTGTCACGACACAAGCCATAATATAACCCGCCAAACATTTGGTCCGCTCCGCTTCATCACACCATGACCAACATTGGCACAAATTATACGTCTTATGTTATAAGACACTTAAAAAATTAGTTTTAAGTATAAAAGTGTGACTGATAAAGATTTGTAAAATAAATTAAAATTGTTGCATGTGACTTAAAATAAACCAATTGGTTACATTATTTCAGGTGGTGGCACGAATTAGATTTCAAGAACAAGCTTCCATATGCAAGACAAAGATGTGTGGAATGCCATTTTTGGTCCATATCAATGTATTATGAACCTCAATACTCTCTTGCTCGAATTCTACTTGTTAAAGTTCTTCTAAACATTTCTATATTAGATGATACTTATGATGCTTTTGCCACATTTGAGGAAATTAAGCTTCTTACTGAGGCATTTGAGAGGTGCTTACCTAGCTATATACTTTTATTAATTAATTTATCACACGTCCAAATAACTCCTTCTACAAATATAAATTAATTAATTATTGATTATAATACAGGTGGGATTTAAGTGCTATGGACCAATTCCCTGCTGGCTATATGAAACTAGTTTTTCAGTTCATATATGATAATTACACCGAATTTGCTAAGGAAATGACCAAGAGAGGAAAACCATTTGCTGCTCAGTTTGCCAAAGATCGGGTAACCTACCTACCTAACTCATCTTTTGATTTTTAAATTATGAATAGATATGCGATATATACAATAGAGTATATAACATATTTTTGGATTTCAACTATATTGATAAAATGGTCATGGGCTTGAATACTATTCATCTGCATGTTAAGTAAAATATTTAGCGTCAGGTGTGAGGAGAACATGTTTATCCACACTCCAAGTCCAACGTAACATAACCTAATCAATTAATTAGGTCGTTATGATGCTGTAGCAAAGATGATTCCACATGCGATTCTAATGAATTCTAATTTTTAGTAACGACTTAAATTATCAGTGTGTATTTGAGTCGTAATATTTTATAATTTTACAATCTGAATCGCGATTTTAACAAGAGAATATTTTTAACTATTCAATTAAATTGTTAGTTGAGTTAAAACTGTTAAATAATTTAAGGTTGTACAAAAATATAGGTGATGGATTTGATACGGAGCTATTACACAGAGGCGAAGTGGTACAAAGCAAAATATGTTCCTACATTTGATGAATATATGGTGAATGCTCGAATCACAGGGGTTGCCCAAATTATTACCACTTCATCTTTAATGGGAATGGATGAAATTACAGATGTGAAGCCATTTCAACAGATCATACAAGCCCCTAAGGCCATTAGAGCTTGCGAAATCATTGGTCGGATTATGGATGACATTGTTAGTCACGAGGTATGTTTGTTTTTTCGTCTCCCTTAATGTTGTTACGTTCAGCTATTTTTTCTACTTTTAAATATTTTCTTGCTCTTTTATTTCTTTTTTTTTTGCATTATTTTATGATCTTGTTTATAAATTTATATTTTTTAACTCATCATACATTATTAACCAAATTTGATTTTTTAAAAGTTTTTTAGATGACCCTCTATTTTTAACAAAATTTTTAATTAAATATTGTAAAATATAGCATATATATTAGTTGGTACCTAAATGGACCCTAGTTTTAAAAGATTTGAATGTAAATCTAATCAATAATAAGATCAGGATTGGGAAACAAATTATGTGGATTAGGTTTGATTTGTGTCTATTTTCAGTCTAAGGTGTAGTTAATTGATTGGGTGTTTTATATTAGGGGTTAGGTAGGATATATATTAAAATCACACAAAAATCATAAAAACATTGGTTGTATGGCCTTGTGGGCTTGGAGCATGTGGCCAATGACAATTAGTCAATCACTTTTGAATATTTAGGAGAAAAAAAATCGTAGAATTATTAGAATTATTTCATCTATAAAATCAATTTTTCTTTTAATCTCATCAACATATTTTTAAATAAGCTTATTATCGTTAAATACTCGTTTTCCAACAATCAAATAAACGTAAAACTCACTAACAACACAACAAAGTAAAGTTGGAATAAAACAGACAGACAAGTACGTATTTTACAGATATTTAATTTGAACGATTTTGTACGGTCTGACGCTTTGCGTGTGTCATGAAAATTTTACAACAGGAAGAACAAGCAAGAGGGCATGTTGCTTCAGGGGTGGAATGCTATATGAAAGACTACAAGATGAGTAGAGAAGAAGTGGTGCAAATATTTAACAAAATGGTAGAAGATGCTTGGAAGGAATTGAATGAAGAATTCTTGATTAAGGATAAACCAAGTGATGATGATCTTCCTAAACCGGTCCTTAAACGTATACTTAACCTGGCTCGAGTGGTGGATGCTTTGTACAAGGTCATAGATGGCTATACATACTCGGCTAAACTTATCAAACAAGACATTAAATCAACTTATGTTCAATCTATTCCAATTTGAACGTACAATTTAATTATATGAAGATACATGATCTCCAATCATAATCATCTACTCATTTTCTCTTTAGTCATTCAGATGATAATAAATTTATGATAGTAATGAGTATTATTATGTGATTGCAATGGTGTTTTAATAAATTTGCGAGAACTACGTAGTCTATAGAGGCGTGTAATACAAATGATTTTGTTACTTCCAGACTTAATTTCTATAATTGTTGTTGTTCATGTTTGCAATGTTGACTTGTTGTTTCTTGTGTTGTAAGTGACATATGATCTTTTGTAATTTCTTATGTGTTTTCGTAAGTTTGTTTTTATAAATCTTTTACATCTTTTTGCCATTTACTTGTATTGGTTATTTTTTTCTTTCTAACTTTAAATAAATAGTCTTCATTCAAAAGAAATAAAAATAGAATGGATAATATTTATGATAACAAACAAAATAAAAATTGTAAAACTTCATAAACAAATTTAAAAAGGAAAATAAAGTAAAATCAATGGAACAAATGAGAAATTATTCATCAGAATATTTTTATAGATTCATCTTAATATATTTTCTAAAATACAAATATTTGTATTACAAAATAAATCTAAGGAAAAAGAAAATTAAATGAAAATTAAAGACAAAATTTTCATCAAAGAAAATAACTCCTTCCTTAAACTACTTCTTCATCGCCTTCTTTGAAACAATTCTACTCGCTTCAATCTTTGTCGCAACTTTTAACAATCATTATTTCAACAGCAAATCAACAACCCGAATTTGTTTTACAGTAATTAAATCAAAAAGAAAAAAGAAACGAAGGGGTAGATCTTACTTTTTGTGTTTGTTTGTGGGTTTAATTGATTAAAAATGTATGAGCAAGAAACCCTAGAAGCCGAGGATTCAGAAGGTAGGAATTTAAGGGGAGAGATTGATACTTCTGCACCTTTTGAGTCTGTTAAAGATGCTGTCTCTAAGTTTGGTGGCCTTTGATTTTGGAAACCTGCTGATAGAATCGCTCATCCTGTTTTGGTAAATTTCTTGTCTTCTTTTTGTTCAATTTTGTTTGTTGACGAATCCGTTTTGTTTTTGGGTAATTTTTAGGGTTTATCAATAATTGGAAATACAAAGTACAATGTATGCGTTTCCATGTGTTGATGTATTTCAATTTGATTGAATTATCTTTATTTGTCTATACTGTATTTGGTTTATGCCGGGATTAATGTCCATGTATGGAAGATTCAAGGGTATGAAGGATGTGTATAGTAGTAGTTAACTAGATACTACTCCCTCCATCTCTTTGAGTTTGACACACCTGAATTATGATTTTGCTTCAATGGGAAAAGTGTTTATTTTTGGTGAGATAATAAAATAGAAACTGTATCTGAACTCTTTGTCGGTTGATTAGACTGGTCCGCACATAGTGACTGAAGGGAGTACATTGATGAGCTATTCTTTGGTGTTATGGAACAATGGGTAAAGGGCTTACTAGGATTTTTTTTATGATGTAGGTTTAATGAGTAAAGTGATTGAGATCGGTTTTTAAGAGGTAAAGAGCGAAGAGAGTGCATTGTCATACTTGAAAAATGAATGATGATCTAAAATTCAGTATGTGGGTTAAACTTGTTGAATATGAGGAACTCAATACATCAAATATTTTTTCATTTTCTGCAAAAGGAAATCTAAAAGAACAAGTGTTATGCAGTGGTTTTAAGGAGTATTAAGATGTTTCTACGACTAGGGGAGTACATCAGTTTGGTTTGATTATTGAGAAACAAAGAGTTACATAGATGATACTTTATGATGGTTAGGATTTAAGGGTAAGGTAGAGTATATCTTGGCATCTTTAAAAGCTTGAAAGAAGCGGAGTACATTGATTTGTTGTTGTATAATCTTTTGAAGGCAATTTCTAGGTGGTGAGGTGTTTGGAATAATTTGACAAAGTTTTAGCAATCATAGAGAATAGATGAATGTTGTTTTTCATGGTTTTGGTGTATGGGGACGGGTAGGGAGTTGGAGAATGATTTACTTGTAAGTGGATAGATAAATGAAGTGTCGTAAACTGTTAATATAAAACGGGAAGGGGATGTATTCAGATAAAGAGTTAAGATACTGAAAGATGGAAATTTGGTGGTGGTTTTGCTTTTTATTGTCATAGGGCAATCTTTTTTCGGCCAGCGTTGTGTCATCAATTGATGCCTGCTTTTATGTAGGATCATGTCATTTTTTAATGATACTTGGGCAACTTCTGATTGACTATTCACTAAACCATTCTAATTTTTTACCGTGTGATGATTTAGTGGAATCAATGATATATGGAAATTGATCATCAAATTGAAAAGTTCCAAGTTCTTATTTGGTCGACATTCAAATGCATAGGAGATCAGAATTTGTTTGGGAAAAGTTTGTGAAGAGATTTTAATTGCTACTGAATTCAAATGTTTGATTAGCAAAATTATGTAAAGTGTATCTTATTGGAAAGTTTCCGACTCTTGTTGTTTATATTTAGTTATTTAGTAAGCATTTTTTATGGTGGTAGTGGTAATGAAATGTTTACACAAATGTCTCGTGTTTACTATGTGCTCATTGACGTGTTAGATAGCATAATCTTGGACTCATTGGCTGTCAAAACTGAATTGCTATATAAATGTTGTCAATTTCAACTTTTCTTTCCAACAGTACTAAGTAATTCATTCCTAAATCATCTAGTTTACAAATTTGTAAGAAAATGATCATTTAGAAGGTTTAAACAACTGTAAATGTCACAGAAAAGAAAGAGAGCAAAGTGGCCCCAAGATTAGTCCCTTTGTTCGTAACAGTGCATACTAAACATTGACTTACACAAAAGACATGGGTGTCCGAGATGTCCAACTCTCGATCAAGTGGTATTAACCGCGTTAACCCATTGACAAGTCTTTCTAATTTCGCCTTGTTTATCAGTAAGAACATTAATCTTGCCCAATTTAATCATAGCTTCATTAAACTTTTTCTGCCAGTCTGCACTGTCAGAAGCAAAATGTGCCACCAGCTCTTTGGTACTAGGATCAACTGCTAAAGCAATATCGCTGGGAATTAAACTCTTGCCTTTCATAATGTCATCATAGTATGAGATTCCCCAATTAGAGGTATTAGGGTTTGCAGGAGCTAAAGGTGATGTCATATTCCAAAATGATTCTTCCTGAGATTCAGGACAGAATTTCTGTTTCACCATCCGTTGAAATGGTCTATCGACCAACTTCTTTGCACCGATCATTTCATCCCCAACCATGGAACTATTGTCAGCTATCGTGTTTAGACATCTGGTTTGGCCAATCGAGTGGGATCCCTCGAGCACGATCAAATCCTCAGTCGTTAGCCCTCGCCCTGCAAATGACTTTATCAAACGATCAACTGAGTGATTTCCCTTAGGAAGATCGTTTGCCAAGGAACCATCAGTGGAGAAGGAGTCACGTCGTCCTGCAGGTACTTCATATCTTGGATTTCCTGCCAAGACGACCACATCCCTAGCGGCAAATGCTAGAATATCTGCACATGAGACAACCCCGGGACATTGTTTTTCAATCTCCACCTTTGCAGCCTCTAAAGCATCCATTCCTCTTAAAGATATGCTGTTTGCTGGGTGAGCCATTTCTACATTGAGACTATTATATCTTTCTGGGGTTAAAAGAATTGAAGCATCACAACCCTGTTTATTTATTCATTAGCATGTCATTCTAAAATTGTCTAATAATGAATTGATGATCATGTTAATATTACGAGTACGATATGCTTGGTAATCAGTACAAAATGGTGGAATGGTAATGAAAAGTTAGTGTAATTTTTATAGAAATATCGCTTCACAATTTTAATGGTCATGCTTATTTTTCTTCAACAATCTCATTTTTTTTCATAAAAGTCATTCTAGTGCATTACCATATTGGAATTTTGTGAACAAAAGAACTTTGATCAAATTTTCATTACCAAGGGAATGACATAATATAAATCATGAAATTTTACTCTTACAATTCATTCCCATTACCACAAGTAAGTACTGTTTACCAAACGGGCCGTTAGAGTTATAACAAGTTATAGAAATCGAAGTGTAGCAACTAATTAGAACCAAAACACGGAGATAGTAGAACTTACCGTAATATAACAATCATGAAAATGAAGACGGATGATACCGGGAATGATACCCTGATTTTGTTTGGAACTCTTGGTTATAACATCTTCAACTATGTTTTCTGCATTTGGGCAACTTAATTTGTAGAAACCAAGTTGAAGTTTGTCACTTATAGAAGTGGTATTGACTACCACATTCTCCCCCAAAGATGAAGTAACAATGCCTAGGACTAGGAGGGTTAGGAGGAATACCAAAGGTGGTTTCATCTTTGGTATACAACCTCCTTTTTTTATATTTTTTTCATGCAAATCTCACCCTCTCTTATTTATTTATTATAATTTAGTGTGCATTTTGAATTTTGCACATTTTATAATCATTTATATAAATTCTTGAATTTAAATGATTGGCATTCCATAAAAGTTGTAAAGGATCCAAGAATAGCTACTTTTAATTGGTGTCTATATATTTGATATTAAAAGTATTGCTAAATTTTTGCTAATTTTTTTCTTGACTTTGTTAATAATCTTTTTGTATTTGTTTGTCCCAAATATATAATGTAACTATATGTATATATATATATATAGTATATATTTATATATATATATATATATATATATAATATATATATATATTATATATAATGAGATATATATTAATATATATATGATATATATATATATGTATGTATAGTATATATATATATATTATGTATGATATATATAATATCTATATATATATATTGTATATATGTATATCTATATATATATATATATATAGATATCTATATATATATATTGTTATATGTATATATATATATATCTTTCATATTATATTTGTATTGATGTTATATCTATCTATATAATATATATATCTATCTCTATATCTATATATCTCTATATATCTATATCTTCACTAGTATCTATCTCTTGCAACTCGCGAATACCAATATTCGTGAGAAATTTTTTAAAATAATTTGATGATATAGAGCAGCTAACTATCAACTGAATTAAATGGAATATTATTCGAGGAAACTAAGCTTCAAAGAAGACTATAAATTAGTGGATGTTTAAAATGAGGTTTCCTACTATTGCAATTTGCATAGGTACTCGCATCCATGTCATATTATTTTCATCAGAAATTACGTCTTAAAAACTTTATTATAAGCAATACTTCTAGATTTTTTTTGTTTTGAAATTGGGATTTGGGACCACTGCCTATATCAATTACTTCCTCAACAATATTCTGATCAACAACAAAATAGATTTCCGATTAATTTTAGTATTATAAAACAAAAACAGATGTGTGAGACGAAGATTGTCTTATAAGAGACAATTTGTCATAAAATTAGCTGATATTTATAAATTATTGTATGAGACAGTCTTATTATAAAATGCATTTTTATATAAATTAAATAGTCTAGTTATTATAAATTAAGAGAATGTATACTTTTTATTTTAAGGTCATCTTACTAAGAGACATCATCATCATCATCACCATATCCAGTGTATCTCGCTCATAGAAAACTATAATCAAAGTCATGTTAAGAGTCATGTTACTTAGAAACAATCTCTAATTATTCAATAATAATAGAATTATCAATCAAATGACTCGAACCTTAATTTAGAAAGGCTTAGCATGGCTAAAATCCTCGTTGTGAATAACCAATATACACCACTCCTGCAAAGAAGAAGGAAATTCCTTAGTTTTGGCTTTCTCTTTAAAATGTCTTCATTCCCTCTCGATTTCGCTTAAATATTTGATTTGATTAACTAGCGAAATCACTTATTCTCCTTTGAGGTACAATTTCTTTTTAGTTACTCTTTACTCTTATTTTTTGTTTATTATGTTTTTAATACTAGTTTTTGTATGTAGAGCTTTTTCCAACTTATTGCAACTACTGCTAATTGATTGTGGTAGTATTTAGAGAACATAACTACATAAGTAATACTTTAGGATGACTTTTTGTTATTTTCTATGATTAATCTAAAGAATTGACTAATCTAAGCTTTTGATGAAAATTTGTTTTAATGATTTTTGCTATGTTGGCTTTCAGGTATCATGGATGTGAGAATTGGGGTCGTTGTGCTTTTAGTTTTTTCTGTTAATTTGGTGTGTGATGCAACAAAGGATGTGCACATAGAACTTTCAGGTTCAGACAATGGTGGTGGTTTTATTGATGTCTGCGCTAAGTGTGAAGAGTATACCACTATGGCTCTTGGTTACCTCACCCAAAACAAGACCCAGACTGAGATTATGGATTCCCTTCACAAGGCCTGCTTTGATCTACATGGGTTGGCAGACCAGGTATTTGCTATGAATTCAAATGTGTTTGTATATTGGTCATCCAGAAGGTTGTAAGGTGCCATGTAAAGGAACCAACCCAACCAAAAACTTAAAACTGATAGTTGAGGCCCCAGGATATATTATATTCTCCAACAGAAAATACAAATATGGATTAAAATAGTGGACTTATGTTTTATTAGAATGTCCTTATTGTGTTGGGGCTGATAATTTATAGTTCTTCATATTGGATGGACTTTTTTACAATGGCTAATGAAATTTAGATGATGTTTGCTGCCAAGCGTTTATGGAAAACGAACTCTTTGTTAAGGTTGCGAAATTCTGATAATTTTGGTAGGAGCAGTGTCAAATGATTCGTTAATCATCTCGCGAATAGTGAAACGAAAAAAGCGGATTTTGGTCGGTTTTAGACTATTTTTGAATCATTTTGAGCGAATCGTGAAATTCAAAAGGCAAACTAACTAATGAATTATGTGTCACTAGGTAGGAGCCACTTAGGTAGGAGCCACTTATGAGTTCTCATGTGAAGGGGTGTGATCAAGAGTACTATACAGCATATCCTAGGGCAATACCCGTCAGCTTTAGGTTGAGTTGGTTCCATGATAGAAATTCATGACACGTTTGTTGAACATAGCATTACAGTTTGGAGGCTGTTTTCTACTATAGTTGGTCAATCCATGCACTGTGTTATAAACTACAAAGTCTTTGTTGCTAAAAAACATGGTTTTCCCTTTGTTGACAGTGTACAATGTTGGTGAATTACTATGCTCCATTGTTCTTCTTAGAAGTATCATCCGTTCAACCTCAAGGATTTTGCAAGAAGATTGGACTTTGTAGAAATGCTGTACTGTTCTCTCATGAGACATTCCCGTGCGATATTTGCCATAAAGCTATGGATGAAGCTATTGATAAGTTGAGAGATCCTGACACCGAGGTCTGTATTTCACTTACACACTTTGTTTTATCTCAATAATCTGTGTCGAATCCTCGACACAGTGACATGGATACACACTTACACTTTATTTTGGACCCAAATATTATTTTTCCGTAATTTAGTCCGAGTTGGCCATTTGGACTCATACTTGCATTGTGTCGAACATAAGTTCCGAGTCTAGGTAACAAAGCTTAATGTGCCTTTGGTAGCATGCTTATCGATTTATGTTAAGAGTCTTACAAATTTCTGTTATTGTGACAGCTTGCGGTCATTCGGGTGCTGTTGAATGCTTGTGATACTGTGGGCATATATACTAAACAGGTAAATTACGAAACTTTCGATTGAGGATGGACATGTATGTCTTTTACTCTTCACCCCTATTTTAATTATTGGTAGCATGAGTAAAATGAGTTTCATGAATTAGATTTCAGAAGTTTACTACCCCAAATAGAAATTCTGGGCATTAATCAGGGTAGTGATACTTGTTTTTGCTTATGTTTGGCAGTGTAAAAATTTCGTTTTCGAGTTCGGGCCTATCATTCTCACTGATGTTACAAATTTTATTGAAAACATCGACCTCTGCACCACACTCCATGCCTGTCGTAAGCAAGACATTGGCACGCAGCAAAAGTCAGTTGAGGAGGGAAAAATCGAGCTGGTTACTTCATCTTAAACGTCAGTGTAAACTATTATGTATCATTTCCTATATTTTTCCGAATTAAGTGTTCTTAATTCAACTAAAGCATGCAAGTATGTATATCATCATCATCATCTACCCACTATTCTGCTCGAAAACAGGGTTTGAGTGAAAAAAGATGACAGACAATCCATGCAAGTATGTATATATATTCCCAAAAGAAAATAACCTGGAACGTACTCATTATTATGCAGAAATATTCGTTTGCTGTAATCATTTATCACCTTTGGAATATTCAGTTGTTCTGCCTTTTCTTGGGCAGACACAATATATGCTCATTTTTGTACTAACCAATGTCCGAAAACAAGATCATAGAATCCGTTAAAGGGGCAGTCTGGTGCACAAAGCGTCCCTTCTGGGAAAGGGTGATATACTAGGTATGAATCCTTACATTCAACCTTCTAAGCCAAATAGAATGAATGATCATATGAAAAACATCAAATCTCTTAGGAGGATCATTCATTACAAAATGATGTTGTACTTGCTTGACTCCTTCATGCAATTTCAAGTACTTTTCATAAGGTATTTCCATCAATATTTCCTTAAGTTTAGGAATTTCTTGTACTGAAACTTGGACAGAAAATGAGGTCCAATCAAGAACATCACTAAAAGGAAGAACATAGTTTTGTGAGATCAAAACAGGCACGCATTCAGCATAGATAGCTTCCACGATTCGAGGGCTCGCAACTTCGAAACCACTAGGACAAAGACAGTACTTGCTTTTCTTCAT
This sequence comes from Amaranthus palmeri, assembly GCA_019776075.1. NCBI lineage: Eukaryota > Viridiplantae > Streptophyta > Magnoliopsida > Caryophyllales > Amaranthaceae > Amaranthus > Amaranthus palmeri. Next base: position 1,884,995 of record JAAKBH010000279.1, read on the forward strand.
CATTTCTTCGTATGATATTTCCTTTGGAAGAACTTCATAAACTTGTAAGTCTGAATCTTTACCTTTCCAATAATCAAGAAGTGCAGGTCTGATTCGACCATGCATTCTGCCTGCGAAAAATGCAAGGACTGTACGTTTAGAAGGAGGTAATCCGTGGATTAGACGATTGAATTCCCAAGATTTTAAGTTGATTTCTGGAATTGATACGTCTTTTCTTGGATTGAAATTCTCTGATGTGTTTGCATTGCATAATGCTCTAATTGAATGGAAGTATAATAGTGGATGATACCATGTTGCTCTTGGACCCTGCAAGGTAATGATATATGTTAATTAGAGTATATAACATATCATGGGGTCTCAATCATTAGCTTAATTTTTTTGTTGAGTTGGTTCCTTGACATACATGGTATCAGAGCTAGCGTGACATAGGTTCGAATCTCAATCACCCCTCATTTAAAGTAGAATATTTATCACCAAGTACGAAAAGGACATGTGTTGCATCCACACTTTAGCCCAAAGGCTTCTCGTGTGAGGGGGTCAAGCTGTTAGTGTATATAACATATCTTGGGACCTCAACCATCAGCTTAAGCTTCAGGGTTCCTTGACACATAGTAATATACAACATATCTCGAAACTTTAAACACACATTAGTAATTATTGACGAAGATCAAAATGATATTAAATTTGATAATAATAAGATGCATACCCAATCATGGCAAGAAAGCATGAAGTGATTGGCTCCAAGGCTTGTATTCCAATAAGGATACTTGTGTGATATTAAGCTCACATAATCAAGAATAGTGCGTTCTAAAACAGCCTTGTCTCGAATAATTGGATCAAAAAGATGTCTAACTACCATAGCCACACTAAAGGGAAGAAACAAAGCATGAGCTTCATTAGGATTTGTTGTTCTAAACTCTTTGTTCTTCTCTAGTAAGTTTATGAAGATCCCTTCTGAGGAGTATATGCTTTTGCATGGACCATTATGAAATAAAGGTGCTTCCCCTTCTTCATATATGTAAATCTTGAACATTTTTTCCATTAGTAAGTAACTCCTACAAATACACTTAATTAATAAACGTACTAAAATTATATCAATATCATCGATTTCATATAAAAAATTAAAGAATTAAATAAAATAGGGATACCGATGAAAGGCAAAAACATTTTTGTATATGGTACCATGAAGCACATGATCATGGGCATCTTCAACAAAAATGTGGTTTGAATAATTATTCAATTTATTTTGATAAGCTTGTTTGATTAAAGACCTAGCTCTTGAAAGTTGTTTTTCCAATTTCTCCATCTTTTCATCTTTGACTCTTCCTATCAACACTTGATCAATCGCATCATGTAGTCGATTCATTGTTCTTTGCCTTTTTTCTTCCTAAATTTTTATGTCAAATAAAATATTGAACAATAAATTAATACCCAACAATGAAAATAGTATAGAAAATAAATAAATTTTCATTTGGGGTACTAAAAATCATCAAATAAAGATTTTGTTTCAAGCCTGTTAGAGTATATAACATATCTTGGGGCCTCAACCATCAGTTTAAGCTTTTGGTTGAGTTACATGGTATCAGAAGCCAGGATGACAAGAGGTCACAGGTTCGAATCTCAACCACCCCTCATTTAAAGTGGAATATTTAACGCCATGTATGAGGAGGGCATGTGCTGCATTCACACTTCTAGCCCCAAGGGCTCTCGTGTGAGGGGGCGTGTTAGAGTATATAACATATCTTGGGGCCTCAACCATCAACTTAAGCTTTTGGTTGAGTTAGTTCATCGACAAAGCCAAATATCTTGGCTATATTAATTATTGACATTTGATTTAAAATATTTAATTAAAAAAAAGAAAACTTACTGATTTTCCTAGAGTAGAAGAATTATGAATGACTGCTAAAGAGTGAACCAATACATTTGATGTTGATGAAGTTACTCCATGATAATAAATGCAACTATGACTTGTAGGCCATTGCAAACCCTTGAAGAATTTGAAATGAACAATGATTGCCAAAAAGGTCAATACATACATCACAATACGTAAACATATCATCATCGACACACCAATTGTATCGAGTAATATATGATCAGAGTTGTGAAAACTGATAAGGGATGAATCGGTTAAGTTTAAAGTGGTAGCCGGCCCTCTCCCCTACTACACCCAAGACGTCTAACCTAAATTAACAATAACAAAAAAGAGTTCAAGATAAATTGTGATATGATCTATATATGGAGCCAGTAACAAGTTATCAATTGTTGGTACTTGGTACTAGTGTTCTATGAACTGATCACAATTAAATAGCCTAGTGTTAAAAAATTACTTATCCTTCGGCTACGTTAAATATAACATTTATTAAATTAGTAGGATATTATAAATTTATAATATAATTATAATACTTAAAATGCTAATTGATTTATAACGTTGCGTGAAATTAGGAGCATTGACATTAGGTCACAGAAAACAAGATTAAAGTATTCTTTTTGCTTTGAAATTCAGTCTTGAGTGGAGAAAATATTGTCTAAAAACTTGGTTCAAGAACAATTAATTAATTGCAAGTATAAAAAATTGCATAGCTTATATAATATAGTATCTCACAGTAATATTAATATGGTAAAGCAGAGTGTCTTAATTGTCGTAACTATAAAATGTAAATGTATATTTGGATCTTATCATTATCGGAAAGTATAAACATATTGTTAATAAATAGATATTTAAAATAAAAAAATTATTCAACTGACAATATAGAAAGATTTAAGGGTTGTCAAGTAATGCAAGAATTTACACAAAAGAAAGGCATTGATTGCAAAGACTTTCTCCTTAGTTTCCAAATAATCCAAGAACAACCTCTTTAGACGTAATAATAACTTCAATTATGAGTGTGATAACTCAGATTTAGCTTGGAAAAGGATTGATAGACTACTCATATCAACGAGTGAGGCCAAAGTGCACTGAAAAGACTTATGTTGGTCTGTGGGGCCAGTCTACAGTCTCCATGAGTAATCACCGGCGATTTGAGGGGTCGGGGTGTGACAATGAGTGCATAATACGATATAAATTGAGTATGATGAGGACGATTGACATAATCATGTTTGATAAGGAAAATCATGGGTAGACATACTGGTTAAAGGTTTTTCCTTTAATTCTATTTTTGCAATACGGGTTTAATTTTTACCACAGATGAAACCCTTTTCCCGCCCCTTTTAATTACTTATAATTCTTCTTACCAAATAATTAAATAATAATGACCCACAAACATCAATGATCTCTACATATGGACCATAATAATATCATATAGACTACAAAAATCAAAACTTATATATTCCGTCCAAACCAAACCAATACTTATTCTAATCATCAAGTATAAATGTGTACATTCAACCTTCTAAGCCAAATAGAGTGAATAATCATATGAAAAACATCAAATCTCTTAGGAGGATCATTCATTACAAAATGTTGTTGCACTTGTTCCACTCCCTTTTGCATTTCCAAATACTTTTCATTAGAAATTCCCATCAATATTTTCTTTAGATTCGGAATATCACTTACTAATACTTGTACAGAAAATGAACTCCAATTCAGAACATCACTAAATGGAAGAACATAATTTTGGGAGATCAAAACAGGGACACAACCTGCATAAATCGCTTCAACAATTCTAGGGCTCGCAACTTCGAATCCGCTCGGGCATAGACAGAACTTGCTTTTCTTCATCATTTCTTCATAAGAGATTTGTTGGGGAAGTTGTTCGTAAACTTGTAGATCTGAATCTTTTTGTTTCCAGTGATTAAGAAGTGCGGGTCGTATACGACCGTGCATTCGTCCGGCGAAGAAACCCAGAATGGTACGTTGGGATGGGTTTAATCCTTTGATTGGGGTTTTTAATTCGCCGGTTTTTAAGTTGATTTCTGGGATTGATACATCTTTTCTTGGGTTGTAATTTTCTGATTTGTTTGCGTTGCATAATGCTCGAATTGAATGGAAGTATAATAATGGATGGTACCATGTTGCTCTCGGACCCTGCAAGTGCGCCACCATCATCGAAATATAATAAGCATCGAAAGAGCATTCATTTGCACAGGAAGCGGGTATTTTTTTAAAATAGTTTGAGATAATCTAATTGAAGTCGTCTCACAATATCACAGTTTCAATGAAAATTTAGGGTTAAAAGTGAGATCGAACTAATTAATTTTGGAAAGAACAAACAATATATGTCAAGTAATCAATCAATTTGACTTGATAATTAAAACCCTAATATGTGTTATACTCTATTGTAACACGTCTCTTCAGAACCTCATCACACGTCAACAACTCTTTTTGTTAAAGGTGTGTTAGGCTTTAGAAAATGAATAAATCTGAACAACCCAAATAAAAAGGAGAAGAGATAATCCACATACAAAGGAGATTTACCACTAAAACCAATAGTATTGTAGAAGTTATTAAGTTTATAAAGTGGCAAATTTCTCTTTCTCCGATTTAAGACAACTCACATATGGATAATGATGAGCATTTTAACTAGATATGAATGCAGCACATGTTCGAATTATACATGATGCTATACATTTTGTTAAAGTAAGGAACATGTAGCGATAATTGAGATTCAAACTCACTTTCTTTCTATTATGATACTCCCTTTGAACCAATTTAGTTGTCTCATTTGTTAAGGCACGGATATTAAGGGTAGTGTGGGGTCCATTTTAAAGGTGGTAGTTGGGTATTTTAATTGATTAAATTAATCGTAAAGGTAGTAGTTGGGGTATGGTAAGTAGTAAAAGTGTCTATATTTTGGTCATTACTTGTGTGAACATGGGATATTTATGTAAAAAAAATTGATAAAAAAAAGAAAGCAAGACAATTGATAAGAATTTATCAAATAAGGAAATGAGACAATTAAATTAATTCGGAAGGAGGGAGTATATATAATGGATAAATATGGAAAATCAATAATGAAATTAAATAGAAAAGATGAAAAGATTACCCAATCATGGCAAGATAACATGAAATGATCAGCTCCAAGGCTTCTATTCCAATAATGATACTTGTGAGAAATAAGATTGACATAATCAACAATGGTGCGCTCTAAAACGGCTTTATCACGTATAATTGGATCAAATAGATGTTCAATTATCATTGCCACACTGAATGGTAGAAAATATACATGAGCTTCTTCTGGATCTGTTGTTCTAAACTTGTTATTTTGGTTATTCTCTATTGACTTCATGAAGATGCCTTCCAAAGAGTATATGTTTTTGCATGGACCATTATGAAATAAGGGTACTTCCCCTTCTTCATAAATATATATTTTGAATATTTTTTCCATTAATAAGTAGCTCCTACAAAATTAATATAGAAATCATTATCATTAATCATTAATTAAATATTTTTAAAAACTAATGATCATAAAATGAATTTTTAAAAAATCAATATAATTATACGGTAAAATATGCTTGCAAAGAATACTACCAAAGCATAATGAAGACCTTTAAAATAAAATAAAATAAAAAGCTTTGATATGACGTGGATATTTGATAAAGGGAAAAAATATCCTGAATAATTTCACGTATTTCAATATTTGCAATATTGATTATTTCTAAATAATTCAATTTATTTTTTTGACATTACTCTTTGTCATATTTTAAACGACTATTGTGGGTACCTACCACCAAATTAAAAAAGAGTGGTGGTAGAGCAACGAATTAAGAAGCATAAGACGAGTAAGAATAAGTGAATGTAACGACTAGTGTATACCTACAATAGCCGATTACAATGTGGCAAGGAATATTGTCATAAAAAAAATCAAAAATTAAATTATTTAAAAATAATCAATAATATAAATTATTCACAGCAAAATATATAAGTTTTCCTTTATTAATAAAGTCAATAATTATTATTATATGATCGTATAAAACAAAGTGAAGTACGTTCCATTGACATTATTAATTAGTAGTCGGTTTGGAATTCAGATATGCAGTATAAGAAAAATGGACAGATGCACGTTAACATATTTATTAATGTATTCATTTTCCAAGCTTCAATGCATTATTATGCATACATATTACATAGGGTGGGGGTTAAGATTTCCTGTCTCCGAATTCATAGATTTGTCAGCTCTCTACTTAATTTTATTTATTATTATGGGGTCCATTTTTAGATCCAACTTCTCGCAATATCTATGTAAAAACAATTACTCCACTTTATTTTGTACTAGATTCTAGAAGTACGTAATTTATAATTAAAATGAAAATATATTATTTAAATATTTATTGGTTACCTTCAGAATACTTTAAACATGATCAGAAAAGTAAAATATATTTTATGTATAATTTTGTTCGATATATAATTTTAATATATGAATTTTTAAGAAAAGTGTTCGAGTTTATATAAGAAAAGTGGAGAGTCGAGCAACAAGCTTAACACACATTTCTTTTAAATACAAAAAGCTAGTCTATAGAAGATATAAAATTTAAATTTGGTGATACTTAAGTTGCTCAGAAAATACGAAGAAATCCTTGATAAAAAGTCACCATTCAAATTTGTAATAATAGTGCGACTCTCATAATATGCGGTCCTCTTCAACTTACTAAGATATAACAGTAATAAATAGTCAATTATTTTTAATCTGGAAACTCACTTTTTAATATAAAATCACTTTTAAGGAAAACGAAAAGTGTCATGTTACATGTAATAAAAAATTTAGATTCTAACTTTATAAACCGAAAAAGATATAATATTATTGGTACTATGATAATGCTAGCTACCTATTACGTGTTCCCACTAATATTTAATATACTGAGGAGGATAGATAGAGCACAAATTGTCTTTATATACATCACGCTATATATTTCATTTTGAAATGAGAGTTGAATGAGATTTCAATCTGTTACAAATATTTGTTTTTAATATAATGTTAAGAAATAACTCAATTATAAATTTAAGATGAAGATAATAGTTGAAGTCCCTTAGTGTATATATATATATATATATATATATATATATATATATATATATATATATATATATATATATATATATATATATATATATATATATATATATATGTATATATATATATATATATATATATATATATATATATATATATATATATATATATATATACTAACATAATAAAAAGAATATATCTTTGTACTCTTAACATATAATATGTGTATCAATTAAACTATATTACATAGTACTCCCTCCGAATCATTTTAGATGTCCCATTTGGGTTTTCACGATTATTAAGGATGGTGTGGGGTTCATTAAAAAGGTGATAGTTGGATATTTTAATTGATTAAATAAATAATAAAGGTGGTAGTTGGGTATTGAGATTAGTAAAAGTGAGGGTATTTAGGTAAAAAAAATATAGACAAAAAAGAAAATGGGACAATTAATATGATTTTGCCAAATGAGGAAATGGGACAACTAAAATAATTCGGAGGGAGTATTATGTAGCCTCAACAATCGGCTTAAATTTTTAGTTGATTTAATTTCTTAACTATATTAAATTATAAAAATTATGTGTTAAAAGTTGCAAAAAGTGATAGTAACAAAATAGTACCGATGAAAGGCAAAAGCATTGTTGTAAATGTTTCCATGAGGCACATAATGAGCATCATCATCTTCAATAGAAATGTTAGTCCTTTGTTTAATTGCTTCTTTTATTAAACCTCTTGCTCTATCAAGTTGTAACTCCAAATGTTCAATCTTTTCATCTTTCTTTCTTCCCAATAACACTTCATTAATTGCATCACTTAATTTCTTCAATGCTCTTTGCCTTTTCTCCTCCTATTTACATTTAAAATACATACATATATATTCTTAAGTTGGGGGAAGAAAAAACATGAAAACCAAAACAAATTTGTAGACTTGAAAATACAATGAGAACAATAAAAAATATATATGTGGACGACCATTAAAATGATATATTAGTTCATATAGTCGATGCTAGCTGATCTTTTAGGATTACAATTTTAGCATTGTCATTCTAATAGAAAGCAATATATATATATATATATATATATATATATATATATATATATATATATATATATATATATATATATATATATATATATATATATATATATATAAGATTGTTAAGAAACATTGCTATTTTTGGTTAACAAGTTCATATTCATTCAAGATAGAATTTAAAGTATTTTCAAATCATCATTTTCATCCTTCATATTCTTCATTAATTTTTTTTATTAGATCTATGTAACATTAGAGTTTGAAAAACATAGTACTACTATATATCTTTAATACAATCAAAGAAGATTATATTCTCATTAATTAATTCAAGCAAAAATAAAAAAATAAAAATAAAATAAAGATGAAAAAACTTACTGATTTTGATAGGGTTGAAGAATTGTGAATAACTGCAATAGAATGAAGCAATGGATCATTGACAATATTTTTAGTAGATGGAGAGGATAAGAGATTGAGGAAACCATTTGAGTCTTTTTTGGTTAGAACAAAGAATGCAAATAATGCCAAAATAGTAAATATAGAAATAAATATATGTGAATGTTTCTTGTAAAATGAAGTCATTTATATTCCCCTATCATTTCTCTTCTTCCTCAATTCTTAAGTAATTGTTATTTTTGTTTTGATGGGAAGGATTATTTCTAGAAGTTGGTAAGAATCCATTTCAAATGGTCTTTTTCCCCCTATTTATGGGTTTATTGGGAGTCATTAAAGGTGATGGGAGTATTGGGTAATGGTGCTTGTGCCACATGTTTTATGATGCCCATTAGTCAAACTTTTTTTAAAAAAATTTCTATGGGAATAGTTTAAAAAAACTTTAGAAAAATTTTTTTTTTCAAAAAGGTAATGTGCTTAGCGAGAATTGAAAATTGACCTAAAAAGAGCAACGATTTGTAATAAGCTTGAGCTTGATCTTATGTTGTTATGGCCAAATTCATAACTGACTACTTTATATTTTAATCTTACATAAGCCCGATTTTATTATAATTAACCCAAAACTTAGAAGTGAGATCAACACATGTAACTAAAATATTGATTCGTACTCAATTAAAATCAATGGATATCTAATAAAATTGTGAAGTGACCTAAGGGATTTTAACCAAAGAGTTTCTCGACCAAAACAACTTTCCTTTTTACCTAAACTTTATTATTTTTATTTGTTATATTTTTTATATTTCATATGATGTGAAAAAAATTTTAAATTAAGTAAATATTTATTTTGACTGGTACATTATAGGAGTACTTAGTTTGACTTATTGATTAATTTGGTTAGGTATAAGTAACTCATCTGGTGCTAAAATGTGAATATGACCTTCATTGAGCTAGGTGTTACTTTGCATCTAAATTAGGATTGGGGTATTTAAAATGTGATTGTTTTGTCAATTTAAGTATGCTATTGACCGTTGACCTAAAAGTGTGGTTTGGTTTATTCTTCAAACCCAAATATAGTAGATTTTTGTACGTTGAGTGGGTGATGCCCTCATTATTTATATTTTCTCCGCATTTTCCACGCATTTTTTAGTCAATTTTAAATTTTAATATCTCTAAATACACATCATAAAAAAGTATAAAAATTATTTATTAAAAAACTTTACATCAAAACAAATCTAACAAAATCTCATCAAGCTAATTTATATACTTGAAAAATCTAATTTAAATTTCTCTCTTTCAATATGGACAAATTTAAAATGGACAAATAAAAAACGAAATATCAATTTTTAAAAGTAGTGATTATCATCAAGCTAGTCCTTGGAGTTGGGTCTTACAAAGGTCGACTTGAAAGTGCTGCATTTTTTATCATCTTAGTTGAGTTAGCCAGTTTTTAGCTGGTTCAATTATTTGTAATTCTTTGTCGGTTGAGGTCATAAATCAAGTTTTATTCAGTGCAAATTCTAAAGCGTTGTTATTTGCATGTTGCACCAATAAGAAAACAAAAAAAAAAAAAAAGGGGACGAAAAAACGCAAAAAAGAATAAGAAAAAGAGATAAATAATTTATACTATATAAGTATTGATGATTAACAATTGGACAATTATTATATAGTGTCTAATAAGCACATTTTCAGCAAAAACTAATTGTTATAATAATAACGTAAAAATGCTTATAAAGGTAATTAATAAAAAAATTGGCTACAAAACTAAGTTGAGAAAAAAAGTGCATAAAAATCGAACACATGATCTTATTTGACAAAATCAAGATAATTCAAAGCTATTAAGTTAAATTTCATGGTTGTTTCAACTTTAAATTGTGTTTTAAACTGAAAAATTTACTTGTTTTTCTTGATTGATTTGCGTTAAAAATAAATCTATATAATTATTAATTTAGACATAGATAATTTTCATTAATTACATTATCATATTCTAACATGAAAGACTCAAAGACTTGTCGACAATCACACCAAGCTAAGACTTAACCATGGGTTGAATTTGCTAAATACATCATTTTTTTTCTCAATGGCTAAAAAAGTAGGTCAAGTCGATCACTGTGAATCGGTAAATTGCATCATTTACGCTACTAAGTTAGCTCCCACAATAACAAAATAACAAATTCTACGCGTTCGAAAGCCCTTTTCTTATGTACATACACCTCTCGGGTCTCAACCATAGCTCAAACTAAAATCAAGGATCGGAGAAGAATGATAATAAGACGAAGATAAAATTGAAGACATAGGAACTTTCCTGCTCATACTACAGAGTATAAACATGGAACATGGGAAGGGATCAAAAATCAGTGATTGCTGATTACTTTTTTTTCTTTTTTTTTTTTCCTTTTTTTTGGATGCACTATAAGCATGCATGCCTGTTTGTATTCCTAACCCATTGCTAATATAAGTAAACATATCTTACTTGCCTCAAAAGAGGTTGATACCTCGTTAACGACATGTATATTAAGGAGCATCCTCATATGTTCTGTTCTTTTATAAAATTTTCCAGTTTCATTCAAAAGACCAAAGTGACTGTACATCTGGGTGTGAATATAAGCCACCGATAGGAGGTCTTACAACCGATGGGTTTCGAACACCTTCTCCAGTGCCCGGAAGAGACCATTCATTAATGTCTGAGCCAGGAACAGACCATTCCGTACTGTCAGAAGAACAAAGGGCAGAAAATCGTCAGAAAGCAAGAAATGTAAAGCAAGAGTGAAAATGAAAATACTAAAAAATACACATAAAGAATATCAGATATCGATGTTAATCCATAGACATTCAACCCATATTCTGTAAGTTCTTCAATAGCTTACCCCTTCAAAAACAGCGATGAGATTACTCGAACATTGTGAATTTATGTATGATGACAGTAACCAAAACTCGCAAATACTCCACATAGAAATGAATTACAAAGAGCTAAATCCTCAAAAATAACTGATGTCTAGTTAATTTATTACTAAACCTAATTCTAGGCTTCTAGCTCTCCATCCCAAACAGCAACCACATTACCGCATCGCAACCACAAAGGTTTTAGAATTTATCGCAACAGCAGGGCATGGCAACAATGGTTATGCAACCATTACGGCATCCGAGACTTCAACATTCACAATCTCTTATCTATTGAGTCTGATGTCAATGTGCTACTATCAATTCACCCTGGATCCTAGCAAACTAAATTATTGGGAAATGCTTTATAAAGAGCTGTTGTAAGGCTAGCTTAATAATCAAAAAAGAGAAAGAAAAAAGAAACAAAGACATCATCCAAAAGTGAAAGCAAAATAGAAAGATATTATTGTAGAGCCATAGAATGATGGAATGCAACACCTCTCAGAGGACCCACTAAACCTATTGCAGAAAAAATTCAAAGGTTCCATTAGTTACTACTGCTAAGATACCTACTTAAAAGTTAACATCAACAGTCCTCTAGATAAGTTTCCATATGACTATAAACTAAGAATTTCAGACTTCTAAGATAGATAAATTTGGCAGCCCTAAAATCAGGTTGACTGTTGTTTTCAATAAAGCAAAGATCCAGAACCCTTTGGTTTGGGATTTGGACTAAAATTAAAAATCTTGTTAAATCATGTGCATTTTTACATAAGCTAGTAAGCTACACATGTTGTTTGCAATCAAGGGTCATCAGGAAATATTCTCTGTTTATTATAAATCGGACCAACCACAATTTTTCAAACCCCCTCTAGCATGAGCCGATTAATAGCATAGGGAAATGGAGTATTGTATTGAGACAATCACCGTGACGGGTAAGATTGCATTACGATTTACATGGATAAGGTCGTGTACATCCAATACTCCAAACCCCATCTTAACGTGACGAATGAGCCACTTAGTAGCAGCATGATACTAGGATATTGTTGTAAGAGTACTTTAAGCCAACATAAATCATCATCATCATCATCCTACCCATTGTATCCCGCTCATAGAAAACTATGGACAGGGTTTGGGAAGAGAAGGACGGCGGCAACTTATGCCCATAGAGGAGAGCGCGGCCAAAAGGAGTTCCCCGGCTCGAGTATCAGAGTTCTCCAAAAATGTCACGTTCTTATCGATAAAGAAATCTGGAGGTGGT